>JANAVB010021796.1:2178070-2295570 GCA_029216955.1 Iris pallida
TCTCTCTCATGGAATTTTTTTGCATAAACAATCCTAAATTTCTTACCTCTTTAGGGAAGTGAGGGAAACTATTTATAACAAATATCATGGAACAAGAAATTTGACTTAATTTTTAAATTAACGAATTTATCATGCCAACCAACAATTTATGACTAGAAATGCCTTTGAGGGTGTGTTTTGTCGGATGTAAATATAATTGTTTATATTGTTTATTGTACCATTTTTAATATTTGTTTGATATAATTTATAGTATCGGTGCAACAAATATTGTATCAAAATTTTAAACTTTTTGTTGTGGGCGGAGAGGCAGTAACACCAATGACAACAATTATTATGTCTCGGTCACACGATTTTTAGATTGATCTTGGTTCAGAGAGGATTAGCGATCGAATAAATAATATTTTATTTCTAAATAATTATATTTTGAAAAAAAAATATATGACACCAAAATATTAGTGATATCCCCGATATTTATACTATATGTTAGTATAGATTCCACAACTTATGGATAAGAGTTTAGGTTTAACACAACGTTATAATTTGTTATGGAATCCACCTGAACTTGAAAATAATATACAATATTTCAATATCTAAAACTCTAGTAGACACTGAAACTTGAATGAGGGGTATATTATTATATTCTTCCAACATAATGTTTTCGTTCCCTAGAATTGCAATAAAAGAATTTACAAGAATAACAATTTTACAATGTTGAGATGATTTTTTTTTAATTGGTCATTATATGTTGCCTGCGTAATCTTTTATTCATCCATTTCTAAGACTTTCAAAGCATATATCGAGGAAATATACATATCCAGTTAAAGTGCGATACGATTGCATCACGGTGCCTAAAAACACGGTCTAATATATCATTGTAGGATTGTAGTCTATTATCATTTATTGAATCGTAAAAACATTGGTTTTGGTTGAGTTCGTCTCAGTGTGGTCGCTTCTACCAATAGTCGAAGCACAACTTAAAAAATTTCAAAACTTGTTGGAAGCCCTAATTTTATCATTCAAACTATTTTGTTTCCATTGTGGGTCTCTTCCACCAATAATCGAAATACAACTACTCCAGCTTATAATAAGGAGTTTGAAGAGCCCCCAAAAATTTCTGAAATAAAAAATTCTCAAATAATTAATTTGAGGACTTGATTGGAGATGGCCTTTATTTATCCTCTCAAAGGAACTTACAAGGCTCACCATGGTATAACACAAGTCCGTGTGCCAAAGAAACTTTCAACCAAAAACCAAAACTCCTTCATTCTATAGATTTTAGTAAAAAAATAGTTGTTCCACCGGATTTTGTGAAAAAAACCCATTTAAAGTTATACATTTTTATATATAAAAATATGTTGTTGTTATTAATAATGTTAATATAATAATTTAGGAGAGTCAATACATCCTTAAATATGACAAAATAATTTGGCCGGCCAGAGTGTACTATACTACTAGACTTTAAATGTAAACAGTAAATTAAAACTAACTATATTGAAAATTAGTGAGACTTTAATGACAAATTTTGATTTTGATTTGGTTGGGGTGCGCCAGGCCCTTGCAATAGTGCAACGCATCAAGCTACTGCATATGGACTCTCCTCCTGAAAAAAATTAATTTAATATCGTTGTGAGCACATGGCCCACATATCAGATATTAAACTGATAAGAACAGATACTACACTTGATCTTAGCCAAAAGGCCAAGAAAGGTATGTTTGAAAACAGTGCCTTGAGCTTCCTTTTATAACCTCTTTCTCAGCCAGGGTCTTCCGTGCCAGTCGATGTGGGACTAAAGTAACATCCATTCTGCTGACACTCAACTTTCTACTCGTCTGTCAACTCATTGTGGCATCACCTACAGCTCTTAACAGCACAACCCTTACCAACGAGTTTACTATCAACAATCGGATCATCGACCGCCAAAGCTTCGAGCTTCTTACAAGCTGCACCACATAAAGATTAAGCCTCAATGGAGAACATTTTGAGGAACCTGCACCTCTTTCTAAATGCCCGCCTGTAGCATCCGACGCCGTCTGTGCAGATGGAGGACCAGGCCCATTACTTATGTTCCCAGTGTTTGGCAGGTCATCGCAAGTTCCATATGCGGCATTCCCCTGCTTGAAACAGAGTAGCATCGTTAAGTTTATTGGATGCAGTAGCCATTGGTAGCTAGGCAAATTAATCAAGCATAAAACAGAGTAGCATCGCTGAAGGAAGCAGAGTAGCATCGTTAAGTTTATTGAAACAGAGTAGCATTGCTGAAGGAAGCAGCTGCGTGAAAAGTCACGCACGCTACAGGGAGCAGCTGCGTGAAAAGTCACGCACGCTCAAGGAAGCAGCAGCGTGAAAGTGACGCACGCTCAAGGGAGCAGCTGCGTGAAAAGTCACGCACGCTGAAGGGAGCAGCTGCGTGAAAGTCACGCACGCTCAAGGGAGCAGCTGCATGAAAAGTCACGCACGCTCAAGGGAGCAGCTGCGTACGTGCAAAAGCACGTAAGCAGAGAGCTGCGTACGCGTAAAAACACGCACGCAGGGTCTGGGTCTTCTTCTCCATGGCTGAGAAGAAGCTCCAATGGCTCCAAAACTTCAAAACCTCATAACTTGGCCATCCGAACTCCAAATCCAGATTTCCAAAGTTCTAACCAGGGTGGAATTGAACTCTCTTCCACAAGGAAACATCAAAAACCCATAAAATCCAACTTAAGTAGCTCAAACCATACAAAATCCGAAAATAGAAATAACTTAGATCTATAACAATGGAGGCTCCAAATCACAAAAACCCAAGTTCTAATGTTGATCACCATGTCCTAATCTATCAAATGGACAAGAAAAAGAGGGTTCTCATGTAGTGGCAAGATGCACTTGCCTAGGGTTAGGAGAGTTGTGGAGGAAGGAGAAGAAGAAGAAGAAGGAAATTAATGGTGGTGGTAATGAAGAGAGAGAGTGGTAGGTGGAGATATAAAGAGGGGAAGTTGTGGTGGGGATGAGGGTGGAGTGTAGGGCTAGGGTGCTCCAACACATAAAACCGAACCAAACCGAACCATCCCCAACCAATTAAAATCGAACCATGCCAAAACCCAAATACGAGAGATACCGAAATTCCACAAGTTGAGAAAAATAAAAATACATGCCAAAAATCCAGATACGAGTATAAATACGAAATACGGGAAATACGGAAAATGAGGGTGACAACTCTACCCACCTTAAAAGAATTCCGTCCTCGGAATTTAATCAAGGAGCTAGAGATTGCCACGACAAGCTACACTAAGCACATGCAAGCTACACTAAGCAGTTCAATCATACAATGCAAGCAAGGAAGGGAAAACGTAAGGCATAAGAAAGACATTATACCTCACGAGTCAAACAGGTAGGGATATCGCGATCGGATGTCGTCCTCACGCTCCCACGTTGACTCACCTAAAGAGTGATGATCCCAAGCAACACGGACTAATTTAATAGTCTTGTTCTTGAGTATCTTTTCCCTCCGGTCCAAAATAGACACGGGCCTCTCCTCATACGAAAGGTTGGTACCAACAACCAATTCCGAATGGTCTAGGATGTGGCTCGGGTCCGGAATATACCGTCGTAATTGGGACACATGGAATACATGATGCACATCACTTAGCGACGGCGGAAGAACGAGACGATAGGATACATCTCCTACTCGCTCTAGAATATCGAACGGCCCTATATACCTAGGACTAAGCTTTTCCCGCACGCCAAAGCGAATGACGCCGCGGTTAGGCGAGATCCTAAGGAATACATGGTCGTCGACAGCAAATTCTAAGGGACGCCGATGAGCATCGGCCCAATGGCGCTGGCGGTCCTGGGCAACTCGGAGGTGATCTCTGACCTTCCTGACCACTTCAACCGTCTGAAAAATTAACTCGGGTCCGAGCATCTGCCTCTCCCCGACATCGTCCCATGCTAGCGGGGATCTGCACTTCCTGCCATAAAGAGCCTCGAAGGGTGCCATCTGGATACTGGCCTGATAACTGTTGTTGTACGAGAATTCCACCAGGTGCAGATGATTCTCCCATGAACCATCGAAGTCAAGGGTACAGGATCTCAACATATCTTCAAGAGTTTGGATTGTGCGCTCTGACTGACCATCCGTCTGCGGGTGATAAGCTGAGCTGAACTGAAGACGAGTCCCCAAACTCTTCTGCAAGCTGCGCCAAAAGTGTGATGTGAATCTTGAATCCCTGTCTGAGGTGATGCTGACTGGCACACCGTGAAGCCTGACGATCTGCCTGAGGTACATCTCTGCTAGCTGCACCGTCGACTGTCCAACTCTGAATGGAAGAAAGTGTGCCACCTTGGTAAGCCTGTCCACAATTACCCAAATAGCATCTCTGCCGGCCGGAGATCTGGGCAATCCGGTCACGAAATCTATGGTTATATGCTCCAATTTCCATTCTGGGATCGGTAAGGGTTGAAGAAGTCCAGCGGGCCTCTGATGTTCAACTTTAACCTGTTGGCAAACCAAATACCGAGAGACAAATCGGGCTATCTCCTTCTTCATGCCATTCCACCAAAAATGCTGTCGAATATCACGGTACATCTTCGTACCACCCGGATGAATAGAATACTGTGAACTGTGGGCTTCTGCCATGACTTCCTGTCTGATATCTCCACTGGGTACACAAAGACGAGTGTCGTGCCGAAGGGTACCATCTTCATGGATACATAACTCTGGCCTTCTTCCTGCTTCACACTCTGCTCTAAGTCGCTGGATCTTGGAATCTGCTGACTGTGCCACCCGGATTCTCTCAACTATGCTGGACTGAACCTGTAGGGTGGCCATCAATGCCAAGCTGGATGGAAGAACCACTTCAATTCCCATCTTCTGAAGATCTGCCAATAATCCTGGTTGCGCCGTCAGGAAATAAACTCCGGCTCTCCTGCTCAATGCATCTGATACAACGTTGGCCTTCCCGAGATGATACTGTAAATCCACATCATAGTCCACTAGTAGCTCGAGCCATCTTCTCTGCCGCATATTAAGATCCTTCTGGGTGAAAACATACTTCAGGCTCTTATGATCAATAGAGATCTCCACTCTATCTCCGTACAAGTAGTGTCTCCACAACTTCAAAGCAAACACTACCGCCGCCAATTCCAAGTCGTGGGTCGGGTAATTCTTCTCATGATCACGTAGTTAACGTGACGCATAAGATATTACCTTCCTATGCTGCATCAAGACACACCCCAATCCTCTGCCTGAAGTGTCGCAATAAACTGTGAATCCTCCGGTCCCATCTGGAAGGGTGAGAATGGGAGCCGTTATCAAACCTCGCTTCAACTTCTCAAATGATTCCTGACACTCTGCTGTCCAAACAAACGGCACATCCTTGCGGGTCAACTGGGTCATCGGTGCTGAAATCCTTGCGAAATCTGAAACGAACCGCCGGTAGTAGCCGGCCAATCCAAGGAAGCTGCGAACCTCTGCCACTGAGCTGGGTACCGGCCATGACACTACAAGAAATTGCATTTTTAGCAACATGTTTTAGCGACATAGGGTCTTTTATGTCTCCAAAAGCTAATTTTTTACATGTTTTGGCGACATGAGTTATAATATGTCACAGAAAACATATAAATTTCACTGGAGGGAAACGAAATAACAAACCCGCCAAAAATTATTGACATATCGCGACATCGACATGTCGCAAAAAGATGTTATATATTCTGCGACATGTGGTACATGTCGCCGAAAGATACTACATATTCTACGACATGTGGAACATGTTACAGAAAGACCACTATGTGTTTGGCGACATAACTAGTCCTGTCGCAAAAGGACACTAAATATATTTATAATTTTTTTATTGAATAATGACCTAAATTATATGAAATAAAACGTAAACAAAATTAATCCCCCAACTACAGTGTTGACGCCGACTCTTCGTCTCTTCTCTGGCGCATTTTTTTTCTCCCCAAAAGCTGAAGGTATGACCGATTCCCTTTTGTTTCCTATTTGGTTTACAAATCAAAAGAGATTTCCTTTTTGGCTACCACCACCGTACCTCCTAGCACCGGTGGAGAGAAAATCGACACCACCATACCTCCACCACCGGAAGGTGCTTCCACCACCATAATATCAATTTTTTTGGAGGTTCCTTTTCCGTGTTTTGTTGATTTTAGGGTTTTATTGATTTCTTATTTGAGTGTTTTGCTGATTTTAGGGTTTAGATTTACCAATCCACCATGTTGTTTTCCATCGACAATTGCTTTAGGTTTTATTAATTTAAGGTTTTTTTATAGAGATATGGATAGCATTAAAACTATCCCTCTGCTCAATTAGAGATGTAGTGTCGTTCAAAAGTTCTAGGAATTGATTGAGAATTTCCTCTTGCATTAACTTTCTCATATGTATTGGTATACTACTGCCCGTTTTCTTTGACTACAGAGAGTAGATTGTTGTGGATCAGGTTCTGGGAGAGGTGTTTTAATTTTTTTTCCCATCGGTTTAACTCTGATATGGATGTGATATGCAACATTGACAAACAATAATTTTGGTTAACCTATTATATTTTTGGACGGTTGTAATATATAGACCGTTGTAACTATACACTTGTCACAATTTTGAACAAGAAAAATACTAAAATGCAACATTCTAAATCCAATTTTTTTCTCAGTGTTTTGGTAGATAAACACCTTAATTTGATAGGTAGGATCAACAATTTTGCATCAAAAACAACAATCAAGGTGCCTTACCACGGTTATGTTAAAACTTTGCTCGAAATATCACTTATAAATCCATGTTCTCTGGATGCAGTGTAAAAGCCACCATTGAGCGCTACAAGAACACTACTAAAATACCCCACTTTACCGACGGATGGTTAGCGACGGATGGATTCCGTCGCTAATAGCGACCAGTTGCCGACGTCTTAGCGACGGATTAGCGGCAGACAACATAACATAATTTTTTCCAATTTTAAATGTAAAAAAAGTCGGGTTTCCGTCGCTCAGTCGACGAACGTTAGCGACGGATTCTTTTGTCGTCGCTTGTTCGTCGCAAATGTTGGCGGCAAAATCTTTAAAACATTGGCGGGAACTTTAGCGACTAACTGGCGACGGATATATCCGTCGGAAAACTGCTTTTAATTTGCGACGGTTGAGCGACTGATTTATTCCGTCGCTATTCCGTCGCTAAGTTCTGTGCCCTAACTTAAATTGAACCGACGGGGGGGAATTTTTCATTCCCCCCAAAACTCTCTCTCTCTCGCGGCTCTCTCTCTCTCGCGCGCGGCTCTCTCTCTCTCTCGCGGCTCTCTCTCTCTCTCTCTCTACCAGGTATATCTCTCTCTCTCTCTCTCTCTCTCTCTCTCTCTCTCTCTAATTTTTGGTTTTTGGGGCCGGGGGGGGGGAGTGGGGGGGGGGGGGGTCGGCTTCGCGGGGGGTGGAGAGGGCGGGGGGGGGGTGGTGAATGGGGTCAGGGGGTCGGGGGGTGTAGGGAATGGGGGCAGGGGTGGGGGGGGGTGGGGAATGAGGGTCGGGGGGTCGGGGGGGTGGGGAATGGGGGCAGGAGGGTCGGAGGGGTGGGGGGGTGGAGAGGGCAGGGGGGTCGGGGGGGGTGGAGATAGCAGGGGTCGGGGGGGGGGGGGGGGTCGGGAATGGGGGCAGGGGGGTCGGGGGGCGGGGGGTGGAGAGGGCAGGGGTCGGGGGGGTGGGGAATGGGGGCAGGGGGGTCGGGGGGGGGGGTGGGTAATGGAGATTGATGGTTTCAGTTTTGACACTTATTCCTAGTATATATTCACATAACTTATCATTTGGTATATGTGTTTAGTGTTATATATGAGTATTATGTGATTTTGCTTCGATGGGGAGCTTGTGGACTGTTTTAGAGTTTGATAGGTGGACTGTTTTGGACTATATTGTGTGTATGTGTGTGTGTGTGTGTTCATAGCTTTGATTTGAGTGTCATGGCAGTAACATAGTAGAGGGGGGAACGAAATTGTATTATGAGTATGTCTCTATATATTTTGTATGTGTGTGTGTGTTTAAGAGAAGGAAATTATACAGATGAGTGAAGTAGAGGGGAACTTCACTGTGTGTAGTGTGCAATACACACAGGTACAAGGGGTCTTAGCCCCTGTGCAGCAGGAATTGTCCTGTAAGCGACTAGTAGCAGGCCCTTCCTGCCTTTGCACAGCAGAGCAGACAGGGGACCTGCAGCAGCAAAAAGAGCATGGATAGAGGGAGGGAATGAAAGAGAAACAACAACTGATAGGGGTAGTGGTCCCTGTGAATGGTTGCACTTGAGGTAGAGGGGAACACGCAGATACTTGTATAGGTGTATCCACCTAATATGGTGTGTGCACCTACATTAGCAGTGGTAACAGGGAGTTATATTTGGCTTGTCTATACAAGAATCCCCTGCATATAATAGCAGAAAGAGCATCGGAAGAGAGGGGACTTAGCAGGCATGTGTGTCTTGTGTGTGTCATATGTGTGTTAGAGAGGAACGCGAAAAGGGAATATAGAGTGATGTGTGTGTGGAAGTATATGTGTATGTGCTTGGTGTGTGTAGGTTGTGATCACCATGGTGTGTGTGCAGAGAAAGGAATTTAGTATACATATTTCAGTCCCAAGTCTTTACTGTACAGTCCCTATATCATTAAGTTTTAGTGTAGAATGAACCTTACCTGTGTCAGTCCTTGTTCGAGTTATATGACACGCATAAGTTGTTTCAGTCTCTCTAATGTCCAGTCCATTAATTTTCATCTTTATGTCCAGTCCCTTAACTATTTATGTATCAAATATTATATTGTGTCAGTATATTTGTAACTTAATGTTCAGTTCATTTATAACTTCATGATCAGTCCCTACTCCCTATTGGTTCAGTCCCTTACCTGCAAATATATCAGTCCCAAAGGAATTTTATATCCTTACATCAGTTGACAGTATAGTCCAGTTCCTTGTAAGCTTTATTTCAGTCCTCGTATAACCTTCCTTTGTATCAGTCAAGGGGTAATGAAGGGCGGATTTGCATTTGATTCGAACTTGGTTAATGTTAAACTGTCATTACAAAATCGGGAATTGATTTCCTTTCTTTAGACTGAGATTCGAATGAGGAATGGTATGTGAAATGTGGACTGAGAATTAACTTCATTTCCTTAATAGTT
This sequence comes from Iris pallida, assembly GCA_029216955.1. Lineage (NCBI taxonomy): Eukaryota > Viridiplantae > Streptophyta > Magnoliopsida > Asparagales > Iridaceae > Iris > Iris pallida. The sequence continues at coordinate 2,187,197 of JANAVB010021796.1, forward strand.
GATATTGATTCATCCCTTTTAGACTGATTTGAAGATTGATCCTATTCTTATGTTTAGTTTGTCTTACGATACAGATTTTCACATCCAAATTGAGGATGAGTCGTTATTTTGTTGATCGTACATGGATGTACAAACGGCAACACGAGAGTAGAATTGGTGTGAGTGACGATTTTCAGGCAGGCGTGGAAGTATTTCTTAATTATGCAATGAGCAAAGCTCAGTACATGGACGGTAACAAAATTAAGTGTCCATGTGTTAAATGTCACAATAGACGTTACGAAGAAGTGGTGACTGTGAGAGATCATTTGACCCGTAAGGGTTTCGTACGTAATTACGGCCTGTGGTCATCGCAAGGTGAACTATATTCGGAAAGACAGGCTGCGGAAGCTGCTACTTATGCTTTTGATAATAATGCTGCAACGGATGTCATCGAAGACCACGGATGCTCTGTTGATTATGGAGATCTGCAGAACCTTGCACGAGATATGGTGTATGATGCTGCAGGGCCTAATTTTGATCCGGAGGATCCTAATCCCGAGGCGAAGGAGTTCTATGACATGTTTCAGGACGCAGATACTTCTCTATATCCTGGTTGTGAGACTCATTCCGCACTGTCAGTGACGATGCGGTTGTTGAACATAAAGTCTGATTTTAACTTGCCACAAGCTTGCTATAATCGGATCACAGAAGTAATCAAGGAGGTGTTACCGAAGGAATCAAAAGAGCTACCAAAAAACTTCTACAAGTCAAAGATGATGGTCCGACAACTGGGACTGGGGTACGAGAATATAGATTGTTGTCGCAACGGGTGCATGTTGTACTACAAAGAGAATTGCGTATCAGAAAGTTGCAGCTTCTGTAATGCGGATCGTTACAAGCCAGTACAGGGAAAAGGAAAGTCGACTAGAAAACGACGTCCTTACAAGTATATGCATTACTTGTCGATCACGAAGCGCTTGCAGAGGATGTATATGTCTCTAAATACAGCAGAACACATGACGTGGCACAGCGAAGAACGCATAAAGGACGAAGGAGAATTGTCACATCCTTCGGATGGAGAGGCGTAGAAACATTTTGATTTGTGTCATCCAAATTTTGCTGCAGAGCCTAGAAATGTACGCCTGGCGCTATGTGTTGATGGCTTCGCCCCTTTCGGACAGTCGGGATCTCAGTACTCATGCTGGCCGGTCATTCTTACCCCTTACAATCTGCCACCATGGATGTGTATGAAGACTCCTTATATGTTTCTGACAGCTATCATACCCGGTCCTAAAAATCTGACGAAGAACATCGATATATATTTACAGCCGTTGGTGGATGAGCTGAAACAGCTGTGGGAGATCGGCGTCACGACTTATGATATTTCCAGGAAACAGAACTTTCAGATGAGAGCTTCACTCATGTGGACAATCAATGATTTTCCAGCATACGGTATGCTGTCGGGATGGAGTACGCACGGCAACATGTCTTGTCCGATATGCATGGAAAATAGTAAGGCGTTCCGTCTTAGGCATGGAGGAAAAACTTCTTTCTTTGACTGTCACCGTCAATTTCTGCCCGCGACCCATCCTTGGAGAAAAAGGACGCGTTCAGATATGGAAAACAAGAATTTTCTCAACCTCCACCCAGATTTTCGGGATACGATATTTGGGAAGCTGTAAAGGAATTGCCCACCGCAATGGAAGATCCATCGAACCATCGTGTCGAGGGGTTCGGACAAAGCCATAACTGGACCAAACGGAGTATCTTCTGGGACTTGCCTTATTGGAAAGATAATCTTATAAGGCATAATCTTGATGTCATGCATATCGAAAAGAACGTGTTCGATAATGTCTTCAATACCGTCATGGATATTAAAGGAAAGACGAAGGACAATCCAAAAGCAAGACAAGACATAGCCGAGATATGCAAGCGTCCTCATCTGAACTTGATACAAAGGGGTGCTGGTGGACAATTAAGTAAGCCTATAGCGCCATACACATTGAGCAAGGAAGATAGATTAATAATCTGCAAGTGGATATCTAATTTAAGATTTCCCGACGGCTATGTTTCGAATTTGTCTAGATGCGTTGATCTCAATGAACGCAAGCTAACGGGAATGAAGAGTCACGACTGCCACGTGTTTATGGAAAGATTACTGCCATTGCTTTGAGAGAGTTGTTGCCTTCTGCTGTATGGGTTCCGTTGGCCGAGCTGTCTACATTCTTCAGGGATATCTGTTCAACTAAGCTGACGGTGCAACATATGGTACAACTTGAGGAGAAGATTGTCTTAACAATCTGCAAGTTAGAGAAAATATTTCCACCGGGCTTTTTCGACAGCATGGAGCATCTACCGATTCATCTAGCATACGAAGCCCGTGTCGGCGCATCTGTTCATTATCGATGGATGTACCCCTTTGAAAGGTAAATAAAAACCGATATAATTTAAGTGAATTTAAGTGGATTTTACAATTCATTGTTAATTCTCAAGATAATTTGTCTCTTTAGGTACCTACACCATCTAAAGAAGAAAGTTGGCAACAAGGCTCATATAGAGGCTTCGATATGCGAATCATATCTTATCGAGGAGGTGTCAAATTTCTGCTCCATTTATTTCGATACTCATGTCGAGACAAATCGAAATAGACCTCAAAGGAATGAAGAAGACGTTGAGGATGGAGGTATATTCAATTTAAGGGGCAAGCCTATTGGGGCTAGTAAGAAACGGTGGTTGACCGACGATGAGTATGATACCGCTCACCGATATGTCTTGTTAAATTGTGACATACAAGAAGTGAGAGATTTGGAGAAGTAAGTGACTACGCCTCGTTATAATCTCTAATTTGGTGAATTAAGTGACTACACTTATTTTTATTCTCTCTAACAGTGTATTTAGAGGTGAAGTCAAAATGAGGACACCATATATTACAGATGAGGGACTTCAAAGAGAGGTTGATTGTACCTTTCCGTCCTGGTTTCGTAAATACGTAAGTAACTGAGATAATATGTTATGCGGCTACCATTAAAATATATGCAGCTAAAATATTTAAATTATCAATACATGTTTACAGGTTTTATTGCCTGAAACAACACTCATAAATGAGAGCATTCGTTATTTGGCATTGGGACCGAAGAAGCATGCAAAGACTTTGTCAGGCTATGTCGTTAATGGCTTCAAGTTTAAGTCAACTCAGCATGCTATAAATGCCGAATTTCTCAATGACGGCTTCGATACCAAGAATTCTGGTGTTTGCATAAGAGGCACCATCTATGACGACGAGCCGGACTTTGACTATTATGGAGTGCTTCGGGAGATTGTAGATTTACAATATAGTGCCCCATATGATATGCATATTGTGATGTTCAAATGTGAGTGGTTCGATACGAGACCAAATATCGGTTGGAGAATCGATAAACAATTTGGATTCGTCGATATAAATCATCGCAGGAGGTATAGAGGGTCCGACACGTTTGCGATAGCAAGTCAGGCTGTTCAAGTCTACTATACAAGCTACCCAAGGCGTCGTAGAGATCGATTTGACTGGTGGGCAGTATGCAAGATTAAATCTAGAAATACATTCAACGTTGGAGACCCAGCATACCAAGAGGACCAGATCGAGAAGCCCCAATACATGGGACAACAGTCGGATACCATGGACGTGGAAGATGTCGATATACCTCATGCTGAGGAAAATAGAGGGGAGGAAGAGGTTGATATACAAGACTTAGCTGTCAACCAGGGGAGAAAGAGGCGTCTTGTCCCAAGTATTGAGCCTGAACAAGAAGTAGAAGAAGAAGAAGAAGAAGAAGAGGATGAGGATGAGGATGAGGATGATGATACAGATGAAGTCGACGATGAGGATGATGATATAGATGAAGTCGACGATGAGAATGAGGATGAGAACGATGACGATGACGATGAGGACGAGGACGATAACGATGATTAGATTAAATATCGGTATATATTAGAAGCACTTACAACTAACTTAGTGAATTCAGTTTAGACGGACACATTCTTATTTCAGTTTATGGTTTTGTCGTTCGATCATCTACTTATTGTATGATTTTCTTTTTACAGATGGCACTCTTAGTTCTCATTGTCTTGACGGCACTCGCCGCCCTGCTGGTATATATATTTTAGTTCAGTTTTATATTCATTTATACTTCTATATTGTTAATTATATTTATGTGTTCTATTTACAGGTCATGGTCACTACCACTCGTGCTGGTGGTAGCCGTGGTGGTGCTGGTGGTGGCGGTACTGGCCGTGGTGGGCGTGGTGGTAGCGGTGGCCGTGGACGTGATGGTAGCGGCCGTGGACGTGATGGTAGCGGTCGTGGTGGTAGCGGTCGTGGTCGCCTTCCACATACCCCGGATATAGAGTCCTCCGATCCCGACCTGGAGAGCCCGGCCACAGACTCTTCCCGCCGTCGATCTATCTCTGCGACCCATCCTTCATCTTCATCGAGGCCTGAGACTCCATCCGTTAGCGGATCCGTTCCGCCCCCGGATGCACCAGCGGGTACACCATCAGTTACTGCAGGGTGGGCTCCGGAGTACCCCCGGATTCAGCTTCATCCTGCTACCGGTGAGTACATCCGCGGAGCCGCGGATCCTCCGACGCCTCCAGAGAGGCCGATAGGCGAGAACCGACGCGAGCTATGGCCCGCGGGTGATACGTAAGTAAATTTAAGTTAATTTATTAAATTTGTTTCATTTATTCAAGTTAATAATCCGGTCTTTGCTTCTTTGTAGGTTTTTCCCGTTTGATGCTGCCCGGATACTCGGGCAAATTATCCGGGAAAACTACCATGGCCCTTACCTCAATTTTCTGAGGTGCCTCAGAACATGCAGTACGTCTGGCTCGAGGAGATGAAGGTATATATATATCTTTTGGTTAATTATTAATTATTCTTTAATCCACTAATTTTTTAATTACGTGATAATTTTATTTGTATGTCAGACGACGTTCTGGTGGCCCCCCCATCGCGAGGAGTTGATTCGCAAGGCCTACAAAGCCGCCGCCGGGAAGAAGATACGGGATGCGGTGTACGACGTTCGTACGGCGCATTCGAGGAAGAAGTGGCTCCGGGAGGAGTACTACGAGCAGATGTTGGATAAGATGAATACTGCTCAGTACAGGGAGAAATCAGAGAAAGCGAAGGCGAGCAGACAGGTCGCTGCTCTGCATACAGGAGGTTCAAAGCCCCACGCAGCGACGCGTGCAGATTTGGTGAGATACCGCAAATTCATTTCACTATTAAATTCGGTACTATTAATATACGTAGTTAATTAAATTCGACGTATATTTCGTATGCAGGCACGACAGACGGTAAAGGAGGGGAGAGAGCCGGAGTCGGTCACCGCCTACGATGTATTCCTGCATACACACAAGAGGCGGGCAGACGGGAGCTTCGTCGACGCGAGGGCCCAGGCGACTGATGTAAGTAATTACGTTTATGAGATTTATATTAGAAATATAATTATTGTTAACTTAATTAGGTGAACGTAGGATTCAAATTATAACTTAGGGAAACATAGGATTTAGATTATAACTTAGAAAAACTTATAGTATAAACACATTCATTGGATAGGCTGCATATCGTGAGGCCCTTAGTCAGATTGAGCCCCCTGCCGAGGTTGTCGGCGAAACGACGCCCACCCAGACGCCCTCTTCTATGGCCGCTCGCTACGACGACGTGTTCGTAGAGTCTGTCGGCGGCTTTAATAAAGGGAAAGTCTACGGCGTAGGTTCCATGGCGGCGTCGTTGCAGGGCGCGACTCCGAGATATCCACCGCCCCCGCCTCCTCCCGCGCCCCCGTCGGACGATATGAGGCGGCAGCTTGCGACTCTCACCTCCGATATGTCGGAAATGCGGAGTCTAATGTCGGATGTGCTGGAGCGCCTTCCGCGTCCTTCTTCTGCTCCCGGTCCAGATCCGTCTGCTCCCGGTCCGTCTAGTGCGGTTGCCGGTCCTTCCGACCCTGGACGTTATTCATTTGACCGTTCTGCCGAGGTCCGCCTGGTACCGGATACTGCGCTCATTGGGCTCATGGACATGATGTCGGCAGAGCAGCTCCGCAACCTTCCAGAGCATGTGTTGTCCCAGGTGCCGGCGTACATGGTGGAAGAGTACATCCGCCGGGCCGAACGACGACCCCCCCCATCTCAATGATATTTGTATTGTTTTTGGATATTTGTACTGTTTTTGGATTTTGAATTTTGGATATTTTGGAAGCGTACATGAATGTTTGGATATTATGAATTTGTGTATTTGTGTTTGGATATTTCTGTTTGATATTGGATATTATGAATTTGGATATTTGTTGATCGTACATGGATGTTTGGATATTGGATATTGGATATTGGATATTTCTGTTTGATATTGGATATTGGATATTGGATATTGGATATTGGATATTTGGTGAAATAGAATGTTTCTGTAATTTTTTTTCTTAATGTTGCATTTAGCGACGGACTAGCGACTAAGTAGCGACGGATATTTGCAGTTACCGACGGACTAGCGACGAGATTTCCGTCGCTAACTGGGGGAAATAAATTTGCAGGTAGCGACGAATTAGCGACGAACTAGCGACGAACTAGCGACGAAACTTCCGTCGCTAACTGGGCACAATTAATATTAGCGACGGAATGTCGACTACCTGGCGACGGTAAATTCGTCGACATGGTTCTGGAAATATGGTTGGTTTCCAGAGACTTAGCGACGGATAGCTTGTCGCTACTCCGTCGCTAATCTGTCGAGGTTGACGACGGACTAGCGACGGCTTAGCGACCCATTATTCGTCGACATGGTTCTGGAAATATGGAAGCTTTCCAGAACCAGGCCGACGCCCTTCCCGTCGCTAAGCCGTCGCTAAAACGTCGCGGTTAACGACGGAATGGCGACGGAATGGCGACTGATTTTGCGTATCAGGAACCTCTCTGATACGCTTTTACCGACCTATTTACGACGGCTTAGCGACGGATATTTTAATATTATATGGCATGTAAACCGACGAGAACAAGTCGCTAATCCGTCGCTATTCCGTTGAAAGTCAGCCGTCGGTAATCCGTCGCTAGTCCGTCGGTTAATCATTTGTCCGACGGCTTAGCGACGGACAAGTTATAGCGACGACGTTTTTCCCGACGGCTATTTCATCAAATATCCGTCGCTAAGCTGTCGGTAATTCATGTTACCGACGGACGAGCGACGGAGGTGGCCGTCGCTAAAGCTGGTTATTTTGGTAGTGGAAATCATGCATTGATTCATCCAACACTACAATTGTCACCGAAGCTAATTCTCAGGTACTGTTTTTGCCTAGCTACTTTGAAACAGCGGCACTTGTGCATCGAACATTAACTAGACCCACGGACAAGTGAACAACAATCCTACTACAAACCTTCTTGATGGATCCTTACAAGTATCTAGTTCTGGATAGTTATTATTTTGACACAGTCTCTGAACTTGCTCTAATTGGTATTATTATACTAAGAAGTTTTAATATTTTTATCACTTTCTTGCTCTCCTATAACGCTGCTATATTGAACATGCATGCAGAAATGAGTATGCTTGATTCATCTCATATATGCTTTTTAAGTCCTTGCATAATTTAATGATTGAACATTCATATTATGAGGTATCTTTAATTCAGAATAACTATACTTTCACTTCACTCTTGTTGTTTTTCTAAATATACCAATTTAGTGAAAAACTATAGAATGTTAAAGAATGCTTGATATCCGAAATGAAAGGGACAGGAGTTCAAATCTACTAGCAAAAACTGGAATTATCATAACATAGACAGTATTCAGTTTTAAGGTTATTTTAATTATTAGAAAAGTTCTTTTACGGGTTTATTTCGATTTTGATTTTTTATATAAATTAATAGGAACTACTTTGATCAAACAATCTTATACCATTTTACTCTTCACCCTGTTTACTCCTTTTCTGATAACACAAATATAAGCACAAGCAATCACATAACACAGACCCACATGTGAAATCATTTTCTGATACCCCTTCACCCTATTTTGCTCCTTTTCTAAAACAGCACTGTTTACTCCTCCACCCAGTTTGCTTCATATTTGCAAGTATACAGACTTGCTTTTGTAGGCTAAGGTAATTAAACCATTGTCTGTGTTATAAGAAAAGGAGTTAGTTTTCCAAGCATATTTATTCTTAGAGCGAGCAACTCGTGTGCACGAAGTAGTTAGTTTCCCAAGCTAGATTTTAAATTAGAAGTAGAAGAACAGGCAGACAAGCCATTTCCAACTTCAAAGATGAGACTCTACAACAGTTTTATTCATATAGGGAGGTAGACAGACTAAGCATGGGTTTAAAGTTCATATATGGCTGTCACTACTTGCGTTTTCTAGAGTTGGGGTTTCTTTTCTTGGCATTGCCCAAAACTATCACGCTTTTGGAAGCCTTGTTGAGCACATCGTACAGCCAAATGGCGCTTTTTGAGATGCAGTTGCTACTCGCTGATCCGATGCCCCCCCGAAGTATGTTTAGCCAACGCGATTGCCGTATTGGTCTGATGGGATTTGTCGACATCGGAGGCTCGATCCCTGGTCTTGGTTAACGCCTTTTTCCCTAGTAAGGCAGTTGCTTGCATTGCAGGAATGAAGCCGCCGCCTCTCTGTATGTATGATCAATTAAATTTAGTAGGCATTCTGAAAGAGAACTTACATACTTCAGTACAAACATGCTTAAATAGGAAGAAAGAAGCAGTATGTTATATTATTTCTTTTTTGCCTATTTTTTAAAAGATGCCAAACCTCCTCAAATATTGGGACTTTTGTTTCAAGTATACAGACTTTTAAAAGATGCCAAACCTCCTCAAATAGAGTGAAACAATATCTGATACTCCTTCACCCTATTTTCTCCTTTTCCTGAACTCTTTTTCTGATACTCCTTCATATTTGCAAGTATACAGACTTGCTTTTGTAGGCCAAGGTAATTAAACCATTGTCTTACTCTTTAATCTAGATACAGTTACCTTACTTTTCAATCCATATGCAATTTTCTTACTCTTCAAATGTGCTATTTTCTCATCCGATACTGTATGTAGCATAAGATATAGTGAAAAACTTCTTTGAGATATATACCTGTTATGATTAGTTTTTTTTTGTCTAGAGGACCTTGTTTTATTAACTTCAGGTCCTTTTGCTATTGTCTGTTGCTTGTCAGTGAATGTCTACATGTTTTGTTAAAGATTTACCAATTATGAACTTTCTGAACAATGTTGATTACTTCCCAGTTGCAAGTCTCTATCATTGTAATTCCAGAGTTGAAAAGTCATGGCAAAACTTGGAACCCTTGGACACAAGATGATTAATTATAGTTATTTTAAGTTTGAAATAGACTGGGATACATTGTACTGAAAAAACAAAAATTACATGTCAAGAATGGTAAGAACTGCTGGCATCTGGATGTACTGAAAAACAAAAATATAGAACTTTTTTTCCCCTACAACTATCAAATACTTCACTAATATCGTCTCAATATGGATTAACAAAGAACAAATCATCCATTTAAAAACAGATTATGTGTGCAAATTTACTTTTGGCTACATTCGTTTTTAGTCTATAACTTCGTAGATAATTATTTTTTTAGCCACTTCAAACTATTTTTTTACATTCTCGTTTATGCTACAACCATTAAGGCCATAACTTCATAGATAATTATTAACAATTATATTTTCTTGCAGAGATGGACAAGAGTTGGATGACACTTTTTAGAAAAAGATTAAGTCAGCCGTATGTTGATGGGGTTAACTCTTTTGTCGAATATGCAATGAACAAAGTGGGCAAGAATGGTAGGATTCGATGTCCATGTAATGATTGCATGAACTTAGAGTGGCATACAGAAAAAGATGTGAAGAATCATTTAGTTCGACATGGAATGATGTTATCTTATACTAATTGGGTGTACCATGGAGAACTTGTTACTGAGAATCAAACTCAAGTATCAGACGATGAGGGTGATATTGAAATGTCAGATGAAGAAGACGATCAAGACGAATTTCCTGAATTACTACAAGACTATTGTCGGGGGGCTTACATGGGCCATGATTGGGAAGATGATACTGCTCAGAGGGAGGAGCTGCATAACATCGATAAAAATATTGGAGGATGCACAACGTGAAGTGTACCCAGGGTGTAAGAAGTATACTTTGTTGAAGTTGCTGATTACGCTGCTTCATGTGAAGGTAATCAGCAAGTGGAGCAATAAATCATTCAACATGCTGATGGAAATATTATTTGACCTTCTACCCGAAGGAAATTTGCTTCCAAAGTCCATTTATGAAGCTAAGAAGTTCTTACGTGATCTGGGCTTGGGGTACAAGACAATTCATGCATGTCAACATGATTGTGCACTTTTTTGGAAGGAGAATGCAGCCTTAGAAAATTGCCCAGTCTGTGGAGAGTCTAGATACAAGATAAATAATGGTAATGGGAAAAATATCCCACATAAGATCTTGCGGTACTTTCCATTGACACCAAGATTGCGTAGATTGTATATGTCGAGGAAGACAGCTACAGACATGAGATGGCATAGTGAGAAGCGCATGAATGATGGAGTATTAAGGCATCCAGCTGACAGTGCAGAGTGGAAGGAGTTTGATAGCAATTTTCCTCATTTTGCTCAGGAATCCCGAAATGTACGGCTAGGAATGGCCACTGACGGGTTTAACCCTTTCGGAAACATGAGTACATCTTACAGTTTGTGGCCTGTAATACTTATGCCCTATAACTTACCACCCTGGAAGTGCATGAAAGATCTATTTTTTATGATGTCTTTGCTTATTCCAGGTCCCCAAGCACCTGGGAGAGATATTGATGTTTACATGCGACCATTGATTGATGAGCTAAACAATTTGTGGGAAAATGGTGTACTCACTTATGATGCATCCAGGGAACAAACTTTCCGAATGCATGCAGCTATAATGTGGACAATAAATGACTTTCCTGCGTATGGTAACTTGTCTGGGTGGAGTACAAAGGGTTATTTGGCTTGTCCCACATACAATGAGAATGCTTCATCTCAAAGTTTGAGAAATAAAATTGGATACTTGGGACATCGATGTTACTTGCCTGATAATCATGTCTGGCGAAGAAGTAAGGCCTTTAATGGAAAGACTGAGCACCAAAAGAAATCGTTGGAGATACCAACAGAAAAAATATTAAATCAGTTGGATTGCTTATCATATGTCGAGTTTGGGAAGAACCATAAGAACAAAAAGAGACCCCGTGACCAAGCAGAATTGAATTGGACAAAGAAGAGCATCCTATTTGAGCTCTCATATTGGAGAAAACGGAAGCTCCGACACAATCTTGATGTCATGCACATAGAGAAGAACATATGTGACAATTTGCTTGGAACGTTGTTGAACATAGACGGGAAGAACAAGGATACAACAAAAGCTCATTTTGATTTGGAGGACATGGGCATAAGGAAAGAATTGCACGTACAGAGGTCTCTCGATGGTTCCTTGATCAAGCCTCCAGCGATTTACACATTGACACCAAAGGAGAGAGAGGGTTTTGTTGAATTTTTAAAGTCAATCAAATATCCAGATGGATATGCTGCAAACATCTCAAGGTGTGTGACCACAAAAATGGAAAATTCTCAACCTTAAAAAGCCATGATTGTCATGTCCTTCTACAACGAATTCTTCCAATCGGGATGCGTGGCTACCTTAACAAGGATGTTTGTACTATAATGTTTGAGTTGGGTAATTTCTTTGAGGAGTTGTGCTCTAAGACGTTGGTGCCAACAGACTTAGAGAAGTTAGAAGAACGCATAGTTCTAATACTTTACAAGTTAGAGAAGATTTTTCCTCCAGCTTTTTTCGATGTGATGGTGCATTTGGCAGTTCATCTTCCACGTGAAGCCATCCTTGCGGGACCAGTGCAATATCGTTGGATGTACCCAATTGAAAGGTAATTTGTACTATCTTAATATAAATTTCAACTTAAACATGCTTTCATTATTGTAATTGGTTTTTGTTTGAAGGTTTCTTGGAACTCTAAAATGGTACGTAACCAATCGAGCTCGGCCAGAAGGTTCAATTGCTGAGGCTTATATTGTAAAAGAGAGCTTGACTTTTTGTTCAATGTACTTGAGCAATGTTGAAACAATATTTAATCGAGAAGAACGAAATGCTGATGGTGGTGAACGTGGTCCTGGGTTAACGATATTCACGCAAAATGTTCGTCCTTTTGGATGACTAAGAAGGGCTCCTGATGTCTCAGAGAAGGAATATGAAATTGCTAAGTGGTTTGTGCTTTACAACACCGACGAGGTTGAGCCGTATCTAGAGTATGTTATTCAACATCCTTACATGCATTCATAACTTAAAATCTTTTGATTATTGATTTATTTGCACTTATGACTTTAATTTCTTCAAGTAGGGAACACAAGAAGCTATTACAAAATTCAAGTGAAGGCGATATAACTCAAATACAACGAAATTTTTTTTCAAAATGGTTCAAAAAGCACGTAAGATATATAACATATATTTAGATACTATTCAATTAATATTATCTTAATATGTCTTTTGTATGTTTTATATGTAGATGAATCAATTGCGAACACAAAAGTCACCAAAAGCAACTGATGAAATGTGGGCGTTAGCGAATGGTCCCAATGTGATAGTAACTCTTTATTCAGGTTGCATTTGTAACGGAGTTCGGTTCCATACTAGAGACCGTGACAATCGTCGTAAGAGTCAGAATAGCGGTTTAGTCTCTGAAGGAGCTCATAAAGGAAAACCCATCGACTTTTATGGATATTTATGCAAAGTTTGGGAATTGACATACATGTATGGCCATAAAGTTGTTTTGTTCCAATGTGAATGGTTCAACACAGGTGGTAGCCGAACACTAAACAAAGAAGCACATTGCCTTAGCATTAATGTCATGCGCCGGTGGTATTCAGACGATCCATTTGTCCTACCAAGTCAGGTGCAACAAGTGTTCTATGTTAATGATATACGATTAGGTGCAAATTGGCAAGTCGTACAAAGGGTTCGACATCGGGGTACATGGGATGTACCAGAGTTGGATGATGATGATGAGTATGACTCAATAGAAGTTTCAGAACCTATTAATGCATTCCAAAAAGACAAAAGCACTAGAATTATTCCAATTATCGTTGAAGATACTAATGTTCAATATCATAGGAATGGTGTTGATCCTGAGATAATTCCAAGTGATATGGTTTTGCGGCTCAACGATAATGAGGGTGAAAGTGAAACAATGGCACATAATAGAGAGGATGATGAGGATGACGAAGAAATGCTTTATGATTCTGATATTGATCCTGATATAGAATTTGATATGTAGGTAGGTTGAAGCACTATATTATTTGAATATTGTTTCAGCATTTCGTTCACTATATCATTTCATAATTTGTTTACTTATTCATATTGCTTATCTGGATTTTTGTTTCAGCACTATATCATTTCTTAATTTGACTGCTATCAGGACATACAATTTCGAGTAAGTTTCTTTCAGCTCTAACATGGTCAGTAGAAGACATGTTCCAGCCACAAATCACATTATCAGTAGAAGACATGTTCCAGCCACAAATTCATCATAATACCATCTGCAGAGGATCATACGAAACTCTCTACCCTTGTATAGACAGATTGCTTTGGATATGAACCACAAAATAATTCATAGCAGATCAAGAAAGTGTTGGGAAAGAAACGCGGAAACCTTTCCCCAAACCGGAGAGTACCTGCGAGAGGACCGAGCAATACAACGCACGAACCCAAAAATAGCCACACAAAAACAATAACGCAGACACAGAGAATTTTTGACGTGGAAACCCTTGCGGGAAAAAACCACGGGACGATCGGAGTCCAACCCTGAGAAGCCTCCACTAATGGAATAGAAGAATTACACCCTCTACAAACTCCTCGCGATCCAAATCGGATCCCCACAACACTCAGAGATAAGAACAATGATTACAAGGCTACGAAGAGCGAGAACGACGAGTAGAGATTACCCGAACACGATCTCCTTCGAACAGCGACCTTCAATCCTCCGTCTTCTTCTTCGAAGTTGTAATGGCACTCTTGCCTCCTTCTCTCTCAAACTTGTGTTACTTGCGATATGTTGCACTTTTTGAGTTAGGGTTGAGAAAACTCAATATATCTCCCTAATCCCGCAACCAACCTGGACTGTTGGATTAGATCCAATGATGAAAACTCATCCAGAAATCCGCTTCAGCCCCCGACGACACAGAGTTCGGCCAGAACTCTGTGTGGGGCAACCAGCACCTACTCGCCAAACCCTGGAACGGCCAGACCGAGTTCGGCCCGAACTCGCCATAGGACCGAGTTCGGCCCGAACTCGGATCCCCTGCTTCCAGCAGCTCCAGCAGCAACTGCAGCAACTTCGTCGCCTACTTCCCGAGCTTCTTCGACACACGAACGGCGCTCGTCGCACTCCGGGGCCTTCTCCACATAGGTTGGGAACCCCTCCCACTCCAACAAATCTCCCCCTTCACAACTATGGGGAGGATGTCGTCATCCCGACGACCTGCCTGCAGTACTTAAACTTCCCCCTTGGTTGAATCTTCGTGAACATATCAGCTCCGTTGTCGTCTGTATGCACCTTCTCAAGCTCCGCGTCCTTCTTCTCAACCACATCGCGTATCCAATGATACCGAGTCTCGATGTGCTTGGACCGGCTATGAAACGTCTGATTCTTCACCAGGTGAATAGCACTCTGACTGTCGCAAAGCAAAGTGTACTGCTCTTGCTTCAGTCCCATTTCCTGCAGCAGCTTTTTCATCCACAACAGCTCCTTGCAAGCCTCCGTCGTCGCAATGTATTCTGCCTCCGTCGTCGACAAGGCAACACACTTCTGCAACCGCGACTGCCACGATACTGCTCCTCCTGCAAACATCATCACGTAGCCCGAAGTCGATCGCCTCGTGTCTACATCTCCAGTCATATCAGCGTCGGTATACCCAACCAGCTTCGGCTCGTCACCACCAAAGAAAAGTCTCCAACCAGCAGTGCCCTGAAGATAACGTAGAATCCACTTGACCGCACTCCAATGTACCCTTCCAGGATTTGAAAGATACCTGCTAACCGTACCAACTGCATGAGCAATATCTGGCCTCGTACACACCATAGCATACATCAGGCTTCCCACAGCTGAGGCATATGGAACCCGCTCTATATCTTCCTTTTCGTCCTCGGTAGATGGACACTGTTCCTCAGTGAGCTTAAAGTGAGCCGCGAGGGGGGAACTCACTTTCTTCGACCCGTCCATCCCGAAACGCTGAAGTACCCGGTGAATGTACTTCGTTTGGGACAAGTGTAGCAGCTTGGACTCTCTCTCTCGGCTGATCTCCATCCCAAGAATAGTCTTCGCTGCGTCCAAATCCTTCATAGAGAAGGCCGCGCCCAGTTGGCGCTTCAACTCCGCTATCCTAATGGCATTCCGACCCACTAATAGCATATCATCAACATAGAGCAATAAGATGATAAAATCATCATCGGCAAAATACCTCATAAATGCACAATGATCCGACGTCGTCCGTGCATAACCATGCTCCCCCATAAATGACTCGAACTTCCTGTACCACTGCCTCGGAGCCTGCTTCAGACCATACAAGCTCTTCCTTAACCGGCAGACCAAATGTGACTTGCCCTTCTCGCAGAATCCCTCTGGCTGCTCCATGTACAACTCCTCCTCAAGATCACCGTGGAGGAATGCCGTCTTCACGTCCATCTGCTCGACCTCCAAGTCGAAACTGGCTGCTAATGCTAGCACCACCAGGATAGACGAATGCTTGACGACAGGCGAAAAGATCTCATCATAATCTACGCCTTTTCGCTGACCGTAGTCTTTGACTACCAGCCTCGCTTTGTATCGAGGGCGAGTAGCATCATCCGTCTGCTTCACTCTGAACACCCATCGATTCTTCAAAGCCTTCTTGCCCTTTGGCAACCGCACCAGATCATAAGTGGAATTGGTGTGCAAGGAACTCATCTCCTCCTGCATAGCCACCATCCACTCCTGCCTGTGTTCGTCTTCCATAGCCTCTACGAAACTTTCGGGCTCCTCCCCGTCAGTCAATAGCACATACTCATCCGGTGAGTATCTCGTAGAAGGTCGACGATCCCTGTCACTCCTTTTCAGTGGAGCCACTGGTGCTGGCTGTATACCGACAGCCTCCGCCCCTTCAGGAACTACCTCTCCGGCATGCTCATCCTCCTGAGGGACACCCTGACCACCATCAGCAGGCTGATAATCAAGGTTGGGAGCAACTCCATGTACCGGCTCCCCCATAACTGGATCCTCTGCGATGTCCTCTGGAAACTGCTCGAAGCGAAATGACTCTAACTCAGGCAATTCCTCAGCCTCAGAAGGCATCTCGAAATCCTGAGTGTTGGTCATGGTCTGATCCTCGACGAACACCACGTCCCTGTTTCTGTAGAGCTTTCCTTCCACTGGGTCGTAGAGTCTATAGCCAAACTCATCCTGACCATAGCCGACAAAGATGCATCGCCTCGTCTTCGGCTCAAGTTTGGTCCTCTCGTCCTTCGGTACATGCACAAAGGCTTTACAACCAAACGCCCACAGGTGACTGTATGACGGCTCTTTGCCGTACCATACTTTGTCAGGCACATCACCCTGCAAAGGAGCACTAGGAGACAAATTAATAATTTAAGCAGCTGTGAGAAGAGCCTCACCCCAATAACTGCCCGGCAAGTTTGCTTCTGACAGCAAACACCGCACCCTCTCCATCAGTGTCCTGTTCATGCGCTCCGCTACACCATTGAGCTGAGGTGTCTTTGGCGGAGTCTTCTGGTGTCGTATCCCTTGCTCTCTGCAATACGCATCAAAGGGACCGATGTATTCGCCGCCATTGTCGGACCGAACACACAACAACTTCTTGCCCGTCTCCCTTTCAACAGAGGCCTGAAACTCCTTGAAAGTAGGCAGCACCTGATCATTGGTCTTTAAGGCATAGACCCAAACCTTCCTGGAATAGTCATCAATAAAAGTCACAAAGTAAGAAGCACCATCATGAGATTTTACCTTCATAGGACCGCAGACATCCGAGTGAAACAACTCGAGCAACGCCGGCTTCTTCGAACTTGGGTGACTTTGGAAAGATACCCTATTTTGCTTCCCAGCTAAACAGTGCGTGCATTTTTCCAACTTTGTAGACTTGAGCCCCAGAATCACTTTCCAGTTCACCAAGTAGCTCATCCCCTTCTCGCTGATATGGCCGAGCCGCCTGTGCTACAACTCGGTAGACGCATCACTGACTGCGTTCACCTCCTGTGCCCCCTCTGTGCTCCCCTCCATATAGTAGAGACTGGACTTCTTGCTTCCTCTGGCAATCACCATCGAACCTCTGGAAAGCTTCCACTGACTGTTCCCGAAGAGACTGAAGAATCCCTCGTCATCCAACCTTCCAACTGACACCAGGTTGAAACGGATATCAGGGACATGACGAACATCCTTGAGAACAAGAACCGCACCCATCTTCGTTCTCAAATGCACATCTCTAATGGCAACCGCCTTTGACACATCTCCGTTGCCCATCTTCAACACTCCACAGTCGCCTGTAGTGTAAGTGGCAAACAGTGCCCTATTGTGAGATACATGTGCTGAAGCCCCTGAGTCCACCAGCCAAGAATTGTCATCGCAGGCGAGGTTAGTAATGACCTCATCACCTACGACGATCACATCGCCTCCATGCACCGAGGCCGCCGCTGTAGTGTTCTCCTCTTGCTTCCCCTTGTCGCCCTTCTTCTCTCTCTTCCAAGCAAAATAATTCCGCTTGATATGGCCCTTCTTACCGCAATAGTAACACTCTGAGTCCTCGTAACGACCCTTGGACTTCCCCCTGCTCTTGTCTCTGCCAGCACCTGGACCCTTGCTTTTGCCCCTTCCGCGGCTCTCTGAAACAAGTGCCTCTGAGTGGTGGGATGTGGATGAAGTACCCTGAGAACGTCTCCGCATCTCTTCATTCAACACCCCGCTCTTGGCAAACTCCAGACTGACCACGCCCTCTGGAGCAGAAGCGATCATAGATACTCGTACGGTCTTCCACGAGTCTGGCAAAGTACACAGCAGCCACAGTCCCTGAACATCGTCGTCGAACTTGACTCCCATAGAAGATAGTTGGTCAACCACGCCCTGGAACTCACTCAAGTGATCCGAAATAGACGCCCCATCCTTGTACCGCAGACCCATCATCGTTCGGATCAGGAACAACTTGTTTACCCCGGTCTTCTTTGCATACAAGGATTCCAGCTTATCCCACAACGTCTTCGCGTGCTCAATATTGGCAACGTGATTGTACACGTTCTCATCAACAAACTGCCTTATGTACCCACACACCTGTATGTGCTCGAATGTCCAGTCCTCCTCGGATTTATCACTGGGCCTCTCGGATGCAAACACGGGTAGATGCAGCTTCTTGACAAATAGCAAATCTTTCATCTTGCTCCACCAATAATGATAGTTTGTGCCATTAAGGTTCACCATGCGCACCGGTTTCGCGTCCATCTCTCCTCTCTGGTTCCTCTGTCAACTCCTGACACCCTTTGAACCCAAAGCTCTGATACCACTCTGTTGGAAAAGAAACGCGGAAACCTTTCCCCAAACCGGAGAGTACCTGCGAGAGAACCGAGCAATACAACGCACGAACCCAAAAATAGCCACACAAAAACAATCACGCAGACACAGAGAATTTTTGACGTGGAAACCCTTACGGAAAAAAACCACGGGATGATCGGAGTCCAACCCTGAGAAGCCTCCACTAATGGAATAGAAGAATTACACCCTCTACAAACTCCTCGCGATCCAAATCGGATCCCCACAACACTCAGAGATAAGAACAATGATTACAAGGCTACGAAGAGCGAGAACGACGAGTAGAGATTACCCGAACACGATCTCCTTCGAACAGCGACCTTCAATCCTCCGTCTTCTTCTCCGAAGTTGTAATGGCACTCTTGCCTCCTTCTCTCTCAAACTTGTGTTACTTGCGATATGTTGCACTTTTTGAGTTAGGGTTGAGAAAACTCAATATATCTCCCTAATCCCGCAACCAACCTGGACCGTTGGATTAGATCCAATGATGAAAACTCATCCAGAAATCCGCTTCAGCCCCCGACGACACAGAGTTCGGCCAGAACTCTGTGTGGGGCAACCAGCACCTACTCGCCAAACCCTGGAACGGCCAGACCGAGTTCGGCCCGAACTCGCCATGGGACCGAGTTCGGCCCGAACTCGGATCCCCTGCTTCCAGCAGCTCCAGCAGCAACAGCAGCAACTTCGTCGCCTACTTCCCGAGCTTCTTCGACACACGAACGGCGCTCGTCGCACTCCGGGGCCTTCTCCACATAGGTTGGGAACCCCTCCCACTCCAACAGAGAGGAGACATACAAGAAAATATGCAAACATGATTTAGCTGTAAGAAAATTAGTGTCCTATAGATAAAAAATTTAATGAAGAATGCAATGAACTTTAAGCGCTAGCATATTGAGAAACATCAGCCATTACCTGCTATTTACCTGGGCAAACTGTCACAACCACAACAAAGTCGAACCCTGAGTCATACATATTTATACAATTTCCAATACTTTCATATTCAGCTTGGATGTATTTTCTTCTTTGCAGACAGTCATACAAACAAAATAAAACGTTGAAAAGGAAATATGCTTTGACATATGAAGAGATGGAGGCAGAGGGTGAAGTGATAATCATGTTTCATTACCATATATACTTAAGGTGCACGTGTGTGTTTGAATTTTTATGTATGGCTATGTGTTTTTCTCTTTACTAAAGCTTCCTCGTCTGTTAATTAATATCAACTGCCACTGAGTCAATTTTACCAGTCAGGGGCAGTCCCAAGGCATTGAAGTAGAAATCCTAACATAATCCCCTAGATATGAACAACTTGCATGATGCTTCACCTTAGACTAGAATACAACTCAATATTGAATTGACTTGTATGAATGCTTTGTTTAGATCTCTAAATGTGACATTTTGCACTTATTATCTTTATCTACTTATGTTTCATTGAATACTTAATAGTAGAGATGTCTCTCCTTATGTGCTGTTTTGCTATAGTATCACTTTATTTATTTTGGTGTTATGTGCATTGTATTGTGCCCAAAGTCAACTTCACTTGAAAGAAACTTAGAGTGAAGTGCTTGAACCATGCACAAGTGAAGAGCTTACTTGAAATGAAATCAAGCTTCTCGTGTTTTATAGAAAACTTCTGAAATAGAGTAAAACAGAGGAAATGCATCGGAATTAGTTGACTGCTACTCTCTAAACTTCTCAATGAACCTATTGATGCTTTATATGCATATTAGAGGTGGTTTCATGTAGGAAGTAGTTCTTTTGTGCTTGTCTGTGGTTGGCAGAAAGGAAAACAATGAACATATCGGTATATGATGTGGATTTAAGGATAGAAGTGATGCTGTCGTGGTGTTTTGACGTTTGAATTTGAAATTGCTAGTGACTTTAACAAGAAGGTCTCTAAATCAATTAAAGAGGAGAGAGAAGTAGAAACGCTCAAGATGAGTTCAGGCATGAAACTTACACTTTGATGCTCGTAGTATAAAGTTCCATAGCTTAAGCTTCAGATGTTGCTATAGGAAGCAAATGCCTATAGGAAGCTATAGTTGCCATGGCAGTTTTGTTGATTCAGTCATTTAATATTTGATCAAACTCATGCATTCACTTTGTTATGCCAAATAATAGACGATCTTTCATCCTTGCATGCCTATACCGCTTTTGGACTCCCCTTTTGCATGTTTGATAACTTCTGAATGTACAAAATAAAGCATGTGTCAAAGCTGGAGACAAATAATAATTCTTCGTAAAAACTGCAACTTGATTACATACCTTGTCCTAGGTGCCTGTCATTCTCACGAGGAAATTAATCCTGCTGTCACACAGGAAGGAGAACTGAGAACCCTGCTCTATACAGACCATCAGCCTAAATGTCGGAGCCTCACTGACGTCCAACAAGGAACAAATAGTTCTACTCGTTGCTTGCTAGAAGGCACTAACCTTTTCCTATATTTTCAGTTTATATAAATTGAAATGGCACTTTAACAAACGAGAATAAGTTTCAGGAACTTGTAAACTGTGCGATAATGCTTGGGAACTTCTGTATTACCTTTAATTGTTTGTTTTACCTTATGCAGTATATTTTTTTAATTCTATTGTGAAACTGGGAAGAAATTGAATTTCAAATTATATTACCTGGTCTAATAATCGTATGATCTAAATTTTTTTTATCATTGCATCATGTTATGAAAACCATTGCATTATTTGAGACAATATCGTGGGATTGTCAGTGCTTTAAGTTCAATTTACTTCTATTATTGTTTGTGACACATCTGAAAGACCGAAAAGTTCTGTAGAGGTGAGGTTTAGGATTATTGTATAGTTCTGAATTGCAGACTTAGCATGTGATCTTGCTTGGTGGTGTTTCTTCTTGGTAGTTGGTCCTATGAATTTGCAAACTTGTTCTGGTGAATTTGTTTTGAATGCATATTTAATAAATTTGTACATGTCTTAAGGCTAATATAATTTGTATCTTTATTGTCGTAGATGGAAAAATCAAAGAACAAGATATATTTAAGACCCGGACAAACAGCCTAATTGACGTCAGCATATGAGAAACAAAGAATTGAAAATATTGCTCGCAACCAAAGGAAATTTGAGGCTTTGGGTTTGCTTCACGATACAAATTTGTTAGCCCCATTTGAGAAGGTCACCCAAACAAGTTTGGCTAAAAATAGTAAAGAAATGCAAGTGAGAGAGATGATAAAGAGTATCAACCAGGCGATTGTGATGATTTGCTTAGTTCGTCTAGCAGCGAAGATGAGAATAATGGGCATTCTAATCCTCAAATGGAAAAGGTAATAAATATGATATGCTTCTCAAATGAAATGTTGTATTTGAATTATGTTACTAACAATGCCTTAATACCTATGTATTTTGTATTTTTAGGTCGTACACAATGGTCCCACTCGTAAATCATCCCGCCTTGTTTCTACACCTGAAGATAACATGACTGAGGGGTCTAATAATCTTCAATTGCATGTGCCCAGTCCTATGGAGTCACCAGCCAGTGGTGCAGGTAACTTAATATTATCCTTACCGTGTCATGTCTAATCTGTCATAATCCAACTTTCAGTTTATAACTGCAATCTAGAGGTTGTCATATAACTGTGGCTTTGAATGGTCTAATGTAACTTTTGCTTCTACTTCTCGTGTCATGCATTGGTATCAAATTACCAGAGGTTGTCATAATCCAACTTTCATTTGAGGACTGAACCAAAATGAAGACTGAACCTATTTAGGCACTGTCCTCCTTACATCAAATTAATGATCTGCCCTTTCGAATAGGACATTAAGACCAGTTTGAATCTTGCCCTATCTACTTCTTGGTTATTTAGGCAATTGCAGTTGAATGGCAATATTGGTTCTGTTCCCATTCATCTCTGAATGTCTGTCCAAGTGCAGGTATTCACTTTGGGTTCAGTTGTGAACCCAATGGTTATTGCTTCTTGGTATCAGTTTTTAGATCAACAAATGATACCACCTATGTGCAGGTATGTATCATATAGTTCAGTTCAAATCATATACATGGGATTGATAACAAGGGCTGAATACCTAATATAGGCTAAGAAAATTGGATTAATTCATGGCATTTTGATAACAAGTGCTGATAACAAGGACTGAACTATATATGTTTGCATCTATAGGAGAGAATGTTGCATCAATAGGACTGAACTATAACAAGGACTGAACTATTACTGATACTCTAAAAGTTAGAGATATTCCATGTTCTCAATTTCTGCATATGGGTAGACTTTAGGAAGGTATACATAAATATATGCCATCAAACTTGAAGTTGTAGCCTTACCAACTTCCCTTGCTATAATTATGACCATGTCTTCACTTCCTGGTACACACATGCCATCCCGTGCTAACAGAGCATTGGACATACCTGGTACTACTAAACCTTTGTATTTCTAACTGACCCAAGATAGCTCAACCTTTGATATGTGCCCCATCTCATGGACACACACTATTTCCTTACTCACTGCTCTACTTATCGAGACAAGGGTAAAACTCCTTCCCAGGTTATATTGCTCCACATTGACATGAACCTGGGTAGCTCCCCTGACCCTACCTAATGTACAGTTACTTCAAGAGAGGGGCTGCTATGGTTTCTTATTGTTCCTGTCGTGCCAAGGGCAACTAGAAGTAGTCTTTGTCTCCCACATTTCCACAGTTTCCAATTGAAATACCTAGGAAACTATCCCACAGCAGTGGGTGATACTGATTTGACTTGAGATACACCCCAAACCCAGTATTTCTCGAATACAAGGGTTCTCTCCTATTAATATTTAAAGGGTACAGTTGAGGGTTCAAAGGGGAGTTCCCTATCAATATCTAATGGGTATTAGGAAAGCTCATACGTTGGTATCAGTTGATACAAGGAAGTACTCATGACAACATCCATTTGATGTAAAGAAACTCATGTAGCAGTATTAATAGTTAAAAGGGAAAGATCGTATATCTACATCCAATGGGCTGCTAGGAAGTTCATGTCATTATCAAATTTAAGGTCCCCATGACAGAATCAAGTCAGTATAATATTAGGTATAAAGGGGGTTCTCTCTGTTAGTTTTTAACTTCCTCTACCTACTCTTCCTATTCAGACATTGAAGGACCTAATTCCTGGTTGTTGTGGCATATCCATATGAGCCACCAGTTACCTTTCCTATACTTACATGCATGAAACGTCACTAACTAGCCAGGTTGCCCCAAAGAGCGAATGTTGTAACAGAGGTTAAAGGCAAAGAAGAAAACAAAAGAAAATCAATTGCACTATATATTTTTACGAAGTCCCTTTTTGGTCCCCGTGTTCATTTTCTATGTAACAAGCTGTGCATGATTGATATCTATGCTCCAGCTTAAGGGAGGGTATTAAGTATAAGTATTATTGAGCTTTAGTCCCACATCGGGTAGAAATATATATATGTGTGTGTGTGTGTGTGTGTGTGTGTGTGTGTGTGTTCACTCATATCAATGAAATACATAATATAATTCATCTCTACAAGAACAAACTGCCACTTATGAGATTTTGAGAGAAAAAAATGACTTTTAATAAGATGATTATTTTAAAATAAATTTATTACTTTTCTCAGTGGAAAGAGTAAAGTTTCATAATAGAAGTTGTGTTGGAATTGACAAGTGTATCACTGCAATAAGTGCCATGTGGAAAGTGAATAATAAAGCTTAAGATTATTATGTTAGAATACTTTTCCAAATTTGAAAAGTAATATAATCCTAACATAATAATCCAATGTAAAGTACTTCCTTGTAAAGTTGTAAATCCAATGGGGGCAATAAGTACCAGATTGGATTTCATAAAAGAGTACTTTTCCGTGCAAATTTATACTGTAACACTAGGGGTACCAGGCTGATTGGATTTCATTAACATAAACTTTAGGTTATTGTTTTACCTCAACGAGTTCAAGACTTCATTTTGCAAGGCCAAATCAACACAAGTATTAGCTGCAGCAGATGATGCAAATTTCTAATATATTTCCACATCTTGCATTTTGTAAGTATGATTGTGTTAATGTGGTCATTCTTTCTACTTTCATTTTACTCTTCATGAATTAACAATGAAAAGTTTAGCATACATACTATCTAATAAGGGTCCAAACAGGCTGCTCCACCGTTGTGCTCAACACATTAGCATTTGGTGCAATGATCTAAAGATGCATGTTAGTCTCATGTTGTCTTGCTTATTTATGAAGTGATATTTTAATTTTAATTTTCTGCATTATATATTATTTTTTAAGGTGGCTATAGACTGTATTATTTTAGGAATTTGGGATTTGTTTGTTCTAAATTCCCAACGATCCTGTAAAGCTATTCCTTGCCAATGTTTTTCTCTTTACTTTAGTGACCTGCTGATTCAATTAGAGAAGCAGTTGTTGAAATAATTTATCGTATGAGAATCAATTATCATCTATGTCTACCATGCCTAGCATCTTGTAGTCTAGAGATATGTGTTGACATTGCAATCCCAGGGCCTGGGTAAATGTTCTATCAGAATGAACCTGAAGATGGCCAATGGTGCACAAAGAAGTTAAGCAGCCTTGTGGTGCACCATGCAGCAATAATGCACATGAAAATCTCCTCTTTGACATTGTATAGCCCAATGCATATGAAAATCTCCTCTTTGCAGCAATAATGCACATGAAATTCAGTTTCTTATTGTTTTTAGATCAACAAATGATACCACCTATGTGCAGGTATGTATCATATAGTTCAGTTCAAATCATAGGTATCCATGTTACCATTTATTGATTCAGATGAGAACAGGTTCATATGTTATCCCCTACTCCTATTCACCAAGAATTTTTGATGTCTTTTTATACCAATACAGATTGCCAAGAGAGCAAGTCAGTGTTAATATATTTCAGTCTAATTTTTTTATGCAACTTGATCTCTACCAATAATCCAAAAAATTAACTTGACAGGCTCCCAGAAGAAAAATACACGGGGTAAGACACGTGGTAAAGCAGTAGAGAAAATGGTACAAAAAACCGGCAAGCTTCAAGTGCCAATTCCTACCACGGAAAGGGCTCCAGTTGGAGAAAATGCTACTGCCCTTGCAAACCAGATTGGTATCGAAATTCGGGCTGCTGCACCACTTCAGGACGTCATGTATTGGGATGACGTCGATGACTCCTTAAAGAAGTCAATTATTCTAAGAGTTCGGGTATTAGTGGAACTATTCACTAGTTCATATAATTAGGTTTATTTCTATATACTATTTATTCATAATATGTATTATTGAATTTTTTTGCAGGATAAATTTGAGATAAAAAAATTATGATGATGATGAAGTGGTGAGACGTGCCATTACGAAAATATGCCAGCTGAGATACAAAGATTGGAGGAGTCGCATGCATGCACATTATAAGAGTTTGTTGAAGAATGGCGTTAACCCAAGAAGCAAACCGTATAAAGACGTTTCACAAGAGGATTGGGAGTATATGATTGATCGGGTTTGGACAACAAATGAAAAGTTTAAGGTATATGCTACTCAATTAGTCCATCAATAGTCACTTGTTTTTCTTTTCTTTCTTATTAGACAAATGTTTGTGGCAGAAAAAAGAAAGGTAAGTAGTTATTTATTTTTATATTCCTACCATGGAATCATTCATGCAATAATATCGTATCACAGTATCTTTAATTGTCTAAGTTTTCTTTTTCTTTTTATTGTGATTGTGAAATAAGTAAGACACTTGGTTATCTTTTCACCCTTTGTTTTGGTTTCATGTTGTAGAAACGATCAGAACAAAACGTAGTAGCATGTTCCAGTTTTCCATGGAATCATTCTTGCGGGTCAAAGTCATTTGCAGCAACAATGTCCACGAAGGTTGACACCTTTTTTTTTACAATTTCTAGATTAAATTTTATTATATATTTTATTTACATATCCATATCCATGAAATTAGGCAAAAATGCCTCACTTTGTAGATTTTTTCAAAGAATCTCATTGGAGTAAGAAGAAAGATGACTGGTTGGATCCTAAGTGTATGGAGAAACATGTAAGTCTATCATATATTTTGTTGTTTGACTATTTCCTAAAACTAAAAAGAAGTTACCAGTAACTAATTAAGATTTTCTTTATAATGTAACTAATTATGTTCCTTTTAAATGTTAGGGTGAGCTTGAAAATTTGCGAACTATGTTCTCAGCCAAATGCAATCCCAATGTCAGAAGAAGAAATGTCGGTAGCAGTGCTTGGGAAGAAATCGAGTTACTTGAGAGGATATGGTGTGGGCCGTAAGCCCTCTAATACAAAAACAACATTTAGGGAGAATGGTGAGGAAGCAATTATCCTAAGAGAGGAGTTAACATCACTCAAGGAACTCAATGAAACTCAACAACAGCAACTTGAGGCACAACAACAACAAATTAGTGCACAGAACAAGAAACTTGAAATGTTCCAAGCGGTGTTGATGAGATGTGGGTTACTTTCGTCGGATCAATGTGGGGAGGATTCCGCTGAGGGATGCTAGGCAGCGACTTCTTTCGGGTATATCTCTATCTTGATTGTTCTTATTCTTGGGTCCCTATATTTTAAAATGTTTGTCCCATGTATCTAGTATCCGTATTCGTATCTGTATCTGCTTTTTAATCCCTACAAATTGCTACTTGTGTGCCAATTCTAACAATTTTAATTTGTTATATAAAGAGACGATCAATCTAGAGTCCTTAGCAAATTAGTACTACTTTGAGAACCCGGGCTTGAGAAACGATGATAAATTACTTTAGGTCCTTCTAATGGCAAATTTAAGTTTGGCTATAAATTTGTGGCACAGCTCTATGAACTCATCCTCATATTCCTACTCCCCTTCACCCCTCTCCCTGCATGTTCATGCAGCCTTCAACAATCTTCTTAATATTCTCTCACATTGATACACGAGCTAGAGAATCCTCTAGAAGATCTGATAACGATGCAGAAACTAGAGAATCCTCTAGAAGATCTCAAAACCATTTCTATTTTTTGGGTAATATTATTTATTTAGTATTTAGATTTTTGGTTTATTGGTCATTAAGATTTGATTCTAGTGATATACTGCTAATTAATGATTTCACCCAAACACTAGCCATTTCTCCATCCATTTCCCTCTTTTGATGAGGTTTACGATAAGAAGAAAAATCTTCATATTTAGATATTAGTTGATGAAACTTGATTCTCTATGTAATTCGATTCAACCTCAATTAGTGATGTAGCCATACATTTTGGTTTGTGGTAGCAATCTGGAAGCTAGAGAATAGAACACGTAACTGTGAACATCAACAACAACAACAAAACCTTTATTCCAGATTTTTGGGGTCGGCTGTTTGAATCCCCTTCTTTCATTCGTCTCTCTTAAGGATAATGGCCTGTATAACTCTAACATAAAACATATTCTTCTCACTTCCAACCATGTGTCTTAGTTGCTTCATTAACTACTATTTTATTGCTTCTCCTTAGGGGAGCATCTATTGGTCTGGGTTGCACATGTCCAAACCACCTAAGACGATTTTCTCTTGTCTTGTGTTCAATTGATGCCACCGCTAACTTCCTCTGATAAACTAATTTCTTAATTTCTTAATATTCTATCCTTGAAGCACACTAAGTAGGTAATAGACCTTAATAAGGAAAGACATTGACTGTTGTCTTTTTCTTTATTGAGGAAACACTTTCATGATTGTTTTCTTTATTTTTCCTGCACCTAATAGTTAATATCATCTTATTGTGTTAGTCCCTGTAAACTCACTACTTAATGTTAGTCCTTCAAATTTTCTAATATTGCTGCAAAGTTTTCTTTGGAATGATTGATTACTTTAGACCAAATATTTCTTCATAGTACAAGGTTAATGAACTTTGCTAAGTTTACTATCTGTCGTTGCAATGGTCACATTCTAAGTTTGGTTATACACAAATATTCACTACTTCCCTGTCAAACCTTTTATAAGCTACTTCCATGTAAATATTTACTTAGCAAGGTTTTTCTTCTGTATCCTCCATTAGAAAACCTAGTCAGACATTTTCTAGTCTAGGTTCAATCCAGTAGATTAATTTGGCCTAGAATTTGGATACGGACACTGTGCCATACCAAAATTGTCCAACAGTGACAGGCACATCTAAATTCTAAACACCTGAAATCTGTCTCTGAGAATCGTGGTGGTTTGTCTGACACTAGTAGGTGTGTTTGACACTTGAACTCTTATTTTGACATTTACAATTTTGGTTTCATCTGGGTTCATCGCGGACTAGTTTCATTGGGTTGGTTGCTATTATTCCATCCCATATTAGAGAGGAATGTAAATAGAGAAACATGACTAAATTGCGTCCATCGTATGCTTCAACATTGAGTGGTATGAGCTCCTTTTGACAGTAATAATGATTCACGAAAGACGATAGCGTTCCTGAAGCTACCACACACCACCAAAGTTTCAAGTACTATCAGTGACTATAGCTGTTTCTTCTTGTCCTTTTCCTATTGAGTAATATATGGTTTTATGACTTTCAAGTTTTGGTTAATAGGGTGTTTCAGGGTTTTTGATATACCAAAGTTTAAATATCAGTGTCAAGGACAACTTTGAAATGTTACTGCCTGTTTGGCCCAACTCGACCAAACTCAGACGAACTCGTACATCCAACACTGACTATTAACAAAATCCCGCTATTGAATTTTTTAGCAAGTTCCAGGTTCTGATAAGTGCAAAAACTAATGGATCAAAATGTATCAATATTGACTGAATTTTAGAAACTTGGGCCATTTTGTGCATGACAAAGTATTATTATACATCGAAAGTTTACCATTACTGGTTGCTCGTAGTGCTAATACTTCTAAGAACAGGGGAAATGTTAGACAGCACAATTACCTCCCAAATTTTGACATACTTCGATGGAGCCTGCATGCTAGAAGGATGTGCCATAGGCAGGTTCATAGTGGGGTTATTGTTCAAACCAAGCGAATGTATGCCTCCTTGCTGCGACATTCCTGGTGTAGGCATCATGGTCCCAGGGCATCATATTGATCCACCAACATTAAATCACCTTAAAATACTTTTGCCAAAGTAGATACCAAAGGCTTGTGTCATAACCATCTCCCCCTCCCCAAACCACCACCAACACGCGCACGCGCACACAGAGAGACAAAAAAACCCTTCTTTGCAACTTTTTTTTTATTATCCTTCCTTGAATTTGATCCGGTCACTTTCACATTGTTTTCGTATAGCCATGACACTGTTCTACACTCAGGTATCATGTGTATGTGTTCATACGACCTTCTAAATGCTTATAATTTTTACCCATATTTGTATTAGTAGAGTGACTTTTTCCTCTAAAACATTCTTTTATTTTGTGCAATATCAAAATTTGATAGAGCTTGATGTTCTTGTGTTTTATTTCAGTTAGTATAATATAGAGTCAAGAAAAATATTTGAATAGTAATGAGTTATAGAGATAAAATTTCATTCTTTTATATATTTTGTTTTACTTACAATTTTGTTTTCTTTAATTTTTGTTTGCAGGATCACATGGACAACAAGTTGATTTTTTGGGAAGAAACTCGGGCAAAATTTTTGGGAATAGTCTCGGGCAATTTTTTTGGAAGATAGTAAATTAATGTATTTTTGTCCACATTATAGTTATCTAAGCTGGAATACAATATGTTTGTGGGATACATTACATGTCGTGTTGAATGCTTGAAGTTGTTAAGATATTTGCATTAATGGATTATTTTTATGACAAAACTGTTTTAAGATATTATATTGGATATCATGTTGTGGGTACAACTTGTTGCTCTTTGTTCTCTAGTTCTTTTAATATGAATTTTAGTTTTATAATTTAATTTCGAAATAGGATTTTTGCATATCTATGTTGAAAAATATATGCAAACAGAAAAAAATATATTATTTCTATAAAATAGCTTTCGCAACATCACACAATTGTGTAGTAGAAAGTCATATCCTATACATTCAAAAAAAACAACTTTCCCCGACATGTGTTATGTAGCCAAATATACTTACATTCTGCGACATAAAATGACACATGTCGCTGAAACATTTTTTTAAAAAAAT
Organism: Iris pallida; assembly: GCA_029216955.1. Lineage (NCBI taxonomy): Eukaryota > Viridiplantae > Streptophyta > Magnoliopsida > Asparagales > Iridaceae > Iris > Iris pallida. The sequence continues at coordinate 2,217,869 of JANAVB010021796.1, forward strand.
GTGTGTGATGTCGCCAAAAGCAGGTATCTTTTCGCGACATGGTGTGTTCATGTCGCCATAAACTTTCCCAGACAAGGCTATCGCGACATACGTGCGACATAACGAGATATGTCGCCGAAACTCTTTGGCGACACAAATCTAGCTTTTGGCTACATAGTCCATATGTCGCAGAATTTGCATTTTCTTGTAGTGTGACTCGATAGCCACAATCTTCTGGGGATCCACTTCCACTCCTCTTCGGGTAATGATGTGACCCAAGTATGAAATGCGATCGAGCCAGAACTCGTATTTACTGAACTTGGCGTACAATTGATGCTCCCTAAGCGTCTGGAGGACGACTCTGAGATGCTGCTCATGCTCTGCTTTACTCTTGCTGTAGACCAGGATGTCATCTAGGAACACGATCACAAATTGATCCAAGTAAGGCATGAAAATGCGATTCATGAGGTCCATGAATACGGTCGGCGCATTGGTCGCTCCAAAGGGCATAACAAGGAACTCCCAATGCCCATACCTCGATCTGAATGATGTCTTCGAGATGTCATGCTCTCTGACTCTGATCTGGTGGTATCCCGACCGCAAGTCGATCTTCGAGAACACTTAAGCCCCTCTGAGCTGATCAAACAAGTCATCTATCCTCGGGAGAGGGTATCTGTTCTTGATTGTCACCGAATTCAAGGTACGATAATCAACACATAGCCTGGACGTACCATCCTTCTTTTTCACAAGAAGCATCGGGGCTCCCCAAGGCGATCCACTTGCACAGATGAATCCCTTGGTCCTCAGTTCTTCAATCATCTTATACAAAATCTCTAATTCTGAAGGCGCCATCCTGTAGACTCGCTCTGACACTGGTGTTGTCCCGGGAATCAAGTCTATAGTGAACTCAATCTCCCGTTCCGGCGGCATCCCTGGAAGCTCCTCTGGAAAGACATCTGGAAACTCTTCAACTATCCGGGGTAACTGCACTGCTGCTACTGCCATCCGCAATGCTGGGGAAGATGGCTCTACTGCGCCTCTGGAAAACGAAAACTCTGGCTCGCCGGGGATACTAAAGACAACTCTGCCAATATGGCAGTCTATCCTAGCATACTGATTCCTCAACCAATCCATGCCTAGGACTACATCATAGTCTGCCATAGAAAACTCTATGAATCTAGCGGGGAACTCCCTACTGCTAACTACGATCCGACACGAGGAAAACACTCGATCTACTCCCACAAGACCATTACCAGTAAGTATATTGAGCCTCATTGATAATGACTCAGGCTCCAATCCTATCCGTGTCGCGAATCGTGTAGACATAAAGGAATGCGATACACCAGAATCAAACAATACCGAAGCTGGAAAGGAGTTGACGAGAATAGTACCTGCCACTACCTCACCTGGTACAACTTCTTCTTCCATAGCATCATCATGGCCTGACCTTGTCCTCTGGCTGCTGGTCCCCTCTGCTGGAAACCTCTCTGCCTATTCTGGGTCTGAGCTTGGGCTTGTGCATACTGCTGGGGGTGCTGCTGCTGGAATGCCTGAGACTGAGGCGGCAAGGGCCTCGAAGACTGATACTACTGCTGCTGAACTGGTGCTGGGGCCGGTCCTCTCACCGAAGAGCTAAAAGGGTTGGATGCTGACGAACCACCCCTATTCGGGCAAGCCCCTATCCTATGATCGGCTGCTCTACAAGCCAGGCACAATTCCTGCGCCCTGCGACAATCTGCCACCATATGTCCTGGCTTCCCACAATGAGAACATCCCATCGCGGAAGTCTGCTTCTGCTTCTGCTGCTGCGGGTACGTCGGGGTCGAATGCTGAACCGACGTTACTGAGGCCGCCCGCCTCGGAGTTCCAATGGTCAATCCCCTAGCTGCCGGGACTGGAGCTGATGATTGGTGCATCTGACTGTGGGACCGCTTCCTACTTCCGGTCCTATCCACGATCCTCTGGAAGGTGTACTCATGCCTCATGGCTGCTCTCAAGACTGCATCGAACGTCTGGTGCTCGAACTGCTCAACCGCCAACAAGATTTCCAAATGCAGTCCCTGCTGGAACCGCTGGGCCCTATCAAACTCGATCGCCACCAAGGTGGGGGCAAACCTACTGAGTCTAGAAAACTCCGATGCATAACTATCGACTGATCTGCCTCCTTGCTTCAAGTTGGTAAATCTGGTCTACAGGTCGTACCGAGCCACAGCATCAAAGTACTTCGTCTGGAATCTCTCCCTAAACACTGCCCAAGCAATGGGTGCCACTAATCCCATGGCCTGCGCCGCCTACCAATTGCGAGCTAAATCCAACAACTGCAGGCGTACCACCGCCACCTTCTCATTCTCGGGTGTCCTGGCTGCTTCCAGAATCACCTCGGTATCCTGAAGCCATGCATCCACGGCAATCGTATCCTCGGTACCGTCGAAGAAAGGAGGGTTCAATCGCTTGAAGCTGTTGGCCGCCTGGTTCCCTGGATGTCCGCCTCGGGTCAAAGCATCTTGAACTGTCTTGTGCAGGGCGTCGCTTCGACGATCCTGGAAAGCTATCAAGGTTCTGATGAGGCCTACTAGGGTACCATCATCTGGCTCTGCGGGCTGGACGGGCCGAACTGGTGACTCTCCTCCAGTAGGTATCACTCTGGAGGCTACCCTGGAATGCTGGGCTTGATCTCCAGGTTGCTCCTGGTCCACGGGAGGTGCTCCTCCTTGCTGATCGGCAGGGTCAGGTACAGTGCCGCTGAAGAAGACGATACAGGAAAAATAATAAGGAAGGACCAGGACAGATCAACGATACAAGCATGTAATCAGGTCAAGAATTTCAGGGATTTGAAAATACGGGCGGAGATCAAGGGCGAATACTGATTGAGACATCTATTCGGTAAACCCTCACATTTCTTGATTGACAAGACCTGCATGGGCCACCACTTAAACCATGTCACGCCCCAGAACCAGAATACTGGAGAGCGGGGGCAAACATAGCCAGCTACGTATATTGAAATGGAAACCACCTCGATATACGGTCACGGCTGTCTAGAAATATGAGGGTTTACTACAAGCCAACAGTCTCTTAAGGTCAAGCCTATTGTCTCAATCTCAAGCAAGTAATATAAATACAAGATGTTTGACCACCAAATATACAATAAAAGGCGTCCCAAATATTACATATCAGCTGATCATGAAGCTAGTCGTACAAAATACGAGGACTAGCAAGAGTTTAAGTCATACATGATCAATCCTAGGATTTGTTAATCATGTTTACAGCCCGTAGGCAGACAGTAAGTAAAAGTGCATCGAGCTAACAGGTGCTCGTCGGCTAAATGCCTCAAAAGAATAACTTTACAATAGAGTGAGCGAAACAAAATAGAAAATCCACTCGTAGCCCGGGTTCCTTCTAGTCGCTACCATTGGGCTGGAAGCTTGGTAGATCCTCGGGAGCTGCTCCGAAATTTGGCCACACAAAACCAGCTGGGTCAACCCCAGAAAGAGCAAGTGCCACAAGGGGGCCACGAAATAAGAACAAAAGCCAGCAATCAGCACAGAAAATCTAATATTAAAACTAAAATTACGAAAACATGTCAGGATGATATACGACGAGATAACCATGGAACTATTCCGATAGCCAGGTTACAACCCGTAAACCAAACAAGGACCGGGGTTGTAACCCTTCATCTGAACAGAGCTTGGTTTCCCACCATTTATCGGCAAAATAAGTAATGTAAGTAATCAAGACAGAAAGCAATCTTGCATGGGATCAAGACGTGACTAGACTGGTTATATCTCATTCAATCAATCACGGCCAAGCAGATCCTACGGCTTACTACTTTAACTAACTAGGGTTATCACAGGCCTAATTACTAACAAGATGCAGTGAGATTGTTCCACAGCCACAAGCCCTGCAGACCATCCAGGCTACCCAGGACGAAAGATTAGGGTTGAATTCAGGTGGGTACATCGTCCAGGAGATACATGTACCCTTAGGTGACTTAGAGGGTGCAACACTCGACGGTGCGCTGGAAATGTGCCCTACTCGACGGCAGGCTACAGATCCCAAGAGCGCCCAGGTAACGGGATTGCCTGTAGCTGTGTCATCTCTTCATGACTACTGAGTTATTCTAGTTATTAACCTTAATCCATTTTAGTAGGTACTCCTGACCGTGGTACTCAGGAGTCCCCTCCTAGACATGATGCAAGATAGGACAAGTGAATTTAACAAGCAAGCAAGAAGAACCACCCACGGTGTCAAGGCAGGTCAAGTTAAATTATCAAGATAAATCATGTCAGGGTACTTGTCAGGAGTGCGCCACGATGGACCACTATCATGTCAGGTTGGTCATGTCAGGAGTGCACCACTACGGGTCACTGTCGTGTTATGCTAGTTCCTTGTCATACCATGCCATGTACAATAGTCATTCCATACATGTTAAGTAAAATCAAGTTCATGACAAAAGGCGTATGGATATAAAATGGGCATAAAATATCTAATAAAATATTAATATACAGGACTACAGAAAAGCAAAGCTTAAAGAAATAAGACCAAACTCCAAGAGCCTGTGGATTAAGCAAGGGGTCAGGGGAGCAGCGTACGAAAAGTCACGCACGCTGAGAGAGCAGCGTAGGTGAAAGTCACGCACGCTACAGGGAGCAGCTGCGTGAAAAGTCACGCACGCTCAAGGAAGCAGCAGCGTGAAAGTCACACACGCTCAAGAGAGCAGCTGCGTGAAAAGTCACGCACGCTCAAGGGGAGCAGCTGCGTGAAAAGTCATGCACGCTGAAGGAAGCAGCTGCGTGAAAAGTCACGCACGCTACAGGGACCAGCTGCGTGAAAAGTCACGCACGCTCAAGGAAGCAGCAGCGTGAAAGTCACGCACGCTCAAGGGAGCAGCTGCGTGAAAAGTCACGCACGCTGAAGGGAGCAGCTGCGTGAAAGTCACGCACGCTCAAGGGAGCAGCTGCGTGAAAAGTCACGCACGCTCAAGGGAGCAGATGCATACGTGCACAAGCACGTAAGCAGAGAGCTGCGTACGCGTAAAAACACGCACGCAGGGTCTGGGTCTTCTTCTCCATGGCTGAGAAGAAGCTCCAATGGCTCCAAAACTTCAAAACCTCATAACTTGGCCATCCGAACACCAAATCCAGATTTCCAAAGTTCTAACCAGAGTGGAATTGAACTCTCTTCCACAAGAAAACATCAAAAACCCATAAAATCCAACTTAAGTAGCTCAAACCATACAAAATCCAAAAATAAAAATAACTTAGATCTATAACAATGGAGGCTCCAAATCACAAAAACCCAAGTTCTAATGTTGATCACCATGTCCTAATCTATCAAATGGACAAGAAAAAGAGGGTTCTCATGTAGTGGCAAGATGCACTTGCCTAGGGTTAGGAGAGTTGTGGAGGAAGGAGAAGAAGAAGAAGAAGGAAATTAATGGTGGTGGTAATGAAGAGAGAGAGAGTGGTAGGTGGGGATATAAAGAGGGGGAGTTGTGGTGGGGAAGAGGGTGGAGTGTAGGGCTAGGGTGCTCCAACACATAAAACCGAACCAAACCGAACCATCCCCGACCAATTAAAATCGAACCATGCCAAAACCCAAAATACGAGAGATACCGAAATTCCACAAGTTGAGAAAAATAAAAATACATGCCAAAAATCCAAATACGAGTCGAAATACGAGAAACACGAAAAATGAGGGTGACAAAAACTCTTTGAAAGTAGGCAGCACCTGATCCTTGGTCTTTAAGGCATAGACCCAAGCCTTCCTGAAACAGTCATCAATAAAAGTTACAAAGTAAGAAGCACCACCAATAGATTTTACCTTTATAGGACCGTAGACATCCGAGTGAATCAACTCGAGCAACGTCGGCTTTCTTGAACTTGGGTGACTTTGGAAAGACACCCTATTTTGCTTCCCAGCTAAGCAGTGCGTGCACTTCTCCAACTTTGTAGACTTGAGCCCTGGAATCACCTTCCTGTTCAGTAAGTAGCTCATCCCCTTCTCGCTGATATGGCCAAGCCGCCTGTGCCACAACTCGGTAGACGCATCACTGACTGCGTTCACCTCCTGTGCCCCCTATGCGCTCCCCTCCATATAGTAGAGACCGAACTTCTTGCATCCTCTGGCAATCACCATTGAACCTCTGGAAAGCTTCCACTGACTATTTACGAAAAGACTGAAGAATCTCTCATCATCCAACCTTCCAACCGACACCAGGTTGAAACGGATATCAGGGATATGACGAACATCTTTGAGAACAAGAACTGCACCCGTCTTCGTCCCCAAATGCACATCTCCAACGGCAACCGCCTTTGACACATCTCCATTACCCATCTTCAACACTCCACAGTCGCCTGTCGTGTAAGTGGCAAATAGTGCCCTGTTATGAGATACATGCGCTGTTTGTCATCGCAGGCGAGGTTTGTGATAACCTGTCGTGTAAGTGGCAAATAGTCCACCAGCCAAGAATTGTCATCGCAGGCGAGGTTTGTGATAACCTCATCACCTACGACGATCACATCGCCTCCATGTATCGAAGCCGCCGCTGTAGTGTTCTCATCTTGCTTCCCCTTGTCGCCCTTCTTCTCTCTCTTCCAAGCGAAACAGTTCCGCTTGATGTGGCCCTTCTTGCCACAATGGTAACACTCTGAGTCCTCATACCGACCCTTGGACTTCCCCCTGCTCTTGTCTCTGCCACCACCTGGACCCCTACTTTTGTCCCTTCCGCGGCTCTCCGAAACTAGTACCTCTGAGTGATGGGATGTGGATGAAGTGCCCTGAGAACGTCTCCGCATCTCTTTATTCAGTACCCCGCTCTTGGCAAACTCCAGACTGATCATGCCTTCCGGAGCAGAAGCGATCATAGATACTCGTACGGTCTCCCACGAGTCTGGCAATGTACAAAGCAATCAAAGTCCTTGAACCCCGTCATCGAACTTGACTTCCATCGAGGATAGCTGGTCCACCACGCCCTGGAACTCACTCAAGTGATCCGTAATGGATGCACCATCTTTGTACCGCAGACCCATCATCGTCCGGATCAGGAACAATTTGTTTACCCCGGTCTTTTTTGCGTACAAAGATTCCAGCTTCTTCCACAACGTCTTCGCATGCTCAATATTGGCAACATGGTTGTACAAGTTCTCGTCAACGAACTGCCTCATGTACCCACACACCTGTATATGCTCGAAGTTCCAGTCCTCATCGAATTTGTCACTGGGCTTCTCGGATGCAAATACTGGAGGATACAGCTTCTTGACGAACAGCAAATCCTTCATCTTGCTCTGCCAATAATGGTAGTTGGTACAGTTCAGGTTCACCATACGCACCGGCTTCGCGTCCATCTCTGCTTCCTGGTTTGACTGTCAACTCCTGACACTTCTTTGAACCCAAAGCTCTGATACCACTCTGTTGGGAACGAAGCGCGGAAACCGTTCCCCCAAACCAGAAAGTCCTGTGAGAGAACCGAGCAAAAGCACACAAAACAAAAATGCCAAACACAATCGCAGACACAAAGATTTTTGACGTAGAAAACCCTTGCGGGAAAAAACCACGGGACGATCGGAGTCCAACCCTGAAGAACCTCCACTAATGGAATAAAGAGAATACACCCTCTACAAGCTCCTCCCGATCCAACACGGATCACCACAACTCACTTGAAAGAAGAATTTTTTTGATTACGGACTCCGAAGAACAAGAGATGCCGAAAAATTATTCGAAGCAATCTCTCCTTCACAATAGTCCTTAATCCTCTCTCTCTAAAAGATTGTAAAACACTCTTTGTTTTGAGATGATTTTACAACTAGCATGCATCACCCTTTTATAAGCCCTTGGTAACCCATACATGGATGACCAATATATATAAAAACTTCCAATATAAATCAATCATATATTTAATGGAAATCCAATCATAATTAGCTTACCATAATTGGAAACCCAATAATATGGAAAGCTACTATATGAAGGGTCCAATCATAAATATATAATCAAAGTAAATATGGAAATCCAATCATTTATTTCCTTACCATATATGTACCAAAATAAAATCCATGCACTCCCCAAGCTTCTCCGACACACGGATGGCGCTCGTCGCTCTCCGGGGTATTCTCCACATAGGTGGGAACCCCACCCACTCCAACACAAAGATCCTTAAGTGTTCCAGATGCCACCATGGGAGTGGCACAACCAGACGTCGTTCTCGAAATCATACATATCAAGCATGAAGCCCCAGATGCCATTCTGCAACCAGTGGCGTAGCCAGAATTTGGATACAACAGGATCAAAATCGATTAATAAATTTTTAGGTCAAATAAATTATAAAAATATAAAAAAAATTGCATAATTTTGTCACAAAATCAAATTTTATATAACTAATCTTGGTTGTTTATTCTAGTTTTCCTATTGTTAGTTGCTCTTTTTTCATTCAGTTTAAAATATCATTGGCATTAAAGTAAACATTTCTAACCCAATATAATCAAAACCTAAACTTCAATGTTATTCTAGTCGAGTCATACAAGGTCTTTTTAATCAATTTTGACCATTTGTTCTAGGAGATTCAGTGTATCTTAAAATCCATACTTGAATCCTGCAATTTTGGTTATGAATCTAGCCATCCTAGGATTTTATGATGATTAAATATTATTTTTTTTCTTAAGTAAAAACAAGATTAAAAATATTTTATTTCCATCTAATAATTTACTTTGACTTCATATTTTCTTAATCCAAGAATATTATACTAGCAAACAATTATATTCCATCTAAGATCAAATTAAATATTGTCATCTAAGAGCAAATAAGGATACAATCAATTAGGACATGGATCAATTGTGGGATGAATTATTTAAAAAATTAGAAAAAATATTAAATATGTTTAGAGGTGTTACATGATAAATGATGTGTTGGAGTGGGTGGGGTTCCCAACCTATGTGGAGAAGATCCCGGAGTGCGACGAGCGTCGTCCGATGTCGGAGAAGCTCGGGAGTAGTTGTTACTGCTGCTGCTGCCCCAAAGGGGGTTCTGGACCAAGTCTGCCGAGTTCGGGCCGAACTCGGTCCCAGGCTGAGTTCTGGCCGAACTCGGTCTGGCCGTTCCAGGGTTTGGCCATCCAGTGCTGGATGCTCCACACAGAGTTCTGGCCGAACTCTGTGTGTCGGGGGGCTGAAGCGGATTTCTGGATGAGTTTTCATCATTGGATCTAATCCAACGGTCCAGGTTGGTTGCGGGATTAGGGAGATATATTAAGTTTTCTCAACCCTAATTCATTATCGTATAATCGCATTGGACAACACAAGTTTGAGAAAGAAGGAGGCAAGAGTGCCATTACAACTTCGGAGAAGAAGACGGAGGATTGAAGGTCGCTGTTCGAAGGAGATCGTGTTCGGGTAATCTCTACTCGTCGTTCTCGCTCTTCGTAGCCTTGTAATCATTGTTCTTATCTCTGAGTGTTGTGGGGATCCGATTTGGATCGGGAGGAGTTTGTAGAGGGTGTAATTCTTCTATTCCATTGGTGGAGCTTCTCAGGGTTGGACTCCGATCGTCCCGTGGTATTTTCCCGCAAGGGTTTCCACGTCAAAAATTCTCTGTGTCTGCGTGGTTGTTTTTGTGTGCTTGTTTTTGGGTTCGTGTGTTGTTTGCTCGGTCCTCTCGCAGGTACTCTCCGGTTTGGGGGAAAGGTTTCCGCGCTTCTTTCCCAACAGAGTGGTATCAGAGCTTTGGGTTCAAAGGGTGTCAGGAGTTGACAGAGGAACCAGAGAGGAGAGATGGACGCGAAGCCGGTGTGCATGGTGAACCTTAATGGCACAAACTATCATTATTGGCGGAGCAAGATGAAGGATTTGCTATTTGTCAAGAAGCTGCATCTACCTGTGTTTGCAACCGAGAGGCCCAGTGATAAATTCGAGGAGGACTGGACGTTCGAGCACATACAGGTGTGTGGGTACATACGGCAGTTTGTTGATGAGAACGTGTACAACCACGTTGCCAATATTGAGCACGCGAAGACGTTGTGGGATAAGCTGGAATCCTTGTATGCAAAGAAGACCGGGGTAAACAAGTTGTTCCTGATCCGAACGATGATGGGTCTGCGGTACAAGGATGGGGCGTCTATTTCGGATCACTTGAGTGAGTTCCAGGGCGTGGTTGACCAGCTATCTTCTATGGGAGTCAAGTTCGACGACGAAGTTCAGGGACTGTGGCTGCTGTGTACATTGCCAGACTCGTGGGAGACCGTACGAGTATCTATGATCGCTTCTGCTCCAGAGGGCGTGGTCAGTCTGGAGTTTGCCAAGAGCGGGGTGTTGAATAAAGAGATGCGGAGACGTTCTCAGGGTACTTCATCCACATCCCACCACTCAGAGGCACTTGTTTCAGAGAGCCGCGGAAGGGGCAAAAGCAGGGGTCCAGGTGGTGGCAGAGACAAGAGCAGGGGAAAGTCGAAGGGTCGTTACGAGGACTCAGAGTGTTACCATTGCGGTAAGAAGGGCCATATCAAGCGGAATTGTTTCGCTTGGAAGAGAGAGAAGAAGGGCGACAAGGGGAAGCAAGAAGAGAACACGACAGCGGCGGCCTCGGTGCATGGAGGCGATGTGATCGTCGTAGGTGATGAGGTCATTACTAACCTCGCCTGCGATGACAATTCTTGGCTGGTGGACTCAGGGGCTTCAGCACATGTATCTTACAATAGGGCACTGTTTGCCACTTACACGACAGGCGACTGCGGCGTGTTGAAGATGGGCAATGGAGATGTGTCGAAGGCGGTTGCCGTTGGAGATGTGCATTTGAGAACGAAGACGGGTGCGGTTCTTGTTCTCAAGGATGTTCGTCATGTCCCTGATATCCGTTTCAACCTGGTGTCGATTGAAAGGTTGGATGACGAGGGATTCTTCAGCCTCTTCGGGAACAGTCAGTGGAAGCTTTCCAGAGGTTCGATGGTGATTGCCAGAGGAAGCAAGAAGTCCGGTCTCTACTATATGGAGGGGAGCGCAGAGGGGGCACAGGAGGTGAACGTAGTCAGTGATGCGTCTACCGAGTTGTGGCACAGGCGGCTCGGCCATATCAGCGAGAAGGGGATGAGCTACTTGGTGAACAGGAAGGTGATTCCAGGGCTCAAGTCTACAAAGTTGGAGAAATGCACGCACTGTTTAGCTGGGAAGCAAAATAGGGTGTCTTTCCAGAGTCACCCAAGTTCGAGAAAGCCGGCGTTGCTCGAGTTGATTCACTCGGATGTCTGCGGTCCTATGAAGGTAAAATCTCTTGGTGGTGCTTCTTACTTTGTGACTTTTATTGATGATTGTTCCAGGAAGGTTTGGGTCTATGCCTTAAAGACCAAGGATCAGGTGCTGCCTACTTTCAAGGAGTTTCAGGCCTCTGTTGAAAGGGAGACGGGCAAGAAGTTGTTGTGTGTTCGGTCCGACAATGGCGGCGAATACATCGGTCCCTTTGATGCGTATTGCAGAGAGCAAGGGATACGACACCAGAAGACTCCGCCAAAGATACCTCAGCTCAATGGTGTAGCGGAGTGCATGAACAGGACACTGATGGAGAGGGTACGGTGTTTGCTGTCAGAAGTAAACTTGCCGGGCAGTTATTGGGGTGAGGCTCTTCTCACAGCTACTTATATTATTAATTTTTCTCCTAGTGCTCCTTTGCAGGGTGATGTGCCTGACAAAGTATGGTACGGCAAGGAGCCGTCATACAGTCACCTGCGGGCGTTTGGTTGTAAGGCCTTCGTGCATGTACCGAAGGACGAGAGGACCAAACTTGAGCCGAAGACGAGGCGATGCATCTTTGTCGGCTATGGTCGGGATGAGTTTGGCTATAGACTCTACGACCCAGTGGAAGGAAAGCTCTACAGAAGCAGGGACGTGGTGTTCGTCGAGGATCAGACTATGACCAACACTCAGGATTCCGAGACGCCTTCTGAGGCTGAGGAATTGCCTGAGTTAGAGTCATTTCGCTTCGAGCAGTTTCCAGAGGACATCGCAGAGGATCCAGTTATGGGGGAGCCGGTATATGGAGTTGCTCCCAACCTTGATCATCAGCCTGCTGATGGTGGTCAGGGTGTCCCTCAGAAGGATGAGCATGCCGAAGAGGTAGTTTCTGAAGGGGCGGAGGCTGTCGGTATACAGCCAGCACCAGTGGCTCCACTGAGAAGGAGCAACAGGGATCTTCGAACATCTACGAGATACTCGTCGGATGAGTATGTGCTATTGACTGACGGGGGAGAGCCCGAAAGTTTTGCAGAGGCTATGGAAGACGAACACAGGCAGGAGTGGATGGTAGCTATGCAGGAGGAGATGAGTTCCTTGCACACCAATTCTACTTATGATCTGGTGCGGTTGCCAAAGGGCAAGAAGGATTTGAAGAATCGATGGGTGTTCAGAGTGAAGCAGACGGATGATGCTACTCGCCCTCGATACAAAGCGAGGCTGGTAGTCAAGGGCTACGGTCAGCGGAAAGGCGTAGATTATGATGAAATCTTTTCGCCTGTCGTCAAGCATTCGTCTATTCGGGTGGTGCTAGCATTAGCATCCAGTTTCGACTTGGAGGTCGAGCAGATGGACGTGAAGACAGCGTTCCTCTACGGTGATCTTGAGGAGGAGTTGTACATGGAACAGCCGGAGGGATTCTGTGAGAAGGGCAAGTCACATTTGGTCTGCCGGTTGAGGAAGAGCTTGTATGGTCTGAAGCAGGCTCCGAGGCAGTGGTACAGAAAGTTCGAGTCGTTTATGGGAGAGCATGGTTATGCACGGACGAAGTCGGACCATTGTGCATTTGTGAGGTATTTTGCCGAGGATGATTTAATCATTTTGTTGCTCTATGTTGATGATATGCTATTAGTGGGTCGGAATGCCACTAGGATAGCGGAGTTGAAGCGCCAACTGGGCGTGGCCTTCTCTATGAAGGATTTGGGCACAGCGAAGACTATTCTTGGGATAGAGATCAGTCGAGAGAGAGTCCAAGCTGCTACACTTGTCCCAAAAGAAGTACATTCACCGGGTACTTCAGCATTTCGGGATGGACGGGTCGAAGAAAGTGAGTTCCCTCCTCGCGGCTCACTTTAAGCTCACTGAGGAACAGTGTCCATCTACCGAGGACGAAAAGGAAGATATGGAGCGGGTTCCATATGCTTCAGCTGTGGGAAGCCTGATGTATGCTATGGTGTGTACGAGGCCAGACATTGCTCATGCAGTTGGTACGGTTAGCAGGTATCTTTCGAATCTTGGAAGGGTACACTGGAGTGCGGTCAAGTGGATTCTACGATATCTTTATGGCACTGCTGGTTGGAGACTTTCCTTTGGTGGTGACGAGCCGAAGCTGGTTGGGTATACCGACGCTGATATGGCTGGAGATGTAGATACGAGGAGATCGACTTCAGGCTACGTGATGATGTTTGCGGGAGGAGCAGTGTCGTGGCAGTCGCGGTTGCAGAAGTGTGTTGCCTTGTCGACGACGGAGGCGGAATACATTACGGCGACGGAGGCTTGCAAGGAGCTGTTGTGGATGAAGAAGCTGTTACAGGAAATGGGACTGAAGCAAGAGCAGTATACTTTGCTTTGCGACAGTCAGAGTGCTATCCATCTTGTGAAGAATCAGATGTTTCATAGCCGGTCCAAGCACATCGAGACTCGGTATCATTGGATACGAGATGTGGTTGAGAAGAAGGACGCGGAGCTTGAGAAGGTGCATACAGATGACAACGGAGCTGATATGTTCACGAAGATTCTACCAAGGGAGAAGTTTGAGTACTGCAGGCAGATCGTCGGGATGACGACATCCTCCCCATAGTTGTGAAGGGGGAGATTTGTTGGAGTGGGTGGGGTTCCCAACCTATGTGGAGAAGATCCCGGAGTGCGACGAGCGCCGTCCGATGTCGGAGAAGCTCGGGAGTAGTTGTTACTGCTATTGCTGCCCCAAAGGGGGTTCTGGACCAAGTCTGCCGAGTTCGGGCCGAACTCGGTCCCAGGCCGAGTTCTGGCCGAACTCGGTCTGGCCGTTCCAGGGTTTGGCCATCCAGTGCTGGTTGCTCCACACAGAGTTCTGGCCGAACTCTGTGTGTCGGGGGGCTGAAGCGGATTTCTGGATGAGTTTTCATCATTGGATCTAATCCAACGGTCCAGGTTGGTTGCGGGATTAGGGAGATATATTGAGTTTTCTCAACCCTAATTCATTATCGTATAATCGCATTGGACAACACAAGTTTGAGAGAGAAGGAGGCAAGAGTGCCATTACAACTTCGGAGAAGAAGACGGAGGATTGAAGGTCGCTGTTCGAAGGAGATCGTGTTCGGGTAATCTCTACTCGTCGTTCTCGCTCTTCGTAGCCTTGTAATCATTGTTCTTATCTCTGAGTGTTGTGGGGATCCGATTTGGATCGGAAGGAGTTTGTAGAGGGTGTAATTCTTCTATTCCATTAGTGGAGCTTCTCAGGGTTGGACTCCGATCGTCCCGTGGTTTTTTTCCGCAAGGGTTTCCACGTCAAAAATTCTCTGTGTCTGCGTGGTTGTTTTTGTGTGCTTGTTTTTGGGTTCGTGTGTTGTTTGCTCGGTCCTCTCGCAGGTACTCTCCGATTTGGGGGAAAGGTTTCCGCGCTTCTTTCCCAACAGAGTGGTATCAGAGCTTTGGGTTCAAAGGGTGTCAGGAGTTGACAGAGGAACCAGAGAGGAGAGATGGATGCGAAGCCGGTGCGCATGGTAAACCTTAATGGCACAAACTATCATTATTGGCGGAGCAAGATGAAGGATTTGCTATTTGTCAAGAAGCTGCATCTACCTGTGTTTGCAACCGAGAGGCCCAGTGATAAATCCGAGGAGGACTGGACGTTCGAGCACATACAGGTGTGTGGGTACATACGGCAGTTTGTTGATGAGAACGTGTACAACCACGTTGCCAATATTGAGCACGCGAAGACGTTGTGGGATAAGCTGGAATCCTTGTATACGAAGAAGACCGGGGTAAACAAGTTGTTCCTGATCCGAACGATGATGGGTCTGCGATACAAGGATGGGGCGTCTATTTCGGATCACTTGAGTGAGTTCCAGGGCGTGGTTGACCAGCTATCTTCTATGGGAGTCAAGTTCGACGACGAAGTTCAGGGACTGTGGCTGCTGTGTACATTGTCAGACTCGTGGAAGACCGTACGAGTATCTATGATCGCTTCTGCTCCAGAGGGCGTGGTCAGTCTGGAGTTTGCCAAGAGCGGGGTGTTGAATGAAGAGATGCGGAGACGTTCTGAGGGTACTTCATCCACATCCCACCACTCAGAGGCACTTGTTTCAGAGAGTCGCGGAAGGGGCAAAAGCAGGGGTCCAGGTGGTGGCAGAGACAAGAGCAGGGAAAAGTCGAAGGGTCGTTACGAGGACTCAGAGTGTTACCATTGCGGTAAGAAGGGCCATATCAAGCGGAATTGTTTCGCTTGGAAGAGAGAGAAGAAGGGCGACAAGGGGAAGCAAGAAGAGAACACTACAGCGGCGGCCTCGGTGCATGGAGGCGATGTGATCGTCGTAGGTGATGAGGTCATTACTAACCTCGCCTGCGATGACAATTCTTGGCTGGTGGACTCAGGGGCTTCAGCACATGTATCTCACAATAGGGCACTGTTTGCCACTTACACGACAGGCGACTGCGGCGTGTTGAAGATGGGCAATGGAGATGTGTCGAAGGCGGTTGCCGTTGGAGATGTGCATTTGAGAACGAAGACGGGTGCGGTTCTTGTTCTCAAGGATGTTCGTCATGTCCCTGATATCCGTTTCAACCTGGTGTCGATTGGAAGGTTGGATGACGAGGGATTCTTCAGTCTCTTCGGGAACAGTCAGTGGAAGCTTTCCAGAGGTTCGATGGTGATTGCCAGAGGAAGCAAGAAGTCCGGTCTCTACTATATGGAGGGGAGCGCAGAGGGGGCACAGGAGGTGAACGTAGTCAGTGATGCGTCTACCGAGTTGTGGCACAGGCGGCTCGGCCATATCAGCGAGAAGGGGATGAGCTACTTGGTGAACAGGAAGGTGATTCCAGGGCTCAAGTCTACAAAGTTAGAGAAATACACGCACTGTTTAGCTGGGAAGCAAAATAGGGTGTCTTTCCAGAGTCACCCAAGTTCGAGGAAGCCGGCGTTGCTCGAGTTGATTCACTCGGATGTCTGCGGTCCTATGAAGGTAAAATCTCTTGGTGGTGCTTCTTACTTTATGACTTTTATTGATGATTGTTCCAGGAAGGTTTGGGTCTATGCCTTAAAGACCAAGGATCAGGTGCTGCCTACTTTCAAGGAGTTTCAGGCCTCTGTTGAAAGGGAGACGGGCAAGAAGTTGTTGTGTGTTCGGTCCGACAATGGCGGCGAATACATCGGTCCCTTTGATGCGTATTGCAGAGAGCAAGGGATACGACACCAGAAGACTCCGCCAAAGACACCTCAGCTCAATGGTGTAGCGGAGCGCATGAACAGGACACTGATGGAGAGGGTGCGGTGTTTGCTGTTAGAAACAAACTTGCCGGGCAGTTATTGGGGTGAGGCTCTTCTCACAGCTGCTTATATTATTAATTTGTCTCCTAGTGCTCCTTTGCAGGGTGATGTGCCTGACAAAGTATGGTACGGCAAGGAGCCGTCATACAGTCACCTGCGGGCGTTTGGTTGTAAGGCCTTCGTGCATGTACCGAAGGACGAGAGGACCAAACTTGAGCCGAAGACGAGGCGATACGTCTTTGTCGGCTACGGTCGGGATGAGTTTGGCTATAGACTCTACGACCCAGTGGAAGGAAAGCTCTACAGAAGCAGGGACGTGGTGTTCGTCGAGGATCAGACCATGACCAACACTCAGGATTCCGAGACCCCTTCTGAGGCTGAGGAATTGCCTGAGTTAGAGTTATTTCGCTTCGAGCAGTTTCCAGAGGACATCGCAGAGGATCCAGTTATGGGGGAGCCGGTATATGGAGTTGCTCCCAACCTTGATCATCAGCCTGCTGATGGTGGTCAGGGTGTCCCTCAGGAGGATGAGCATGCCGGAGAGGTAGTTCCTGAAGGGGCGGAGGCTGTCGGTATACAGCCAGCACCAGTGGCTCCACTGAGAAGGAGCAACAGGGATCGTCGAACATCTACGAGATACTCGCCGGATGAGTATGTGCTATTGACTGACGGGGGAGAGCCTGAAAGTTTTGCAGAGGCTATGGAAGACGAACACAGGCAGGAGTGGATGGTAGCTATACAGGAGGAGATGAGTTCCTTGCACACCAATTCTACTTATGATCTGGTGCGGTTGCCAAAGGGCAAGAAGGCTTTGAAGAATCGATGGGTGTTCAGAGTGAAGCAGACGGATGATGCTACTCGCCCTCGATACAAAGCGAGGCTGGTAGTCAAGGGCTACGGTCAGCGGAAAGGCGTGGATTATGATGAAATCTTTTCGCCTGTCGTCAAGCATTCGTCTATTCGGGTGGTGCTAGCATTAGCAGCCAGTTTCGACTTGGAGGTCGAGCAGATGGACGTGAAGACAGCGTTCCTCTACGGTGATCTTGAGGAGGAGTTGTACATGGAGCAGCCGGAGGGATTCTGTGAGAAGGGCAAGTCACATTTGGTCTACCGGTTGAGGAAGAGCTTGTATGGTCTGAAGCAGGCTCTGAGGCAGTGGTACAGAAAGTTCGAGTCGTTTATGGGAGAGCATGGTTATGCACGGACGACATCGAACCATTGTGCATTTGTGAGGTATTTTGTCGATGATGATTTCATCATTTTGTTGCTCTATGTTGATGATATGCTATTAGTGGGTCGGAATGCCACTAGGATAGCGGAGTTGAAGCGCCAACTGGGCGCGGCCTTCTCTATGAAGGATTTAGGCGTAGCGAAGACTATTCTTGGGATGGAGATCAGCCGAGAGAGAGAGTCCAAGCTGCTACACTTGTCCCAAAAGAAGTACATTCACCGGGTACTTCAGCGTTTCGGGATGGACGGGTCAAAGAAAGTGAGTTCCCCCCTCGCGGCTCACTTTAAGCTCACTGAGGAACAGTGTCCATCTACCGAGGACGAAAAGGAAGATATGGAGCGGGTTCCATATGCTTCAGCTGTGGGAAGCCTGATGTATGCTATGGTGTGTACGAAGCCAGACATTGCTCATGCAGTTGGTACGGTTAGCAGGTATCTTTCGAATCCTGGAAGGGTACACTGGAGTGCGGTCAAGTGGATTCTACGATATCTTCAGGGCACTGCTGGTTGGAGACTTTCCTTTGGTGGTGACGAGCCGAAGCTGGTTGGGTATACCGATGCTGATATGGCTGGAGATGTAGACACGAGGAGATCGACTTCAGGCTACGTGATGATGTTTGCGGGAGGAGCAGTGTCGTGGCAGTCGCGGTTGCAGAAGTGTGTTGCCTTGTCGACGACGGAGACAAAATACATTGCGGCGACGGAGGCTTGCAAGGAGCTGTTGTGGATGAAGAAGCTGTTGCAGGAAATGAGACTGAAGCAAGAGCAGTATACTTTGCTTTGCGACAGTCAGAGTGCTATCCATCTTGTGAAGAATCAGACGTTTCATAGCCGGTCCAAGCACATCGAGACTCGGTATCATTGGATACGGGATGTGGTTGAGAAGAAGGACGCATAGCTTGAGAAGGTGCATACAGATGACAACGGAGCTGATATGTTTACGAAGATTCTACCAAGGGAGAAGTTTGAGTACTGCAGGCAGATCGTCGGGATGACGACATCCTCCCCATAGTTGTGAAGGGGGAGATTTGTTGGAGTGGGTGGGGTTCCCAACCTATGTGGAGAAGATCTCGGAGTGCGACGAGCGCCGTCCGATGTCGGAGAAGCTCGGGAGTAGTTGTTACTGCTGCTGCTGCCCCAAAGGGGGTTCTGGACCAAGTCTGCCGAGTTCGGGCCGAACTCGGTCCCAGGCCGAGTTCTGGCCGAACTCGGTCTGGCCGTTCCAGGGTTTGGCCATCCAGTGCTGGTTGCTCCACACAGAGTTCTGGCCGAACTCTGTGTGTCGGGGGGCTGAAGCGGATTTCTGGATGAGTTTTCATCATTGGATCTAATCCAACGGTCCAGGTTGGTTGCGGGATTAGGGAGATATATTAAGTTTTCTCAACCCTAATTCATTATCGTATAATCGCATTGGACAACACAAGTTTGAGAGAGAAGGAGGCAAGAGTGCCATTACAACTTCGGAGAAGAAGACGGAGGATTGAAGGTCGCTATTCGAAGGAGATCGTGTTCGGGTAATCTCTACTCGTCGTTCTCGCACTTCGTAGCCTTGTAATCATTGTTCTTATCTCTGAGTGTTGTGGGGATCTGATTTGGATCGGGAGGAGTTTGTAGAGGGTGTAATTCTTCTATTCCATTAGTGGAGGCTTCTCAGGGTTGGACTCCGATCGTCCCGTGGTTTTTTTCCGCAAGGGTTTCCACGTCAAAAATTCTCTATGTCTGCGTGGTTGTTTTTGTGTGCTTGTTTTTGGGTTCGTGCGTTGTTTGCTCGGTCCTCTCGCAGGTACTCTCCGGTTTGGGGGAAAGGTTTCCGCGCTTCTTTCCCAACATGATGGAGAAAGAGGCGCGACAAGAGAGAGATGCGGCATGACGAGAGAGAGGAAGAGAGAGATAGACGTACGGTTGAGAGAGAGTCAGAAAGAAGAACGACATAAAAGTATATATATATATATATATATATATATATATATATAGTCAGAAAGAAGAACGACATAAAAGTATATATATATATATATATATATATATATATATATATATATATATATATATATATATATAATTGAGTGTGGTTATATGACCCCACTTGTCATATTCTAGCTCCGCCCATGCCTGCAACAATACAATAGTTAAACTTGTTAGCCAGTCGAGCGAGCTCAAAATGGAAGAAGTAGTAGTAGTTCTTGATTTCTTACGTACGTACGTTGAGCTGGTCGGTGACGAAATCCCGCGGGTTGGTGGGGGCCACCGTGGGGGCTGTCGAGCTTGGCGAAGGACGAGTACCTATTGAAAGCCAAACCACGACTACTATTCCCCTGCAAATTGCCAAAAACAAATTCTGCAAAATTATCAGTCTCATAATGCAAATATATAAATATATAAATATATATATATATATATATATATATATATATATATATATATATATGTGTGTGTGTGTGTGTGTGTGTGTGTGTGTGTGTGTGTGTGTGTGTGTGTGTGTGTGTTGCATGTCCAATGTTGGACTTTAGATTTTGGGGCCTGAGACGAACTCTAATAGTGGTACCCGTTCATATTATGTTTTGTTTTCCAACTCAATCCAATTATTTTCATATATGAGGCATGTTTGCTTCTATAATCTATCACATTTGCAAATGAATAATTTATACACCAATATTATGCAATCAAATGACACTATCATAATTTTCAAACAAATTATAACAATAATAATTAATGACAAATAAACAATCAACAACAAATATAAAAATATTTTATTTCTTAGTTTATCTATTAGTTGATTTCAATCTCAATAGGAATAACTATGGAATCAAATGACAAGACATATTTTTTAAATAAATTAGTCAAAAATAAAGATAATCAACAACAATTTTTAGGCTGGAACATATTTTTTTCCAATAAATTATCTTCTGCTATATAATGAGGCTTCAAAACGGCTCAGAAGTGAGCTGTCTAAGCTGTATGTATATCATGGTTCAATTTATTTTTAAAAAAATATGGAAGATAAAAATTAACTTCCTCACCCATCATTTCTTTACAAAATTATGAATAAAAAAAAACCTTGCTCTCTTGTAGTTCGTACAAATATCTATTTAAATACTATGTTTAAAATCTAAATATAAAGAAAAAAATGTCAAAAAATATTTAAATTGTTTAACAAATCTTAATTCAAATATATTTAAATATTTGAACTATTTTTCAACAATATCATAAAAAAATTATCCATAACAAATTATATGTAAACTTCAACAAAATTTAATTAAAATATAAATATATATGTACAATAAATTTTAATTTTAATTTAAATATTTAAATTATTTTCTGATAAGATTACAAAGAAAGAAAGAAAATTGATTTAACGTGCAACGCACATGCATCTTCTAGTAATATATAAGTCCACTGCAATTTTAGACTTCTCTAACATGTGATTGTAAAAAATAATTGAGGTTTTATTGATAATGTAAGTGACTCCTCAAAATGTAAGACCAAAATATGAGTACATCAAGCAAAATCTAAAAATTAACAACTTATATTATTATAAATAAAAAATCAAAGTCTTACACGTGGAAACATGTGGAAAGGGAGGGAGTGACTAATTTATGGCTTCTAGAAAGAATTATTCCGCAGTCGGCCACAAACAAGAGTCTCTCTAAAAAAAAAATAGATCCTAAAAAACAACTCAGTCGGCGGCCACAAGACTCTTCTAGTATTTTTCTCTTCAAATCCGGACCACAAGAGTACCTTATAAATATGGGCCTTTTTAGTATCATGTGAACATGATACCACTTCTCTCTTCATTCGGCTGGCTTTTTTAGTTGCCATAGCCACAACAACCTTTTTAAAATTTCAAATCCGAGCCTTTTTAGTTGGGCTTAAATACACTATTTTTTTTGGTGCCCTTTAAAATTTTAGACCTGAGACAACTGTCTCATGGGCCTCATATTAAGTCCGGGTCTGTGCATGCCCAAGGACTTGGGGCCGGTGGGCTGGATGCGGGTGCACATCGGCCGGATGTGGCCGTCGGCGACGCACGTCTGGGCTGGATCCTAATAAACATTACCAATGTTCTCAAAATAGTCAAATTAGCTAGGATGACCTGTCCTTAAGTCCAATTCTGGACACATGGACAAAACGGTAATTTTGGACAAAAACGATGTCCGCCGAACGTTCCACCTGCTTGCTGCACGGTGCGTGCAATTTTACATTCAATTCTTTTTTCTTTTTTTTATTAATTTGCTCGACAAAATTTAATTAATACTTAGCTCAGGCTAGAGCGAAGAAGAAGGAGCACCTTGACAGCTTGAGAGAGGAGAGAGAAGTGGAGCAGCAGTAGTAGTATTGACACATGTAGCTTGGATACTGATGACACCTCATCTCTTATGTAATTCAGAGTGAGGTGTGGAGTAAGGGGTGAGCATTATTCGGTTTTGGTCCGAAAATCGAACCGAACCGAATCGAATAAGAGGTTCGGTTCGGTTAAAAAAAATTCAATTTGGTTTCGATTTTGAAAATACTAAATTTTTTTATTCGGTTTCGGTTTCGATTTTGGGTTTCGGTTTTGGTCCAAAACCGAATAAGAAATTTTAATATATATATATATATATATATATATATATATATATATATATATATATATATATATGTGTGTGTGTGTGTGTGTGTGTGTGTGTGTGTGTGTGTGTGTGTGTGTATACTATATAATATATAAGTATTAATATATAGGTATATACTAAATATGTCTAGGTATATTTAGTTACTATATATATTAACAAAAAAAAGCGCAAAAAAAACAAAAAAAATTCGAATAAACCGAAAATCGAACCGATTTAATTCGTTCGGTTTGATTCGGTTTTGGGCCAATTCGGTTTGATTTCGGTTTTGGGTTATTCGGTTCGATTTAAACCGAATTAACCAAATGCTCACCCCTAGTGTAGAGGGAGCAAAGTTGATACAGGGTGGAGTGGACTCATATATATTACAATAATGCTAAGTCTACTACCAAATGCTTACAACCCACTTACAACCACTCACCCATTTGTAATAGGTGAAGGTTGTAAGTGGGTTGTAAGTATTTGGTTGTAACTGTAGCATTACTCTATATATTAACCAATTAGAAAAAAAAAACTTTTTGTTGTAACTCATGACTTTTCACCTTTCATCTCCTTGTAACCTACACATGACCTTTGGCCCTTCATTTCTTCATAACCCCCAACCTCTCTCCCTATATAAAGAGAGGTTGGGATAGCTTGTATGTGGCACTTAAGTGATTTATATTATACGAGTATACTTCGTCACGTCTCTGACGTGTTTGAGTTTTTGCCTTACAACACGTTATCAGCACGATGCTCGTGCAACGCCGGAGACCCGACGTACCGTTCGTTTTTTTTACCTCCTTCCACCATACGGTAAGAAAAGTAAATTTTAAACTAACAATTTCATCCTAAATAACTAAATAAGGTACTTATTTTTGTCATATACTCGTATATAAGAGTATCTGTTATGCATTATCTAGTACTCGTGTCAAATGAAGAAAAAAATTTTAAAAGAAATTTTTTGGACTAATTTTTTGAAAGAATATGTTTTGTTAAAACAAGTAACTACAGTAGTATTGAAGAATATACTTTCTTTGTTATAACAGACTATTTGATAAAAGAAAAAAAGAGGAAAACAAAAGTTTTTTTTCTTTTGTCCAATTCTACATTACTTGCTAAACTTTGCTGTTTGTCTTTACTATTTGTAATACTAATCTTGTTTTCAAAGAAAAAAAAACATATACATATTTTGTCTCAAGTGGGTTTTTGAAACCAGGACCTATCGGACCAGAACCTTAAACTAGCCCTTTAGACCAACTTTTCCATTTTAGCTATTGTCACATTATTGCTCCTTCCTTCTTGTTGTCTGGGATTTGGAGAGCTAACATTTAAATGCTAACATTTTTTTTGGTAATGATGGATTTGAGCGCCTCAGTAGCAAAAAAAAATTTATGTTGCTCAGCGAATCATTGTAACAGATGAATAATAAAATTGTATTTTTTTTGTCGTTATTTTTTAGGCGTCGCTTCATTAGACGTCGGAAAAATAGTTGACATTTTATTGGTGCCGCTTGCTTAGGCACAAATTCTTTTGTTTGCTGTTGCTTGTTTATGTTGTACATTTTTTTTACGTAATTATGGAAAAAACAAACTTGAAAATTTTGAAAAATAGTTTTGGCTACATAAACAAATTCTGGAACCGCCAAATTTGGGCCTTCCAAAATAATATTTTTGGCTAATTTTTTTTCAAAAGCAATGCTCATTTTGGGCACGCACTAAATTGTCACCTATTTTGCACAGTTCGCAAATAGTGTGAATTTCTTGAAAAATCTTATTTATTCTTACATTTGAAAATTTTTTTACGAAGTCTCCGAATAGGCTCACCTATTTGGGTATGATGTCAGAAAGAAGTTGGGGCTTGGTTTTTAAGCGGTCCCTGGTGACCCTCCTCCCTCATTTTCCCGCCTGGTCATATTCACGTAGAGCTACTGAAAGGGGTTGACCGAATATTATTTTTGCTCAAATTGTATTTATAATTATGCATTTTTGCAAGAAACTAATTGACCTATCTATATCAGCCCGTCGATCGATATAAGAGAATTTTAAAAAAAAACAAAAATTGTTTTTATTTACGATTGTTTGTTGTTGCTTATACAAACCAAATCCATATAAACCTGTCGTTTTATATGTTGACTGATCAAGATTTTTTCTCCTGTTGTAGAAAAATGTCGATCAAGATTGATTTTCCCATCCTTGAAGCCTCTTGTATGAACTACTTGGACTGGACACAAGACATCCAGAACCATCTTGATGCGCAGGGCCTCGTGGACGTCATCTATAACGAGGAAGAGCGCGAAGTGGAAGTCACTCGCTCAATGAACGCCAAAGCGATGATTCTATTCCGCAGGCATTTATCTGACGCCATGAAGGCGGAGTTCATTGAAATCTCCTCGCCGAAGACGCTATGGGACTCTCTGAAAGAGCGCTTCGACCACCAGAAGACCATATGGCTGCCTGAAGCGTGCCATGACTGGTTGAACCTGCGCTTCCAAAACTTTAAGAGCATAACTGATTATAACAATGAAGTCTGCAGGATTCGATCACTTCTCCAATACTGCGGTGAAATATTAACCGACAGTGATCTATTGGAGAAAACATACACCACATTTCCTTCCACTGACAACTTGCTCCAGAAGCAATACCGTCAGTCTAAGTTCACCAAGTTTCCCGAGCTCATCACCCAGCTTTTACTAGACGAGAAGAACAGTCTCATTTTAATGAGAAACAACAATTCTCGTCCTGCTGGAACAAAGGCAATTCCAATGCCTGATGCAAACGCTCTCCGTGGACCAAATCCACAGTGGAAACGAGACAAGGGCCAGTCGTCCCAGCCAAGGAACAGAGGCAAGTTTAAGTCTCGTCACCCAAAGTGAGGTTCTAACAAGAACCAAGGACCTTTGACTCCTAGACAGTTTTATGGTAAGAACCAACGGGCCAGTCGTCCCAAAGCGAGAGTGGAAGGCCAAGCGCCTACTCTCTGCTACAAATGTGGTACTTATGGTCATATGCAACGGACTTGCAGGGCAACCCCCCAAGAAGTTGATAACTATCACAAGGGGCGCCGGGCCGAAGCAAATCTGGTCAAAGAGTGCGAAAATCTAAATCTTGAGACCCCCGATTTTGTAGCAGAAATGGAAGAATGAATCTCCATTTTCTCTCTATATTTAATTTAAGTCATGAAACTTTTAGTGGTTTGTATTTTCTGTTTTTTCGATAAATTAAAGTTCTATTTCGAGCACTTTCCTCAAATGTGTGACAAACTTTAATTTTCTTTACTTATAGGCATGGACCACGGGGCAGTAGATTGTCTGGTTGATAGTGGAACGACTCACACTATCTTGAGAGATAAATCATACTTTATCTCCTATACGCCTAAAGTAACCTCAGTGACAACCATTTCGGGACCTTCAACCATTGTTCAAGGTTTTGGCAAAGCCCGTTTTTTGTTGTCCAATGGTACTCCCGTTGAAGTATCAGTGGCCTTATATTCTCCAAGGTCCAGTCGTACCTTACTGAGTTTTAAGGATATTCGAGAAAACGGATTTCATGTTGAAACTGCTCGAGAACATGGCTTCGAGTATCTTTTCATTACCTCCACTCAGTACGGCCAAAAGCGTATCATAGAGAAGTTGAAAAGTCTTTCAAGTGGTTTGTATCTCACTACGATACAACAAATCGAGAGTTATCTCATCATTCGCCGAGCGCCAGTTGATGAGAGCATTTTTATGCTATGGCATGATCGACTGGGTCATCCGGGTCAAAATACGATGCTTCGCACTTTGAATGCATCGCATGGGCATCCTCTTGGAGGAAAGAATTTCGTTATAAATCCGAAAAGCCTTTGCCAAGCTTGCTCGATTGGGAAGACGAATCTCAAGCCGCTCCATGTAAAACCTACGAGATTGGTTTCTCAATTCCTTGAAAGAATCCATGGAGATATTTGTGGACTAATCCAACCAAAATGCGGACCTTTTAAATACTTCATGATTTTGGTTAATGCATCAACTAGATGGTCACACGTAGTGTTGTTGTACACCTGAAACGCATCGTTTTCTAAACTCCTCGTCCAGATCATTAAGTTAAGGGCTCACCATCCGGATTATCCGATAAAGTCTATTAGACTTGATAATGCCGCGGAGTTTACATCAAAGACTTTCGATGATTATTGCATGACTTTGGGAATAAATCTTGAACACCCTATTGCGTATGTTCATACCTAAAATGGCCTAGCGAAAGCTTTTATAAAGCGATTGCAAGTGATAGCGCGGACCTTGGTTATGCGCACCAAACTCCCACTATCTGCATGGGGCTATGCAATTTTGCACGCTGCGAATTTGGTCCGTCTGAGGCCCATGGCCACCCAACCAGTTTTTGCGTACCAGCTGGTTACTGGATGTGAGCCTGACGTCTCACATTTACGTGTGTTTGGGTGCCTAATCAATGTTCCAATTGAGCCGATAAGGCGTTCAAAATTTGAACCTCAGAAGCGACGGGGAATATATGTCGATTATAAATCCCCGTCCATCATTCGCTATTTAGAGCCCTTGACAGGCGATCTCTTTACCGCGAGACACGCGGATTATGACTTTGATGAAGCAATCTTCCCGTCGTTAGGGGGAGAAATGCACGCTAACGTTGATGAGGAACGACGTGAATTAGCATGGCATGTGCCCGCTTTTGCTCATCATGATCCCCCCTCTGCACATAGTGATAAGGAAGTACAGAGGATTCTAGGTCTGCAAGAAATTGCAAATCAAATGCCAGACGCATTTAGCGACCTAGCAAAAGTCACGAGATCAATTATACCTGCTGCAAATGTGCCTGCAAGGATAGACGTCCCTGAGAGACGTCATGTTCCTGTGAAACATGTTGCTCCGGTCGAACCTGCCGAGCAAAGGACGCTGCCATCGGCCGTCTAGTCTGCCGCTATTCCCAAGAAGAAGGGAAGACCGATTGGTTCCAAAGATGTTCTGCCCCGGAAGCGGAGAAATCTTGTTGAAAGCGTTTGGCCACATGAGATCATTAAGGATCACAACGATGTATTAGAAAAGCGCGTTCCAGATGAAATGCCTATTCCTAATCATGCCGATAACCTCGAAATATTCGTCGAGTATGCTAGCTTAGACGATATTTTGAAGCGAAATAAAACTGTCATCGATGATGTGTTCATATACTCAGTGGCCACTGACATTATGAACAATGATGACATGGAACCTCGCAGCGTTGCCGAGTGTCAACGACGAATGGACTGGCCACAATGGAAACAAGCAATCCAGGCTGAATTAGATTCCTTAGCGAAAAAAGCGTGTTTGGACCTATAGCTCCAACACCACCCAATGTTAAACCAGTTGGTCACAAATAGGTTTTTCTAAGGAAGCGTAATGAGAGAAATGAGATTGTACGATACAAGGCTCGTCTTGTGGCGCAAGGTTTCTCACAACGCCCTGGAATTGATTACGAGAAGACGTATTCTTCCGTAATGGACGTCATAACGTTCCGCTACTTAATCAGCTTAGTAGTTTCCGAAAAACTGAATATGCATCTCATGGATGTGGTCACATCCTATCTCTACGGGGATCTAGACACAGAGATATACATGAGAGTCCCTAAAGGACTAAAGATGCCTGAATCAAGTAGTTCCTGACCATGGAATGCGTTCTCGATTAGACTGAGGCGTTCGCTATATGGATTGAAACAATTCGGGCGAATGTGGTATAACCGCCTAAGCGAATACTTGATCGGTTTGGGATACATTAATAACGAACTTTGCCCATGTATGTTCATAAAGAAATACACTTCAGGATACGCAATCATCGCGGTCTATGTAGATGACATGAATCTCATAGGAACCGAAAAAAGACTTGTTAGAAACTGGTGATATCCTGAAGAGGGAATTCGAGATGAAGGATCTTGGGAAGACACGGTTTTTGCCTCGGCCTGCAGATCGAGCACCGTAAAGATGGAATTCTTGTCCATCAAGCGAACTACGCCCAAAAGGTGTTGAGACGCTTTAGTCATTTTGACATTAAGCCGTCCGCTACTTCCATGATCATCCGCTCTCTAGACATTACTAAGGACCCATTCCGTCCAAAGGAGGAGGACGAAGAGATATTGAGTCTTGAGTGCTCTTATCTGGGTACAATAGGCGCTTTATTGTACTTGGCCCAATGTACTAGACCGGACATCTCGTTTGCTGTGAATTGTCTAGCTCGACACAGCACCGTGCCAACATGCCGCCATTGGAATGGCATAAAAGACATTTTCCGCTACCTTAAGGGTACTACGGACTTGGGCTTATTCTATCCCTACGCGGTTATGACTGAGTCCAACGCTCTTGGCACTCGAAGCAACGCGACTCTTGTTGTCTACGCCGATGCGGGATACTTATCTGATCCGCACAAGGGGCGTTCCCAATCTGGTTATGTCTTTACCATTGGGAACACGGCGATTGCTTGGAGGTCTCGCAAACAGACCTTAGTAGCTACTTCAAGGAACCACTCTGATCTACTCGCTCTCTATGACGCGACTAGAGAGTGTGTATGGCTTCGAGCTGTTATTGGCCATATTTGAAGTACATATGATCTTCCATATGACCTAGATGAACCCGTTGTCGTCTATGAGTACAATACTGCTGTTATTGATCAAGCGAAACATGGTTACATCAAAGGGGATGCTACCAAGCACATATCGCCTAAGTTGTTCTTTACACATGAACAACAAGCGCTTCAGAAGATTGAAGTACAACACATTGGATCGGAGAATAACCGTGCAGACTTGTTCACCAAGTCACTGCCGAAATACTCGTTCCAGAAACATGTCAGAGCAATTGGACTTAAAAAACTTTCAGAGCTAGCCTAAGTGAAACATGTTTCCTGCACCCTGTTGTGTACATGTGAGGGGGAGCGCCCCAACGAGCGCCTCCAAACGCCCTATTGTTCGTATATCCCGCGCCCTGTCGAGTGCGAGTGAAAAGGGGAGCATCCTGATGTATGCTTGTGTACTCTTTTTTCCCTTAGACCAAGTTTTTTCCCATTGGGTTTTCCTTAGCAAGATTTTTTTTTAACGAGACACAGTTCAAATCCCTTATTCACTAAGGATTATTATGATCAGGGGGAGTATCCAGTTGTATACTTCTAAACCATCGTGTACTCTTTTGTCCTTCGATCAGCGGTTTTTTTCTACTGGGTTTTCCCTGACAAGGTTTTGACGAGGCACATTTGCAATGGTTAGTTTACCCCCATCACACTGACCTGTGTGTACTCTTTTGTCCTTCGACCATAGTTTTTTCTACTGGGTTTTCTTTGGCAAGGTTTTGACGAGACACAAGTAGGTGGTCAAATTTGAAGGTGCAAGCTACAGACAGACGAAGAAACTCAGAGGTGTTTACAAGAAGAATTTCTGGAGAGCCAAGGGGAAGTGTTGTAACTCATGGCTTTTCACCTTTCATCTCCTTGTAACCTACACATGACCTTTGGCCCTTCATTTCTTCATAACCCCCAACCTCTCTCCCTATATAAAGAGGGGTTGGGATAGCTTGTATGTGGCACTTGAGTGATTTATATTATACGAGTATACTTCGTCACATCTCTGGCGTGTTTGAGTTTTTGCCTTACAACACTTTTGATATATTAAAAAATAGATAAAAATATAAATTATTAGGCGGTGTTTGATTGGGCTTTTTTTCGTGAAAAATATTTTCACCACAAATTTTCCACCAATATTTTCTCCATTGTCACCATAACTCCTTATCAATTAAACTAGTAATCCCTCGGACCTGTATTTTGAATTGCGTTGTTACATTTCATGTTGAATGACATTTTTTGAATGTTATTAGATTTGGAAAGTAGACTCAATTGCAACAAAATGTTGTGTTATATCAATTATATTGAGAACTTAATTATGAACGTTCTTAAGCCCCAAAAAAATTGTTAGTGTTCTATCCATTAAGCTAAACTATCTATCAACTTTCACCCAATTAACAAACCAACCGACACTTCTAGTCGGTTAACCAAACCGCTTGGTTATTAAGGATTTGTGGGTCGGGTTCTTTATATAATTTGCATAATGGATTAAGTGGCTTTGGCCACCAAAATTATATATGATTGGGTTAACCGGGACATCTACACCCTTCATAAATGAGAAAAGGATTAGAGTACCAAACATAAAGCACCAATAGATGAAGGTGATCCACTAGCCTGAAGTCTTTTATTTTGAAGAAAAAATATGTAGCTTTTGAACGAATATATAAAAGAATGTTGTAATTGAATAGTGTTATTCCTAGGACCGATTCATAATAAAAGTCAAGGGACAACTAAAATTACCTCCGGATAGGACAACCCTAACCGTCGGGCCGACTCTGGCACCAACCTAGTTACCTAAATGATATGTAATTGGATCGATTTGCAAAGTGACAATGCGCTTGGAATCAGACTTAGATCAGTAATATTTCACTTGTTTGTCTCCTGTGTATATGTTAAGTCATAAGATATATTAATTGGCTCTCATGGGGGCTTTGGGCTTTTTTTTTTAATATCAAATGGGGGGCAGGGCAATAGAATCTCCTTGCGTAGGGGCCAACCCTGAACTCTCCGCCTCGATCACTTCTGAGTCTCTTGAGTTGTTGCCCAGTTTGACGTTCAGCCTCAGCCCTGAACTCCTTGAACTTCTCGAATGCTTCGCCTTTAGACTTGAGCAGATAAATGAACGCGTACTTCGAGTAGTCATCGATGAATGTAATAAAATACTTATCTTGGCCTTTGTAGAGAACTGTCTGAAGTCACAGATATCTGAGTGTACCAACTCTAGAAGATTTGTACTTCGATTCACCCGTTTGAACGGTTTTCTAGTGATCTTTGTCTGTGCACAAACCTCACACTTCTCCATCTCCTTACCCCCAAATTTAGAGATAAGCCCTAGACTAGACATTTTGTTTATTATTTTACAATGAACATGTCCTAGTCTATTATGCCATAATTCAAGAGAATAACCAGAAGAAGAAACTGCATTAATCATTTTTGCAGGAGTTACAAGTTGAAGTTTGAACATCCCTTCGGTACAATAAGTTTTTTCGACGTATGTTCCTTTGTAGGACATCACTATCTGTCCAGCATTGACGTCCATCCTCAAGGCTGCGTTACATAGCAGACTTCCAGAGACCAGGTTCTTGGTTATCACCGGTACATGCTTCACATCTTGAAGCGTCAGCGACTTCCCCAATGTCAGGTTTAGTACCACCGTTTCTGTCCCCAGTACTTCAGCTTGTGTCTGGTCTGCTACCATAACCTTCTCAGATGTAGGCTTGTATGTGGTGAACAACTCCTTATTAGAGCAAACATGGCAGGATGTACCCGTGTCCACCCACCAGTCGGTGTCAACAACAGCCGTGGCAACCTGCGCAATCATGGCAACCTTGTTAGGCTCACCTTGCTCTATCTGTTTGGACTTTGATCTGCAGTCTCTACGATAGTGGCCCTTCCTTCCATAATTGAAGCAAGTCACATCTGACTTAGGCTTTGGCTTTGACTTGAACAAAGCCGACTTCACCTTTAGATGGTTTAAGTCCTTCTTCTTCTGGTTGTGAGAAACCTTATGCTTTCCTTGGAGTCCCCCGCATGCACCAAGTTGGACTCTGTCAACTGTTTGGACAACGTGTCCAATTTGTTTTTAGCCATCAACTCATCTCTAACATTGATGTCGTGAAGTAGTTGATCCGGGCTCTTTTGCATCTTCTTCATGTGCATGTCCGAGATAAAACTGTTCCATCCGGACGGAATCTTGGCAACTATACCCCCTACGACAAAAGCGTCGACAAGTGGCATGCCATCGTCCTCAAGTTTTTGACGTAACTTGAGGAACTCCTTGACTTGAGACAACATCACCTTATTGTCCTCAAATCGCATGTTCTAGACCTTCTCAGTCACATGGATCTTGTTGCGGTTCTCATCCGCCAGATAATGCTTCTCTAGAGACTCCCAGATGACCTTATCATGGTCCGTCTTACTGTATGAATCCGCCAGAGTATCCTCCATGGAGTTCAAAATTATCAGCTTGCGAAGATTGTTGTCTCTCCTCCATTTGTTCTGCTTTGCGGTTGCAATTGCAACTGCCCGGACAATAGCATCATCCTCGTTTGGGATCTCCGATTCTGGTTCTGTCAGAACGTAGTCCACCTCTGCCAGTTGCAGATTCATGCATACCTTCCTCTTCCAAGAGTTGTAATGATCTCCGTCGAACTTCTCAGGTTTGTTGAAACTTGTATCCAGAAGTTTCGCATGGCTGTTCTCCATCTACAAGGATCTTGATTTGAGATTGTTAGTCCCCGGGCTTGATCAAAGATGGTAGAACTAGATGTCAAGATCAGAGGTTCAAACAATCGTTTCCCTTCTGATTATTCTCGAGATCCACAAGGAACACTATAATATAAATCTGATTAGAAAAGCAACAATAATCAAAAAATAAATCTCACGTTCTTCCTCGCAATCGCAGTTGCTGACGGACAGAACTGAGTTACAACTCAAAGAAAATAGAAGAAAGAAGAAGAGAAAAGGTTCTTGCTGGGGTGATTAAGATCACCGTTGCTCAAAGCAAAATTTGCCCCACCACGATCTGCTTCCAGGAACCAGCAAGTTCACGAAGAACTTCTGGAACGCTCGTAAGTCAATATTTGAGACTTGAACGGGCTTCCTAGACTTTACGGACTCTCTTAACTCTCTTCTTGGTGTATCTTCCAAAGGAGGCCATGGGGCTCTATTTATAGAGTGGAGTGAGACATCACCTTTTCTTCTATCCGATGTGGGACTAAAATACCAATACTCAAAAATAGAGTTTGATATTTTAGATCATCCCACAATCAGCATAGTAGTGTGCCAGTCCACGCCTACCCCCCGAACACTCCCGTGCATGCACGAGACAACCTGGAGTCCGTGTCCGAGTCCGAGTCCGCACAACAAAAATCAACTTGCATCTTTGTTGGAATTAATCCTTTTTCCTTCTAGGAAAATACTCCCACATAGCACACACTTGTTGTAGTGCCCCGTCCCGCAAATTCAATCGGAGGAATCGAAACGCCGACGGCGTTGGAACTTCGTCTTGCAACGGCAGCTTGAAGGCATCGCTCGGTCGAGGCGATCGCACGCTCAGGTGGGGTAGTTTCGGTGAACTTGCCTCATCTTTGCCTTCACATAATAAATCGTATTTTCAACTTGCACAAGTAGGCTTAATAATAAAAGAGATGAATCCACATAGCTAAGGGAATAATCCCAACGGGTCAAAATGAGTTAGAACATGGAAAACGTCCCACGGTCGGCTTAGAGTTGGTGCACGGTGTGCTTTGAAAATGACACTCGGTCCTTTGTCCCGTGGCTTGGGAGAAGGAAAGTTGGTCTTCGACACAAAACTATAAACTTGCCTAAGTTATAGGCGTCGCCCACGTAAATGCTCGATAAAACATGCACGTTTCCGAAATGCAAGGCTTGGCATAGCCTTTGCTCGTCCCTCGGGTTAAGTTGTAGGCTTGAGTAAGTTAGGCAAAGTTATGCCGGTCGACCTAAGTCATTCTAAGTGCTGTTCCGCTCATTCTGCGATTGTCAAGTTAAATAGTCACACGATCCCAAGGCCCGTCATATGAAGTATGACTTGGGCGATAGTGTTGCGTAGAACACGAGTCAGTTTAAGGCACCAGCCGCGGTTGGTTCAGTGGAAAGTTAGCCACGGTCGGTCGATACTTAAGGAAACACGTTATGTTCAAGTAAGTTGGAAGGCTATGCGGTAGCCATTCCCTGAGTTCAAAGAATGTTAAGTCTAAGCGATGGTTAGTCGCCGAGAGGAAATATGTCGGGACTGTGGTTCAGTCGCCGAGGCAACCCTGGTTTGGGCTCTACGAAGGAAATATAAAAAGTGAAAGAGTAAAGCAAAGTAGCTAAATGATGATGATGATGAGACCATACATTACGTTAAGTCTAAAAGTTAGCGTAGGCGCGTAGTCATGGACAACTTGTCGATAAGGGCGATGGTTTCTTCGAGCCGCAGCCCTGGGCCATGGGCACCGACTCGGCCTAGGAAGAAACAGGTTATAGCCGAGCTGGGTAATAGGCAACCGGTAGGTCGGAGACTTGCATCGAGGATCGCAACCAGCGGTGCAAGGGTCCCGAATGCTAGGCTATGTCCACTATGGCTAGTTAATGCCAGTGACCTTTCATATAGATGTGTCGGCACGGGCGGCAATCCGCGTGTGTGCCTTTGGATTGAGTTGAGTTGGATATGTATGAAGTTAGAGAACACAAGGTCTGGGCCTAAGATTTGGCTATAACGAAGGCGGCGTGCTTCGACACGAGATACGGCGTCAAGTGTTAAGTTGTTGGCATAGAGTTGCATGAGATAGGCTTGAGTTGTTGCGAGTTAAGTCGAGAAGGGCCGTAGGGCAAGTTGTGTGAAGTTACGTTGAGTTGCTGGGCACAACCTCGAAATATGAGGAACGGTCGCGTTGTCACAACCCAAGTGTAGGCGAGACTAAGCAAGGAGGCGCTGCCTCGGAGATATTGAAGCACGAATCGAGTTATGGCACGACAGAGTCGTTACATCCCAGAGTTGGTTACAAAAGACAAGTATAAGTCGGTGCATCGACAATGCAAGCATGAGAAAGGTCTAGAGGCAAGGAAATGGAGTCTTTCGTGTAGTTGCGTCTCTGATTATGGCCGTAAGGCAAACACGACTTGATAGGTTAACATTATTGGCACGAGAAGGGTCTAAGGCAAAAGTATGAGTTAACGTCGTTGTACAAGCACGGGATGGTCCTTAGACACAAGTATGCAAGGCGTCGGTCCTAAAACTGATCCTAAGACAAGAATAGAAAGACAATCGTAAAAAAGGTTTATGTTGCACAAAGTAAAATGAAACGTGTTGGTTTTGTATGGGTGGGCGAGGAGCTCACTCCACCAGTACAGTTGAGTACTGACACCTACACAGTATTTTATGTGCAGGCACAGGTAGAAGCTCGTGGCGTGGAGCTCGCTTGGATGCGTCGAGGCACGGAGTTCCTTGGCGATTCGAAGCGTGCGGCTGCGTGGACTGAAGACTTATACAGGACATAATGTATGGACATCGCCTTCCGAAGCTTCCGCTGGCTCAAGTATTGTAATCGAGAGATGAGAGAGAGCAGAGTGACTTGTAATCGAGAGAAAAGTGAGCACAAGAGACTTGTAATTTGGCCTTGCGCCCACAAATGTAATCTTGTATTCAATATCAATAAAGAGCTTCTTTTGAATGACTTGTGTTCATGTGTACTTGTTCTTAAATTCTGCTGCGTGTTTCAATATTTCTGCTTGGGACTTATGTGCGACGACCCCGTCGCCGCCGATGTAATCGGCCGTTATGAAACTGCCTTGCACGAGCGCAATCTAGGCTCGTACGGCATCACGCCTTAGCGAGGACGATCGCTCCTACGGGAGCGGGGCGTGACATAATGGTATCAGAGCACGGCTTTACGTCCTTGGACTTCACATCGAATGTCCCAGTTTTGAAAGCTCGTTATTGTTAAAGAAGTGTGCGCTCTCTCTCGAATGTCCCTCGACATGTCCATACAATAAGTCTAAATATTTTCAAAAGCTCGTACAAGCGTTCAATCGAATGCATCGATAGGCGACGGCCTTTGTGCCGAACGGTGTCAACTTGTCTTGAATGAAAACATATGCTATTGCTAGCAAAAGTTGCGTGCGTGCCCAAATAGTCCTACGTCGACGTTAGAAATTGAGCGTGCAAACTCGAAATATAGTCCGTGCAGGATGGTTATGCAGCACAACTTAGCCCGCACGTCGCGCACCTAGATTTTTTGGTACAAATGAGTCGCGAGCGATATTGAGTATCGTTCGGTCGAAAAACGAAGCAACACTTAGAGTGTCTGTCGATAGAAACGCTATCAGACTAACGCTTAGGCGTACGTGGAAGATCGGTTTGGATTTTGAGGAGTAGTGCAAACGACTTAGCCCGTCGATGCGACGTGAGCGATTACGCTAGAGATTCGTCGAACGAATCTGAAGGACGAGTTAGCGAGTAATACGAATATGATTTGTAGGCTAGATCGGATGGCTCGAATCCGAGTGGTGTATGGATTTTCTTGGAAATCATTCGAGCGAAGACTGAGGATTAGAAATAATAACGAGTACATCGGCGAGGCGATACGATCGCGCATAGCGTTAGAACGCGTCACGCTTAGTTGGTCGTGACTTCGAAAGTCCCGAATGAGAAGTCGTTCGGACAATTTGTCAATGGGCAACGCGAGTTAGAAAACGATTCGAAACGATGAACAAAAGTGAATGTCTTGATCGAGGAAAACTTAGAGGATCGTGCTTACGATTTCGGATTGTGTCTAATGAAATATGACTTGAGTTTTGGACAACGATCTTGAAACGAACTTGAGAAATAGCGATCAAACTTGATCTTGAATATCGAAGAGACTATGGAATATCTATTTCGGACAATAGCATCAGTTGTACGACTCAAAATTGGTTGCAAGGGAAGATCGTCAGGTTACGCATATCGTCGATGGTATTGAGGCGTATCAAAGATCGATATGTGATAACTTGGGGGTACTCTGACTCGGCGAATGACGATCGTGCAAATGTCATTGTTCCGATGGATGCTATACTCGGGATATTGAAACGTGTCGAGAAAAAGAGAAACTTGGCTCGAGGATTTTCTGGTTGAACGAATGACAAACGGACTATCAAAATTGAAATCTTGACTTGGATGGAAATAAAATAGTTGGATTTGCTTCATCGATAACCACAACTTCGACATTCTTGTCTTATGCGAGCGCAACCCCAACCTCGCACATGCGTCGCACCGATTAGTATGATCACTCCGCGTGAGCGCTGGTATGGTGATTCATGCAGCGGGAGTGATTAAACTTGGATGGCGTGGCAATCTGATTGCTTCGACTTGTGGTTTGATGCGGAGGTGACTCGAAAATGAATTGGTGTGCTTGTCGATTGAATTTGAGGATTGCGTAGGTCTAATCCGCGTATCGAGAATGAACGAGTCTAGACTCAAATAAAAGTTACGCCCCGATGAGAATGATTATTCTGCAGGAGCGTTGCATGGTGATTTATGAACCACCGTGGATAATCGGACTCGCGTGAGATTGGGGCGCAACATATTGTCAAAGCTAGACGACCTCGTGATCGAATACATGAATTGGTAAGAATTGGTGATTTGAATGGATTCAAATACGCGCAACGAATGCATTAATGCGAATAGGTGATCGTGCTCGATGTTTAGAAATCTGAGTGACACGAGCTTGGGTAGAAAATCCCGTACTACCGACTATGGTTTGACCCTAGGATTGGGGTCAGTGTTGGCTTTATTGTTGGGGAACTATGATTCCAATCCTGACATTGACTTAGCCTCGAAAAGAATTTGGCCTAGCGGTTAGGCGAGACGCCTGTTTCAAGTGTTAGCAATCAAAAGATTGATCTTGAGGATTGGCATGGATGGATAGCGTGAATCACGAATAGGAAACCCTGCTCACGAGATTCAACTGACATACATATATTTCAGGGACGCCTGAGTATGTGTACGATGCGACTCGAGTGACAATGACGAATTCTCTATCATGCGGCTTGGTGAATGCATGTATTTTGGGGACGCCTGAAATGCGTGCACGATCCAACCAAGCGATACGTTGAATTCAAATGAGACTTGGAGAATGGAAGAGTGTCGAGAACTTGAAATCGTGTTAAGGAAAAGAATGATAATAGTGCAAGCGTGGCTCGGACTCAAGGAAACGCGTAGGCGTATCTCGCTCGACTATTATAGTCCTGTGTCTAGGCTCGATTAAGTCTTGGCCATAGAAATAGTAGGATGGCTTGCCTCCAAGAAAGTCTCGAGGACGAGACTTGTTCTGAGTGGTGTATGATGTAGTGTCCCGTCCCGCAAAGTCAATCGGAGGAATCGAAACGCCGACGGCGTTGGAACTTAGCCTTGCAACGGCAGCTTGAAGGCATCGCTCGGTCGAGGCGATCGCACGCTCAGGTGGGGTAGTTTCGGTGAACTTGCCTCATCTTTGCCTTCACATAATAAATCATGTTTTCAACTTGCACAAGTAGGCTTAATAATAAAAGAGATGAATCCACATAGCTAAGGGAATAATCCCAACGGGTCAAAATGAGTTAGAACATGGAAAACGTCCCACGGTCGGCTTAGAGTTCGTGCACGGTGTGCTTTGAAAATGACACTCAGTCCTTTGTCCCATGGCTTGGGAGAAGGAAAGTTGGTCTTCGACACAAAACTATAAACTTGCCTAAGTTATAGGCGTCGCCTGCGTAAATGCTCGATAAAACATCCACGTTTCCGAAATACAAGGCTTGGCATAGCCTTTGCTCATCCTTCGGGTTAAGTTGTAGGCTTGAGTAAGTTAGGCAAAGTTTTGCCGGTCGACCTAAGTCATTCTAAGTGCTGTCCCGCTCATTCTGCGGTTGTCAAGTTAAATAGTCCCACGATCCCAAGGCCCGTCATATGAAGTATGACTTGGGCGATAGTGTTGCGTAGAACACGAGTCGATTTAAGACACGAGCCGCGGTTGGTTCAGTAAAAACTTAGCCACGGTCGGTCGATACTTAAGGAAACACGTTATGTTCAAGTAAGTTGGAAGGCTATGCGGTAGCCATTCCCTGAGTTCAAAGAATGTTAAGTCTAAGCGATGGTTAGTCGCCGAGAGGAAATATGTCGGGACTGTGGTTCAGTCGCCGAGGCAACCCTGGTTTGGGCTCTGCGAAGGAAAAGTGAAAGAGTAAAGCAAAGTAGCTAAATGATGATGATGATGAGACCATGCATTACGTTAAGTCTAGAAGTTAGCGTAGGCGCGTGGCCATGGACAACTTGTCGACAAGGGCGATGGTTTTTTCGAACGGCAGTCCTGGGCCATGGGCACCGACTCGGCCTAGAAAGAAACAGGTTATAGCCGAGCTGGATAATAGGCAACCGGTAGGTCGGGGACTTGCATCGAGGATCGCAACCGGCGGTGCAAGGGTCCCGAATGCCAGGCTATGTCCACTATGGCTAGTTAATGCCAGTGACCTTTCATATAGATGTGTCGGCACGGGCGGCAATCCGCATGTGTGCCTTTGGATTGAGTTGAGTTGGATATGTATGAAGTTAGAGAACACAAGGTCTGGGCCTAAGATTTGGCTATAACGAAGGCGGCGTGCTTCGGCACGAGATGCGGCGTCAAGTGTTAAGTTGTTGGCATAGAGTTGCATGAGATAGGCTTGAGTTGTTGCGAGTTAAGTCGAGAAGGGCCGTAGGGCAAGTTGTGTGAAGTTACATTGAGTTGCTGGGCACGACCTCGAAATATGAGGAACGGCCGCGTTGTCACAACCCAAGTGTAGGTGAGACTAAGCAAGGCGACGCTGCCTCGGAGATATTGAAGCACGAATCGAGTTATGGCACGACAGAGTCGTTACGTCCCAGAGTTGGTTACATAAGACAAGTATAAGTCGGTGCATCGACAATGCAAGCACGAGAAAGGTCTAGAGGCAAGAAAATAGAGTCTTTCGTGTAGTTGCGTCTCTGATTATGGCCGTAAGGCAAACACGACTTGATAGGTTAACGTTATTGGCACGAGAAGGGTCTAAGGCAAAAGTATGAGTTAACGTCGTTGTGCAAGCACGGGATGGTCCTTAGACACAAGTATGCAAGGCGTCGGTCCTAAAACTGATCCTAAGATAAGAATAGAAAGACAATCGTAAAAAGGGTTTATGTTGCACAAAGTAAAATGAAACGTGTTGGTTTTGTATGGGTGGGCGAGGAGCTCACTCCACCAGTACAGTTGAGTACTGACACCCACACAGTGTTTCATGTGCAGGCACAGGTAGAAGCTTGTGGCGTGGAGCTCGCTTGGATGCGTCGAGGCACAGAGTTCCTTGGCGATTCGAAGCGTGCGGCCGCGTGGACTGAAGACTTATACAGGACATAATGTATGGATATCGCTTTCCGAAGCTTCCGCTGGCTCAAGCATTGTAATCGAGAGATGAGAGAGAGCAGAGTGACTTGTAATCGAGAGAAAAGTGAGCACGAGAGACTTGTAATTTGGCCTTGCGCCCACAAATATAATCTTGTATTCAATATCAATAAAGAGCTTCTTTTGAATGACTTGTGTTCATGTGTACTTGTTCTTAAATTCTGCTGCGTGTTTCAATATTTCTGCTTGG
This sequence comes from Iris pallida, assembly GCA_029216955.1. NCBI lineage: Eukaryota > Viridiplantae > Streptophyta > Magnoliopsida > Asparagales > Iridaceae > Iris > Iris pallida. The sequence continues at coordinate 2,258,318 of JANAVB010021796.1, forward strand.
GACTTCTGTGCGACGACCCCGTCGCCGCCGATGTAATCGGCCGTTATGAAACTGCCTTGCACGAGCGCAATCTAGGCTCGTGCGGCATCACACCTTAGCGAGGACGATCGCTCCTACGGGAGCGGAGCGTGACACTTGTGCCCCACCATACCTCATGTGCACTCTTTAACACAAGCAATGCATTATATTGGGATACTCACCATTTGGTGTAGCCGATGTGGGACTATCTTTCTTAGTCTAAAGGCAAAAACACCAACAGAACTCATGAAACTCAATTATGGTGGTATGGAAACAGCCGGTTAGAACATTTTCATAAGATGGTCGCAAGTCAAAACAGTAATAAGCAAGATAGTAGGAGGCTGATTGGCTACTGTCAACAGATCCATGAATCAGAACAAATTTGAGCACAGTTAATATTCCAGTGATCAGTTTCAGGCAATTCACATAAAGTGCAGTTATGCCTGTCCCAAGCCGCAACAGATTAATCAAAATCAGCCTCTACACCATGCCCCGAACCAAGTCTCTTGGTTCCAACAAATGGAGAGATAAATTACATACCCAATACAGAGAAAAACATGGTACTTGAATTTTTTATTTAAAAAGCCAAGAAAATTTTGGTTTAAAGGAATACCTCCTGGCATGACACCAGTACCTCCAGCGATACCAGCAGCAGTGCTAGCCACTATATTCCCATATAGGTTTGGTGTAACCTGAAAAGGAAAGTGAGTGCATGAACAAAGAGGAAAGCCAACTTCACAGATACAACAAGGTGAATATACAAAATCTTGAAATCACAAGAAAAGAAGATAATGAAGCTAATTTCTGTTAGTGTGTGCTCGAATTGAAGGCAAGCTCTGACATAAAAGCTCTTCCGCAAAAGAAAACTACAAATCAACAGCCTCTTTAGTCTAAAACTCTCGTGTAAATACTCGTAGCATAAAGAAAGATTGATCGATCGTGATCTATATAGATGATGGCTTTGTTGCGGGGAGAAATATCTGAGCAGTTTCTTTTAACGTCCCAACAAGGATTTGAAATTGTTTAGCAAGTCAACATGACCAAATATCTGTGGCCCATAAGAAACATGAATATCAAAACTTTGGGGGACATTAATAGTTAAATCTTCTAAATTAACAACTATGCATCAAGACAAAAAATCAACAAAAGTTTGGGGCAGTATGAACAAAGAGATGTAAAAGGTGCTTCAATGCCCCGCAAAACAATTTGGATAACATATCCGAACAGGACACAGGACCTGAAACCATATGAAGAGTTAGTAAGAAAAAGGGTGTTGCAGTGGCACAAGGCTCCTGTTTAGCAGGGTCTAGGGAGGGCCAGGACGCAAAGGAAGCAAGCATTACCATTGCGCCAAACAACACCCTCATATGATATGATGAAGTTAGAGCCATATGATAAATGTGCCCTAGTTCAAGGGCCCCTCTTTAAAGTTAGCAACCCCCACGGATCAAGAGGACCCAAAAAATAATTTAAAACATAAATATGTTAATAATTTTATATCCAAATTAGAACTAGTATGTACCAAGGGCCTCCTCTTTACATAAAATTAGGCTAATTATAAGGGCACATCCAAAGTTGATCAGGGCTAGCCTAAATTTGATTTTGGTTTATTTACAAGTTTGTCACTTGAAAAATTACTTAGGGCTAGTCCAAATGTAAGTATATAAGTCAAACTTTTTTTTTTGCTCTTGTCTCCTTCCTCACATCTATTTCTCCAAACCCTAATTTATTTTCTTTCTTCTTGTTTGGACATCATGGAAAAGAACAAGAAGAAAGAAGAACAGGATGAAAGAAAATAAACCAACTTGTGGGTCTCAACTTGTGAAAATTATGGATGAAATCATAGTTGTAAAAGAAACTGGTTTATCAAATCTATTAATCTATTAATCAATTTTCTTCATTAATAGAACAAATATTGGACGAATTCCTAGTTGGAGAAGAAATTATGGATGGAATCCTAGTTGTAGTAAGTTCATATCAGGACTGGCACAATTTCTGGCAGTCCTAGAAGTATTGAGGACTGTCAGAAATTGTGACAGTCCTGATATGGACTTGTTGTACAGCAGTACTTTCACAATTTCTGGCAGTCCTAGAAGTATTGAGCACTTGCAGAAATTGTAGTAGTTCTGAAATGGACTTATTGTACATCATGTCTGCCACAATTTCTAGCATTCCTAAAAGTATTGAAGATTGTCAGGACTGCCACAAATTCTGCCAATCCTAAAGTCGATATTATCGAATGAAAAAACATATGTTAGGATTTATTTTCATCTTGATAATGGAGTAAATTTTGGATTTTATTTTCATGCATTCTTTGTGAGAAAACATTTTAGAGTTTATTTTCATGCATTCTTTGTAAGGAAAAAGTACTAGGGTTTGTACATGGTTTGTGAGGAGCCTTTGGATGCCATTGAAATTGGGAATGGGAAGGAAACTAGAAATTTGATGGAGATAATGAGGGTGGAAATGGTGAAGAAGAAGAAGAGAAGAAAATTAGGATTTTGATGGAAATGATGAGGATGGAAATGGTGGAGAATCAGAAGAAGAATATGAGAGGGAAACTAGGATTTTTGAAGAGAGAGTAAAAAGTTGAAATGAAGCTGAAAATTTGGGTTTGGGGGGTATTGGGTTGGGCAGCCGAAAGAGTAAAAAAATTGGGTTGTCCTGAGTAATTTTTCCTTAAACATGGACTAGCCCCAATCCGAACTAGCCCTAGTCAAATTTGGATGTGCCCTTATAAATAACCTAAAATTATTGTGGTGTAGTGGTTGGCATGTTAGACTTGTATACTAAAAGTCCTTAGTTCAATCATGGTAACTTTTTTTTTTAATTTTTTTGGTTTTTAACATTTTTTACATTATGCATGGGACCCTACTTTAAAAAAATTGATCCGGGCCCACATGATTTCAAGGTCGGCACTGTTCCAGATCATCGTTGATCCCTGAACAGTGAGCCTAATACAGAAAAATTAATTTCTCGACTGTGCTGAGGAAGAACATCAACAACCAGAAAATGGGATGAATTACATACGTATTAGAGGGACAACTCTTAAACGTTAACTATCACTATGTTTCATATGTATTAGACAGGGACAACCCTTATTTTGAAATTAATTATACATTTTCTATAGAAAATTATAACCCTAACCAACCTTATTTTAAAAATAAGTGAGGGCCAATCTCTTCCAGTTCAACTGATTTCGGCCCACCTTTAAAAATATGTATGAGGTATATGAGTACACCAGAAGTTTACAGTAGCCACAACTCTTAAACGTTAACTATCACTATGTTTCATATGTATGTATGAGGTGAAATTGAGAGGAAGCTGATTATCCGACAACAATAAATTCTTTGCACTCTCCATCTGTCTGCTATTGCCAACCGTCCGAACTAACCAGCTCTACTTGTCACTCCTCTACTAGTCTCTCCCTCTCTTTCGTGCGTGCGTGCGCGCCCACTTCCCGTGGCATTTGAACACATATCTCTTCTCGCCTGTAAGTCTACCTATGTTGCATTAAAGCCTGCACCCTAATATTCCAAGTTCCATGTTGAACACGGACCTCCCACAATATAACAACATTTATTTTCTTTTTTTCTTAGCGAACTCTTCATGCTAGACCATCTTGAGACGGTTTCAGGGGAGTGCTAAGAAGACAGATGGGCAAGAGCCAAACCATCGGGTCGTGATTCCCAGAACCTTGCGTTCTAAAAATACATAACTACACTGACAATATTATTAATTTCACCTGGTCTTACTTGGTGATCACTGATTTGGGATTTTGAGCACAGATTTTACGGAAGTACAAGGACATTTTGAGCACAGACTTTAATGACAAATTTTGATTTTGATTTGGTTGGGGTGCACCAGGCCCTTGCAATAGTGCAACGCATGGGCGACGCTCGAGAGCCCACAGTAGCAAGCTACTGCATATGGACTCTCCCCCTGAAAAAAATTAATTTAATATCGTTGTGAACACATAGCCCACATATCAGATATTAAACTGATAAGAACAGATACTACACTTGATCTTAGCCAAAAGGCCGAGAAAGGTATGCTTTGAAACGGTGCCTTGAGCTTCCTTTTATAACCTCTTTCTCAGCCAGGGTCTTCCGTGCCAGTCGATGTGGGACTAAAGTAACATCCATTCTGCTGACACTCAACTTTCTCAGCCAACGAGTTTACTATCAACAATCGGCCATCATCGACCGCCAAAGCTTCGAGCTTCTTACAAGCTGCACCACATAAAGATTAAGCCTCAATGGAGAACATTTTGAGGAACCTGCACCTCTTTCTAAATGCCCGCCTGTAGCATCCGACGTCGTCTGTGCAGATGGAGGACCAGGCCCAATACTTATGTTCCCAGTGTTTGGCAGGTCATCGCAAGTTCCATATGCGACATTCCCCTGCTTGAAACAGAGTAGCATCGTTAAGTTTATTGGATGCAGTAGCCATTGGTAGCTAGGCAAATTAATCAAGCATAAAACAGAGTAGCATCGCTGAAGGAAGCAGAGTAGCATCGTTAAGTTTATTGAAACAGAGTAGCATTGCTGAAGGAAGCAGCTGCGTGAAAAGTCACGCACGCTACAGGGAGCAGCTGCATGAAAAGTCACGCACGCTCAAGGAAGCAGCAGCGTGAAAGTGACGCACGCTCAAGGGAGCAGCTGCGTGAAAAGTCACGCACGCTGAAGGGAGCAGCTGCGTGAAAGTCACGCACGCTCAAGGGAGCAGCTGCATGAAAAGTCACGCACGCTCAAGGGAGCAGCTGCGTACGTGCAAAAGCACGTAAGCAGAGAGCTGCGTACGCGTAAAAACACGCACGCAGGGTCTGGGTCTTCTTCTCCATGGCTGAGAAGAAGCTCCAATGGCTCCAAAACTTCAAAACCTCATAACTTGGCCATCCGAACTCCAAATCCAGATTTCCAAAGTTCTAACCAGGGTGGAATTAAACTCTCTTCCACAAGGAAACATCAAAAACCCATAAAATCCAACTTAAGTAGCTCAAACCATACAAAATCCGAAAATAGAAATAACTTAGATCTATAACAATGGAGGCTCCAAATCACAAAAACCCAAGTTCTAATGTTGATCACCATGTCCTAATCTATCAAATGGACAAGAAAAAGAGGGTTCTCATGTAGTGGCAAGATGCACTTGCCTAGGGTTAGGAGAGTTGTGGAGGAAGGAGAAGAAGAAGAAGAAGGAAATTAATGGTGGTGGTAATGAAGAGAGAGAGTGGTAGGTGGAGATATAAAGAGGGGGAGTTGTGGTGGGGATGAGGGTGGAGTGTAGGGCTAGGGTGCTCCAACACATAAAACCGAACCAAACCGAACCATCCCCAACCAATTAAAATCGAACCATGCCAAAACCCAAAATACGAGAGATACCGAAATTCCACAAGTTGAGAAAAATAAAAATACATGCCAAAAATCCAGATACGAGTATAAATACGAAATACGGGAAATACGGGAAATGAGGGTGACAACTCTACCCACCTTAAAAGAATTCCGTCCTCGGAATTTAATCAAGGAGCTAGAGATTGCCACGACAAGCTACACTAAGCACATGCAAGCTACACTAAGCAGTTCAATCATACAATGCAAGCAAGGAAGGGAAAACGTAAGGCATAAGAAAGACATTATACCTCACGAGTCAAACAGGTAGGGATATCGCGAACCTTGCAGTAAGCAATGTCGTTGCAGCCGCAAACCAAGTGTCTGTAGCCTGGGGAGCTCCTCCTTCGTCACTTCTCTGCATGAAAGTTGATCAACTTCAACTTCAACTTCCGAAAATGTACGTTATGAGCCAACAAGTTAATACTACGCAGAGGTTATATGCTAGGTAGCTAGTACCCTGTAAAAATCTACCGCTATGAAATTGGGCCATCGCCTCCCCGACGCACTGTGACAAGTGTGCATCGTATTCACAAGAGGCTCCGAATTGTGCTTGCAGGCAGTAACCAAATTCGTGTTTATTAACCAAATTGGGATTCTTCTTCCTACATTGGTTTTTCGACTACGTATCTCCATTCGTACGCGATGCCCTCCGAAGCCTCCTTGGCTGGTTCGAAAGTGAAAACCAGCAGACTCTGGTTGTTGCTGATCATGTCGCCAAGCGAAGGCCAGTCCTCGCCATTTTTGGGCATTCGAGAAACCGAAAACTGGTATCTAGTGAGGTGCGAATGGCATTACTCCAAGAGTGATAAATAGTTATTTGGAAAGGAAAAGAAAACTAAAAAAGAAATTTAAGTCGATCGAAAGCTTACAAACTTTGTGACACCACTTGTCCTATTCTAGCTCCACCCATGCCTGCAACAATACAATAGTCAAACTTGTTAGCCAGTCGAGCGAGCTCAAAATGGAAGTAGTAGTAGTAGTTCTTGATTTCTTACGTACTTACGTTGAGCTGGTCGGTGACGAAATCCTACTGGTTGGTGGGGGCCACAGTGGGGGTGCCGAGCTTGGCGAAGGAGTTGTGGGTCGTCAGCCACGAGTACCTATTGAAAGCCAAACCACCACCGCTATTTCCCTGCAAATTGCCAATAACAAATTCTACAAAATAATCGTGTGTGTGTGTGTGTTGCATGTCCAGTATCGAACTTTAGATTTTCGGACCTGAGACGAACTCTAAAAGTGGTACCCGTTCATATTATATTTTGTTTTCCCGCTCAATCCAATTATTTTCATATATGAGGCATGTTTGCTTCTATAATCTATCACATTTGCAAATGAATAATTTAGACACCAATACTATGCAATCAAATGACACTATCATAATTTTCCAACAAATAATAATAATAATTAATGACAAATAAACTATCAACAACAAATATAAAAATATTTTATTTCTTAGTTTATCTATTAGTTGATTTCAATCTCGATATGAATAACTATGCAATCAAATGACAAGACATATTTTTTAAATAAATTAGTCAAAAATAAAGATAATCAACAACAATTTTTAGGATGGAACATATTTTTTTCCAATAAATTATCTTCTACTATATAATGAGGCTTCTAAACGGCTCAAAAGTGAGCTGTCTAAGCTGTATGTATATCATGGTTCATTTTATTTTAAAAAAAAAATACGGAAGATAAAAATTAACTTTCTCACCCATCATTTCTTAAAAAAATTACGAATAAAAACTAACTTGCTCTCTTTTAGTTCGTACAAATATCTATTTAAATACTAAATTTAAAAATGTTTAAAATCTAAATTTAAAGAAAAAATATCAAAAAATATTTAAATTGTTTAACAAATCTTAATTCAAATATATTTAAATTTTGAACTATTTTTCAACAATATCATAAAAAAAATATCCATAACAAATTTATTTAAACTTCAACAAAATTTAATTAAAATATAAATATATATGTACAATAAATTTTAATTTTAATTTAAATATTTAAATTATTTTTTGATAAGATTATAAAGAAAGAAAGAAAAATGATTTAACGTGCAACGCACATGCATCTTCTAGTAATATATAAGTCCACTGCAATTTTAGACTTCACTTACATGTGATTGTAAAAAATAATTATGAGGCTTTATTGATAATGTAAGTGACCCCTCAAAATGTAAGACCAAAATATGAGTGCATGAAGCAAAATCTAAAAATTAACAACAATTTATATTATTATAATAAAAAATCAAAGTCTTACACGCGGAATCATGTGGAAAGGGAAGGAGTGACTAATTTGTGTCTTCTAAAAAGAATTATTCCGCAGTCGACCACAAACAAGAGTGTTTCTCTAAAAAAAATTAGATCCTAAAAAATAACTCGGTTGGCGGCCACAAGACTCTTCTAATATTTTTCTCTTCAAATCCGGACCACAAGAGTACCTTATAAATATGGGCCTTTTTAGTATCATGTGAACATGATACCACTTCTCTCTTCATTCGGCTGGCCTTTTTAGTTGCCATAGCCACAACGAGCTCTTTGAAATTTCAAATCCGAGCCTTTTTAGTTGGTGCCCTTTAAAATTTTGGACCTGAGACAACTGTCTCATGGGTCTCATATTAAGTCCGGGCCTGTGCATGCCCAAGGACTTGGGGTCGGTGGGCTGGATACGGTTGCACATGGGCCGGATGTGGCCGTCGGCGACGCACGTCTGGCAGTGGAGGCCAGATCCGCAGCCGCGTTTCTCCGCGCGCACGTTCCTCCTGCTTGCTGCACGCTGCGTGCAATTTTACATTCAACTCTTTTTTTTTTATTAATTTGCACTACAAAAATTAATTAATACTTAGCTCCGGATAGAGCGAAGAAGAAGGAGCACCTTGACAGCTTGAGAGAGGAGAGAGAAGTCGAGCAGCAGTAGTATTGACACATGTAGCTTGGATACTGATGACACCTTCATCTCTCATAAAATTCTGAGAGAGGTGTGGAGTAGGGGTGAGCATTATTCGATTTTGGACCGAAAATCGAATCGAACCGAATCGAATAAAAGGTTCGGTTCAGTTTAAAAAAATCGGTTCGATTTCAATTTTAAAAATACTAAATTTTTTATTCAGTTTAGTTTTCGGTCCAAAACCGAAAACCGAATAAGAAATTTTAATTACTATGTGTATGTGTGTGTGTCTATATTTTTTTTTAATACATATATATATATATATATATATATATATGTATTAAAATATATATGTGTATGTATGTGTGTGTGTCTATGTGTGTGTGTCTATATATATATATATATATATATATATATATATATATATATATATATATATATTAAAATATATATATATAAGTATTAAAATTTTGCAAGAGAGTTGGTGTCTTCCATCCAACTTCGCAAGAGAGTTGTTACATCAATGCACTGGTCCACCCGTATTCCCAGAGGGCTAGCAAACCAAACTGATCGGGCTATGTGGCAGTGCAAGAAAAGATGATTTGCGTCTTCGTCGTGGCAGGAGCAAAGGGGGGCATAGAGGGCTGGTGGTTGGCATTCTTTTGTTGATTGCCGAGAGGAGAGGAAGAGCGTTTAATTACCGGGGCACAATTTTTCGATGAAAAACTGAGAATTCGTAACAATTGTAAAAATAATCGTTATTACGTAACACTTCACAGAAGGTACGTAACAGAAATTCCACTAATGCAACACTTCACAGAAGGTGCACAGATTTCTACCAACGCAAATACTTCACCGAAGGTGCGCTAATAGAATTCTGATAAACGAAGAAGATGACAGGTGAAAGATGGAAAAACTCCTGCTGGGATGAATGATCACCGTTGCTCAAAGCTTTATTCGCCCCACACGAATAGCTTCCAGGAACCAGCAAGTTCGTCGGAGAACTTGGAACACTCTTGCTCTTCTGACTCCTCGGATGAACATGAACTCCCGTGCAAAACTCAACGCTGGTACAACACCTCTCTTCTCTCTCACAACTTCTAAAACACTTGTAAACTTTCTGTCTACTACTTGTGTATTAGTTCCACTCCTTGTGAGAGAGAAGAAGGAGACCTTATATAGGCCCCTGCAACAACTGTCCGGTTAGCACAATGTTAGGGACGTGGTAATAACCACCCCGAACATGGAGCAACCGCTTAGAACATGCAAAGACACGTTCTGCCGCAAGTTGTGCCACTTGCGTAACCAGCATGATTTGCACTTTCCGCACACAGCCCTATTACGCAACCTGTGCATACTACGTACTCTACGCACACTGCGTACGCTGCGTATGCTGCGCACTCTACGCACGCTGCGCACACTGCACGTACTGGACTGCATAACTGGGTCGGCGTAACTGGGCCGCGTAACTGGGCTCGCGTAACGTGGCCGCGCAAGTGGCTCGCGCAACGAGCGTTACTTAAGCGCACTATGCGCCTAGCGACGATGCTGACGTGCTAAGTGCAAAGTGCGCCAACAAAACACCACATTATGCCTCATGAGCCTTTGAGCCCGAGTCCGAGTCTGAGTCCGAGTCCGAGCCCGAGTCCGAGTCCGAGAGTCGCTAAGCCCCTATAGCTCCTATGGAAATAAATTTCCCAAGAGCAAAAAGCTAAAAGCTTACCATGGAGCCTTATTCTTACCTCTTAGTAAAATCACCCATATGGTTCCCACCTTTAGGTCACCACCCATGTGCAGATCCCAACAATACATAGAAGCCTATATATGTTGAGATACCACATGATGCATTTTCGATGTGGGACTAAAACTTCACTAAGCATGTAGAGAACAAGTTCTCTACATGTCAAGAATACAAATGCCCCAACAATCTCCCACATATCTCAATATATATGGGTTCGAGTGTTCCCCACAGTGACTGTACATCATGCATTATGAGAGATGTCGCGATGACTTGAATCTTCCCGCATGGGTTAAACAACAGACTATAATACAAGAATGGACTAAGCCTTGAATTCTGCACCATACCTGAAGTTGTTCCCACTCACATAATGTAGTCACATGTGCTTCTAGCTATGCACATTAAAGGCCCTGTGCCAGCCTGATTTCAGTGTATACTTTTGGGCGTCTACAAGTTTACCCTCAAGAGACGGCCTGATATCTCTGTCCATACACTATAGGTGAGTTCATTATAAAGAGACATGGCATGGAACGTTTTACGCTCCCCTTGCGGTGCTACGCCGCTATGACATGGCCCGAAGCCAAGGCATTACCCCTCCCTGGGAATTACCCCATTTTTCTGGGAACCTTTGTAGTGTCATACTACTGTAGCATGAGGCAACTGCCTCTTTGTAGTGCCAAACTACCCAGCATGAAGCCTTAGGCTCCCTTACGGTGTTACGCCGCAACGACATGACTTGCAAGGTCGAGGATTTATCCCTAACCGGGTACCTCATCGTGGTGTCGTGCCACTGTAACATGAGGAACTCATCCTCTTTGTAGTGCTGACTACACCCCTCTTTATTTTTAACATACAGCATTAGGCTAACTGCCTATTTGCGGTGCTACGCCGCTGTGACTTGGCCTGCTAAGCCGAGGCTTTATCCTATTCCTGGGCAGCACCCCACATATAGGAACCTCATCGTGGAGTCACCCCACTGTAGCATGGAGTTTCACTCCTTGTAGTGTTGCTCTACCGTGCTTTCTGTAAAGTACATCAGGCATTCACTCTGCATAAAAACTCATTAAGGCAATTAAGCCAACCTTCCCACAGGAACCGTTTTTCGCAGAAAACAACAGTAGACAACAGTGGTTATAGGTCCGTAATATCTCCATGCCCAATAGAACATGTACCCACCGTTCCTGATATTTTTCCAGTTAATGGTCCACTCTTGAACCAAAAGCTAGATGCCTAGTAGATAAATCTTTGAACTAATAGCATAAAACTTTATGGTAGGAATACAATAACTAATATCAGAATGCCTTCAAGCCCATTTTACATGCTGAGTCATCGACCAGCTGGCGCCTGAGGCCCTTGGTGAACGGATCCGCCAGGTTTTTCTAACTCCAAACATCAATTACTGCAATTATACCTCTCTTAATAAGATCGTGTACTGTCCTGTGCTTTAACCGCACAGTCCTCTTCTTTCCGTTGAAGAGGTCATTTGATGCCACCGTCGCAGTCGCCTGGTTGTCGCAGTATATCGGTATTGCCGGTATTTGCGCCCCAACCACTGGAAGATCATACATGAGCTCTCGAAGCCATTCTGCTTCCTCGGCTGCGGTGTCAAGTGCAAAGAACTCAGATTCCATGGATGACCGCGAGAGCATTGTCTGCTTCTTCGACTTCCATGATATAGCAGCTCCACCCATTGTGAAAAAATATCCACCTGTGGATCTCTCGCTCTCCAAATCTGAGCACCAGCTGGCATCACTGAAACCTTCCACTACCTGCGGATCTTCGCTGTAGTACAATGCATATGTTTGAGTCTTCTTGAGATATCTCATAACCCGTTTTATAGCCTTTCAGTGTTCAACACCAGGGTTGCTCGTGAAACGACTCAGCATTCCCACGGCGAAAGCTATGTCAGGCCTTGTGACAGTAGTAGCATACATCAAACTCCCGATTACGCTTGTACACTCCAGCTGCCTGACGCTTTCCCCTGAATTAGGCTTCAGCTTCAGATCACACCTGTACGGCGTATCGATCCCTGAAAGATTCCGATACCCATAACGAGTGATCATCTTCTCAATATAATGAGACTGTGACAGCGCTAGTCCAGTGTCTGTCCGGATGATCATGATCCCTAAGATCACATCAGCTTCCCCCAAGTCCTTCATACTGAACTTGCTCGAGATGAACCTCTTTGTCTCTGTGACACAGCTCATATCCGTACCTAGGATAAGCATGTCGTCCATATACAGACAAACGATCACACCTCTTCCATCAGCGAACTTCGTGTAAACACACTTGTCCGTCTCGCTGACCATGTAGCCATTTGACCTTATAACTTTGTCAAATTTCTCATGCCACATCTTGGGAGCCTGTTTAAGACCGTATAAAGATTTCACCAACTTGCAGACTTTGTCTTCAAGACCCTTGACGACAAATCCCTCTGGCTGTTGCATGTATATCTCTTCGGTCAGCTCGCCATTTAGGAAAGCCGTTTTTACATCCATCTGATGTATCACCATCTTATGTATTGCTGTAAGAGCAATCAACACTCTGATGGTGGTCATCTAGGCTACTGGAGCATACGTGTCAAAGTATTCAATCTCCTGCTTCTGAGAAAACCCCTTGGCTACCAACCTAGCCTTAAACTTGTCAATAGTTCCGTCTGCTTTCATCTTCTTCTTGAAGATCCATTTGCATCCGATGGGTTTCGCTCCTTCAGGAAGATCAACCAACACCCAAGTGTTATTTGAGGTGATAGAATCAATTTTATTGTCAATCGCCTCCTTCCAGAAAATTGCGTCTCTGGTCTTCATCGCCTCATCATAGGTAAGCGGATCAACTTCCACATGATAGGTGACAAAGTCACTTCCGAAGTCCTTCGGCCTGCTCACTCGCTTCGTTGACGGCTCAGCGAGATCTGGTTCAACCGTTGTTTCAACAACAACATCTTCTTGGACCACATCTTCACTGAAGACCTGCGCACCCTCATTATTCTCCGGAACATCCGCAAGAACAATATTCTTGTGCCTTACAAATTTGTCTTCAAAAAATTTTGCGTCGCAAGATTCAATGATATGATTTGACTCAATATCAAGAAATCTTCGAGCATCACTCTTCTCGACATACCCCAAGAAGATCGTCTTAGTAGTCCTTGTCCCAAGCTTCTGAATCTTCAGATCTGGAAGCTTGACATATGCCAGACACCCCCACACTCGAATAACATTCAAGTTAGGTCTGACCTTGAACCAGAGTTCATGAGGAGTAACGTCTGAAGTTGCATGAGGCACTCTATTTGGAATAAAAGTGGCCGTCAATGCAGCTTCTCTCCAGTAGCACTTAAGAAGACCAGCAGTCAACAACATTGAGTTAATCATTTATGTTAACGTTCTGTTCTTCCTCTCTGCTACTCTGTTTGATTGAGGAGAGTACGGAGCCGTAGTCTCATTGACAATTCCATGTTCTTTGCAGAACGATGCGAATTTATGAGACCTGTACTCCCTACCTCGATCACTTCTTATTCTTTTGAGTTGTTGTCCAGTTTGCCGCTCAGCTTCGGCCCTGAACTCCTTGAACTTCTCGAATGCTTTGTCTTTAGCCTTCAGCAAGTAGACGAACGCATACTTTGAGAAGTCATCGATGAAGATTATAAAATACTTCATCCCGGCCTTTGTAGAGAACTGTTTGAAGTCACAGATATCTGAGTGTACTAACTCCAGAAGATCTGTACTTCGATTAACCCGAGGAAAGGGTTTCCTTGTGATCTTAGTTTGAGCACAAACTTCACATTTCTCTACCTTACCCCCACACTTGGAGATAAGCCCTAGACTAGACATTCTGTTAATTCGTTTAGAATGAACATGTCCTAGCCTATTATGCCATAACTCATAAGTATAAGCAGAATGAGTGATTGTATTAACAACATTGAACTGATTTACAAGCTGAATTTTGAACATTCCTTCGGTATAAAAAGCTTTTCTAAAATATGTTTTCCTGATAGACATCACCATCTGGCCAGCATTGATGTCCATCCTGAGGCCTGCTTTGCAGAGTAGGCCTCCTGAGATCAGGTTCTTGGCGATAGCAGGTACATGCTTCACGCCTTGAAGCGTCAGAGACTTGCCAGAAGTCAGCTTCAATACCACTGTCCCGATCCCAAGCACTTCAGCTTGTGCCTGATTCGCCACCATAACCACATCAGAAGTAGGGGTGTAGGTGGTGAACCACTCCTTGCTGGAGCAAACATGGCAGGTGGCTCCAGTGTCTACCCACCAGTCAGCATCAGTTCCTACCGCATCAACCTGCACAAACATAGCAACAACATCAGTGATCATAGATACCTTACTAGGCTCTCCTTACTCCGATTGCTTGGCTTTTGCTTTGCACTCATTCTTAAAGTGGCCCTTCTTGCCACACTTGAAGCAAGCCAAGTGGGACTTTGGCTTCTTCTTCTTCATTGAAGTACCCTTGACTTTTAGATTGTCAAGGTCCTTTTTCTTGCTTTGGGAAGCCGCATGCTTTTCCCTTGGTTCTCTTGAATGCACTAGATTGGCGTTAGCCAATTGCTTGGACAGTGCGTCCACTTTTAGTTGAGCCCGCATCTGGTCCTCAACATAGATTTCCTGCAGGAGATCTTTAAGGGTGATCTCCAGCTTCTTCCTATGCATGTTTGCATAGAACTTGCTCCACCCAGCGGGGAGCTTTGAGACAATCCCTCCAACAACAAACTTGTCGGGGAGCGACATCGCCTCGTCTTCCAGCTTCTGTCGCAGTTTTAGGAACTCCTTCACCTGTGGCAGCATAGACTTTTCGTCCTCAAATAACCACTTGTGATATTTTTCAACCACAAAGATTTTACTGCGGTTCTTGTCTTCTTCGTAGAGTTTTTCTTGAGATTCCCATATGTCTCTAGCGATATTCTTCTTAGAATAGGATTCTGTAAGAGAATCTTCCATAGCATTCAGGATAAGCAGCCTGCAAATACTATTTTCCCTTCTCTATTTTGCTTGAAGTTTAGTAGCCGCGGTGATTGTGACAGTAGACCCAACATCTGGAACAGTATGTTCTTCCTCCAGAAGTACGTGATCTACGTCTTTGAGTTGAAGGGTGAGATAAACCTTCCTCTTCCAGACTTGGTAATGTTCTCCATCAAACTTTTCTAACTTACAAAAGTCAAAATTGAAGAGTGAAACATTAACGTTTTCCATCGTAGCAATAAAGCTTTGAGATTGTTATTACCGGGGCACAATTTTTTGATGGAAAACTGAAAATTCGTAACAATTGTAAAAACAATCGTTATTACGTAACACTTCACAGAATATACGTAACAGAAATTCCACTAATGCAACACTTCACAGAAGGTGCACTGATTTCTACCAACGCAAACACTTCACCGAAGGTGTGAGACCCGTCTCACTGTATCAGTATTTTATATGGATACGTGTTTATTTGAGTCGTATTTCGTATTTATTAATTTGCATGATATTTTAAAAATTTTCTAAGTGTAGGATTTTCATGACTTGGTTTAACTTGGACTTGGTTTTATTGGGTTTGGTTTAACTTTGACTTCGACTTGGTTTGGTTTAGTTTGGTTCTTTATGAGTGAGGTGTATGGCTTAGATGGAGTGGAGAGGGATGAGTGGTGGAGATTGCTTGGGCTTGTTATATAAGCCACCTACCACTCTCTCTCCTCCATTATTTTCATTTCATCTTCATCTTCTTCCTCCAGCCCAAGGCAAGTACACCTTGCCGAATGTTGGACGATTTTCATTTCATTGGTTCCATTCTCCTTATTGTTACATTCTAAGCATCTTTAGAACTTGGAGTTTTCGGTTTTACCGAGTGGATTATTGTAGATCTAGCTTTGTGGTATTTTCGGTTTTCATGGATTTTGATCTGTCAAACTTGTATATTTTTGTCAACTGATAGTTCCATATTGTAGAAAATTTTATTTTACCCAAGTTTGACCCATGGAAGTCTGGATTTGGGTTCCCATGATTTTTGGAGGAGCATGGAAGCCATAGTATTTTCCATGGACATGTTCTCCGTGGGAACCATTAATTTCACTTCTGGGCCGCATGGCCAATTGCCCTGGCCGCATGAGAATTTTGCATGGCTTGTTATTATTATTTATTTAATTGCTTAGTGAGCTGGCCGCATGAGAATTAGTGAGCTGGCCGCATGGCCTTTGCTAATATAAGCTCGCATGCATTTAGTAATATTTGCATAGCCTTTCCATTTTAACTTGCATGCATTAACAATTAATTAGCAAAGCCTTTCCATTATAATATTGCATGCAATATTTTAATATTCATGCAACCCTCTGTATACTGTTGCATTTGTATGCAAGAGATTTGCATGCTTGTATATATTTTTAAGCTTACGAGCATTAACCTCCAAGTTCAAATAGTTGAGCCGCATATGAATCTCACCTGGCCGCATATGGAGCAAGTTAGCCTTTCATGGTATTATTTAAATGCCTTAAAGGCCTCTAGCTAAGCAAGCAGTAACACCATTAGTATTAAATGCCTTTAGCCTTTCTTTTTGGCATTATTCAAATGCCTTTAGCCCTTTTTGGCATTATTAAATGCCTTAGCTAGCCTAGCTTGCTGGCTTAGGCCGCATGAATGCATTAGCTATTATTAGCAAATGCATTATTTGTATTTGTAACTCACTTGGCCGCATGGCCATTAACAATTATGGCCGCATGGCTTTTCTTTTAATATTATTATTTATTGCATGCTTTTTGGCCTGCAAATTGTCTGCATTGCCCATTTGCTTTAGCTAAACTCTAGCCGCATATGGAATTAATTTTGGGCCGCATGCCTTTTGTGAGCCGCATGCATTGTTAGGTAACATGCTTAGCTTTGCATGAGTGCGGGTATGCATTATTTTATTGTATTTTGCATGGCCACATGGCAATGGCCATTTGCTTGTCGCAGGTACAGGTAATAGTTTCTTTTGGCCGCATGGCCTTGTACTAATTTTGCATGGCATTAATTTCCACTTCCTGGCCGCATGAGGGTTCTTGGCCGCATGGCCTTATGTACTTGCATGACATATTATAATATGTATAATAATTGCTTGGCCACGAGAACCAATTATTAAATGGTTCACGTGAACCCTTTCCTTGCTGCATTTAATGTTGGGTCCCACATAGCCTCTGTACGTGAGTGTCCACGTGCCCTTCTCTTTTGTTTGAGTGGATTCTTGTATTTATTGCGGGACCCACTCTCTTTGTCTTTTCTGATTGCATGAATATTTATTGTTGGAAATAAATTTTTGGAGCCGCATGGCCTCCCACAATTTCTTGGCCGCGTAGCCCTTTCAGTTATTTTCTGGCCGCCTAAGCTATTGCTGGCCGCATGGGTGGCTTTCCACTCTCTTTGACCGCATGTTTATTCTCCCACTTTTGGACCGCATGGGTCCCACTTTGATTGTTTAAATGTTTTATTTGCCTGAATTGTGGTCAGAATTTCTTCCCACTCCCAACATGAAAGTTGTAGAGTTTCTCCTTGGCTTCAAGAATATATATATTATATATATATTATTATTTAATTGTGCAAGTTTCTTCCTTCTTTGATAAATGGCATGACACGACAATGACCCGTAGTGGTACACTCTTGAAATAAACTTGACATGATGAACTTGACATGATAACTTGACAGTGATAACTTGACATGATAATTCTTGATAGTGGCCCGTCGTGGCGCACTCTTGATAAGTAATAATGATAATGATAGTGGCCCGTCGTGGCGCACTCCTGACAAGAATTAATTAGTATCCTGACACCGTGGGTGATTGTGTTTGTACAAATGAACCCGTCTCGTCTTGTATCATATCTAGGACATGAATTCCTGGTTTCCCACGGTCAGGGATTCATACTGAAATGGACTAAGGCTAATTACTAGAATAATCCAGTAGTTCATGGAGAGACTTTTCCAGTTACCTGTTGCCCCTTTGATCCCGGCCTTATATATAAATATATACATGGGATTTGTTACTATCCGTCGAGATGAGCGCACTTCCAGCCCGCCGTCGAGTGTGGTACCTTAGGACACATGTATCTTACTATAGTGTGTCTGCTATATCATGCTATCTTTTCCTTTTCTTTGTTGGGGTCATTCAGGTAGTAACAAACAGGTAACCAGACTTGGAAGAATCTCGCTGCATCTTGCTAGTAACTAGGTCTGTGATAACCCTAGTTAGTTAAAGTATCAAACCGTACTTATTGCTTGGCCGTGAATGTTGCATGGAGTTCAATCTGTCTAGTCTTGTTTTGATCTTGTACATGATTGTTACATGTCCTGATTTCTTATTTTATCCTGCCGATAAATGGTGGAAGAAACCAAGTTCTGTTCAGACGAAGGGTTACAACCCTGGTCCTTGTTTGGTTTACGGGTTGTAACCTGGTTATCTGAATAGTCCCATGGTTATCTCATCGTATATCACCTTCCCAGTTCTATTTATTTAACATGTTCTCCAGTTTACTTTATGTCAAATGATGATTTACTTACTGTCTTCCTATGTTCGGGATAAGTGCATTGGTACTGCACAAATCTCGATCCCCTTTACTTATTGCTTTCTCTTCTTGTTGAATGCTAATAATTGCTGGTTTTAAGTTCATAGTTCGGCCTCCTTTGTGGTACTTGCTATTTGGGGTCTGACCCCACTGGTTTTGCATGGCCAGGTTCTAATAGAAGAGCCCGAAGGATCTACCGCACCATCCACTCGACGGTGACCAGCCGGAGCACCAGAGTGCCTCAGTGGGTTTCTTCCTCATCCTCCCACTGATATGTAAATTCTCCTCTTGTAACGTTTAGTCCCGAGCACGTGTTTAGCTCGTGTTTTGGTATTTTCCTTGATATTGTAGCCTACGGGCATAAACATGATATGTGTATTCTAGACTATAGCTAGTCCTTATCATGTACGACTAATACTCTAGCTAGTCAACAGTTCTGTGGTACTGGCTTCGTGATCAATCATGTATATATGGTTCGGGACGCCTTACTATTGTATGTATGATGATCATACTCCTTGCTCTTGTATAATTGCCTGTGATTGAGATACCTAGGATTGTTAAACCTTAGGATTGACTGATGGCTTGTAGAGTAACCCCCATGTCTTGACAGCTTATACGTGATTTCAGAGTATTAACGTACTTTAGGATTACGTAGCTGGCTATGTCCGCCCCCGCTCTCCAGTATTCTGGTTCTGGGGCGTGACAGAAGGTGCGCTAATAGAATTATGATAAACGAAGAAGATGACAGACGAAAAATGGAAAAACTCCTGCTGGGGTGAATGATCACCGTTGCTTTATTCGCCCCACACGAATAGCTTCCAGGAACCAGCAAGTTCGTCGGAGAACTTGGAACACTCTTGCTCTTCTGACTCCTTGGATGAATATGAACTCCTGTGCAAAACTCAACGCTGGTACAACACCTCTCTTCTCTCTCACAACTTCTAAAACACTTGTAAACTTTCTGTCTACTACTTGTGTATTAGTTCCACTCCTTGTGAGAGAGAAGGAGGAGACCTTATATAGGCCCCAGCAACAACTGTCTGGTTAGCACAATGTTAGGGACGTGGTAATAACCACCCCGAACATGGAGCAACCGCTCAGAACATGCAAAGACACGTTCTGCCGCAAGTTGTGCCACTTGCGTAACCAGCGTGATTTGCACTTTACGCACACAGCCCTATTACGCAACCTGTACATACTACGCACTCTTCGCACACTGCGTACGCTGCGCACGCTGGGCCGGCGTAACTGGGCTCGCGCAACGCAAAACGCCACATTATGCCTCATGAGCCCTTGAGCCCGAGCCCGAGTCTGAGTCACCATGGAGCCTTATTCGTATATCTTAGTAAAATCACCCACATGGTTCCCACCTTTGGGTCACCACCCATGTGCACATCCCAACAATACATAGAAGCCTATATATGTTGAGATACCACATGATGCATTTCCGATGTGGAACTAAAACTTCACTAAGCATGTAGAGAACAAGTTCTCTACATGTCAAGAATACAAATGTCCCAACAATTCAGTAGTCTCCAAATGAATAATTTGATCCGAGGGGAGATGTTAGACATTCCCCAAAGGCGCTGCCACTTGATGATGGTCGAAGTTGATGATGACGAGCTAGCGGTCTGCCTTCGAATGTGCTCATACAGGGATTTGGTTGAGAAATTCCCGTTCCTTGAGCAAGTCCAGAGCAGTCTATCTGGCCCATTCCCATCCGCAAGGCTAATGCTTGTAATCGCTTAGGCCTCCATGGGTGTAAAGAGAGATTGGATAAGCGGTGTGTTCCAGGTGATACAGAATGAGCCAGGAATATATTGAAATGGAGAAAAAACTGTATATTAATGGAATGGAAAAGATGGCCTATTATAGGCAGTACATTGTAACTGAAATCGAAAAAGTAGGCAACAGCCCTAATTATTTTGAGAACCTGAGGACTAGGACTAAATCAAACAAAAGCAAACAGATTTTTGACTTATTCTTAACACTCTCCCTTAAACCAAATATTCATGAATATTTGGTTTACAAAGCTCTGCTTCTTTCATGGTCTATCATTACCAATTTCTTTGCTAGATTGAACCCCTAGCAATCCTCGAAGTTTTTGGAACAGAGGAGGTTTGAGAGGCTTTGTCAGAATGTCAGCAATCTGCTCCTCACTTCTGCAATGCACTAGATCAATAGTTCCTTCATTACATAGATCTCTCAGAAATTGATATCTTACGTCTATGTGTTTGCTCCTCCCATGTAGAACTGGATTCTTCGAAAGTTTGATTGCAGAGATGTTATCACAATAGATCAAAGTAGGTCCTTCAGTTTGGTTGTGTAGAGTTTCAATTAGTCTTCTCAGCCATATAGCTTGACAGGAACTTGATGCTGCTGCAACGAACTCAGCTTCAGTGGTTGATAAAGTGATATTTTCTGTTTCTTTGAGGACCAGGATACAGCTCCATTGTTCATCATAAACACCATTCCAGATGTGCTTTTCCTATCATCTGGATCTCCAGCATAATCGCTGTCAGAGAAACCAATTAGAGTTGGAGGTCCTTCCTTTTGATACATGATTCCAAAATCTGCAGTACCTTTCAAGTATCGTAGAATTCGTTTAGCAGCTAGCAGGTGGTCTTCAGTTGGATTCTCCATGTATCTACTGATCAGACAAACAGAGTGCATTTTGTCAGGCCTTGTAGATGTCAAGTACATGAGACTCCCGACGATTTGCTTATAAAGAGTTGCATTGACCTTCATTCCTCCCCCAATCTTTGTAAGCTTCAGTCCAATCTCAGTTGGAGTAGTGACTGGATTGCAGCTTATCATTTTGAATCTGTTCAAGATTTCCAAAGCATACTTCTTTTGAGAGATGAAGACGCCCTCTGTTGATTGTACTACTTGAATTCCCAGAAAGTATTGCATTAGTCCCAAGTCAGACATTTCAAATTCTTCCCTCATTGATTTTGTAAAATCTCTGAACATATTTTTGTCATTGCCAGTGTAGATCAAATCATCAACATAGAGGCAAACTATGATTAGTTTCCCATTGGTTTCAGTTTTGGTATACAGTGTGTGTTCATATGGGCATTTCAGGAATCCTTTCTTGCAGAAGTAAACATCAATGCGACTATACCAAGCTCTAGGTGCTTGTTTTAAACCGTATAAAGCTTTATTCAGTTTGTATACCTGATGTTCACGACCATGCTTCACATATCCAGCTGGTTGATCGACATAAACTTCTTCCTATAATTCTCCATGTAAGAAAGCTGATTTCACATCCATTTGATAAATAGACCAGGAGTTTTGTGCAGCAATGGATAGTACTAACCGGACTGTATCAAGCCTTGCGACAGGAGCAAATACTTCCCTGTAATCAACACCAAACTTTTGTATAAATCCCTTTGCAACAAGTCGGGCCTTGTATTTATCGACCCCTCCATCTTAATTCAGTTTGGTTTTATAAACCCATTTGACACCAATTGAATTCTGGCCATCTGGAAGATTGGTTAATTTCCAAGTGTCATTCTTCTCGATTGATGCTATTTCTTCATCCATTGCCTTCTGCCATTTTGGATCTTTAACAGCTTCTTGAAACAGAATGGGATCATGATCTGCAAATAGAGCAAAATGTGCGGATGAGTCGTTATATGATGCCTACCAGTTACTTCATAATCCTCCATCCAAGCAGGAGTACTTCTAGTGCGACGAGGTCTACTTGCAGTTCTGACATCAGAATGTACTTCTTCAGAGGAGGCACTTCTATTAAATGTGGGAGTTGAGCTTTGTGGTGAAATTGGTTCATCCATGTTAGAATTTGAAGTATTGTTTTGTTGATCTTCGTCAACGTCTTGTTGTTTTTCATCAAGATTGACAGGAATATGCATTTGCTGGTCTCCTTTTCCTTCCCAATCCCATGTGTTATCTTCATCAAAGATCACATCACGACTTGTGATAATTTTCTTTGTGATGGGATTGAATAGTTTATAGGCCTTTCATTGCTCGCTGACTCCCAGGAAGACTCCTTTTTCACTCTTGTTGTCTAACTTCTTTCTTTTAACATCAGCAATGTGTGCATAGGCAATGCAACCGAAGATTCGAAGGTGATCAACTGCTGGTTTCCGACCCGTCCAGGCTTCTTCTGGAGTCATATCTTGAACTGAAGATGTAGGACATCGATTTAATATATGTACGCTCCAATTCACGGCTTCTGGCCAGAACTTCTTTGGCATCTTTCCTCTTGCAAGCATGCTTCTTACCATGTTGAGAATTGTCCGATTCTTCCTTTCAGACACCGTTCTGCTGTGGTGTGTAAGCAGTAGTTAGCTGTCTTCTAATGCCATTAGTGTCACAGAATGTTATGAAGTCTGTCTTGTGACATATATTCTCCACCTCTGTCTGTGCGAAGAGTATTGATAGTTCTTCCTGTTTCGTTCTCAACTCAGCTTTGAAGCTTTGAAATATTGTGAGGCATTCTGATTTTTCCTGCAAGAAGTATACCCAGGTTTTTCGAGAATAATCATCAATAAAAGTTAGAAAGTACTTCTTGTTACCATTGGATACTGGATTGAAAGGACCACATATATCAGAATGGATCAATTCCAATGGTCTTTGTCTGCTGGCTTTTCCTTTTGGAAATTTGTCACGGTGTTGCTTCCCGATAATACAGTCTTCACAAACTTCAGTAGGAGGAGTAATAGCTGGAAGTCCAGTTACCATTTTCTTCTCAGAGAGCATCTTCAACCCACCAAAGTTCAGGTGTCCATAGCGAAAATGCCACAGCCATGTTGAATCATTAGTCTTGCTTATGAGACATTTTTGAACACTTCTAATTCGCAGCGGAAAAAGTCTATTTGATGACATTTTGACATGAGCAATTAGACCCCGTCTAGGATCATAGATCTCACAAGCTCCTTCCTTCAAAGTAGTTATATATCCCTTCTCCTGTAGCTGCCCAATACTCAACAAATTGCTTTTCAAATCAGGAATATAGAAAACATTTGAAATGATTTCAATATTATCTTCTTTGGTTCTAATCTGGACATCACCTTTGCCCATAACATTCACTTTAGAATGATCACCAAAGCTGACTTTTGATCGAAAGTTTTCATCTAAGTTCGAAAAGAGTGACTTACTACCGCACCATATGGTTGCTGCAACCTGTATCTAGATACCAGATGTTTGGTTCTGTTTCTTCAAATATATGAGATGCCATCAGTAAAGTCTCTTCTTCTTCTTCTCTTTCAATGAAATTTGAGGTTTCTCCTCTATTGTGGAAGTTTTGTATAACATTCAGAGCTGTAATGTCCATAATTGTGACAGCGATAGCATTCTATGTTAGACTTATCAAAATTGTGATCATAGCTCATACCTCTGCCACGAGCATTTCTGGAGTAATCTGGTCTTGACTGCTGTCCTCGGCCATTTCTATTTCCTCGACCTCCTCGTCCACGGCCACCGCGAAAGGAACCGGCTGGAGTTGGAGCTGTATTATGAGTTGATGCTTGCAAGGCTTGTTCTCCTTGCTCAATGTTGCTGCCATGCATTCTCTGCTCACGCACAATCAGTGAGCTCTGTAGTGCATCAATAGATAGCTCATCAATGTTGTTTGATTCCTCAATGGAGCAAACAACATAGTCAAATTTGGGTGTCATGGAGCGCAAGATTTTTTCAACTACTGCAGTTTCTGTTTGCTTCTCTCCTTGAGCAGACATCTTGTTGACAATCACCATAGTTCTGGAGAAATATTCAGAAACACTTTCTCCTTCCTTCATCTCCAAATTTTCGAGCTCTTTGCGAAGAGCTTGAAGATGGGCACGTTTGACTTTTGATGTGCCTTTATACTTCTTTTCCATCGAATCCCAAATTTGCTTCGATGTGTCTTTGCATAAGATTGTTTCCAAGATTGATCTATCAATCGATTGAAACAAATAATTCTTCGCCTTGAGATCTTTCAGCTTCTGCTCGTTCCATGTTGCTTTTTGTGCCTCTGTTCTTTGAGCTTCTGGAATGGATTCATCAATCCCTGTTTCAATGAGAAACCAATATTCTTTTGACCTCATGAAGTTTTCCATGAGCATCCTCCAATGATCATAATGACCATCAAACAAAGGGATTGAGGGCTGAATGAAATGATCCTTCTGTGCCATTTGAAAAACGGCTGCCAATCAATGATTTTTTCTCTCTAAGTGGCTTTGATACCACTGATACAGAATGAGCCAGGAATATATTGAAAGGGAGAAAAAACTGTATATTAATGGAATGGAAAAGATGGCCTATTATAGGCAGTACATTGTAACTGAAATCGAAAAAGTAGGCAACAGCCCTAATTATTTTGAGAACCTGAGGACTAGGACTAAATCAAACAAAAGCAAACAGATTTTTGACTTATTCTTAACACCAGGTTCTTGCTATCGGATTCATGAGCTCGCGTACCAGCCTTGGTCCATGTGGATTTGGGGATGGATCAAGCACTCTGTAGCCCGGTAATGACGGAATCCATGGGTCCGCGTAGATGTCGACCCACCCTCCTTTGATCTTCCAGCAGACATTGTTGGCCATGACTTGTCGAAGGTCCATTATACTCACCAAGTGGGAGAAGCATTTCTGCGTTTAGGTTCGACCCAGAACGATCGGTTCTTCAGATAAACCCCCTTGAGAAGTTGGGTCCAAGGCTGGTGTGGTTCGGTTAGGAATCGCCATAGTAACTTCCCAATGAGGGATTCGTTAACCCAAGTCAGACTTCGATTCGTTGGTTTTATGAAGTTGTTCCAATCTAGGAAGTGAATTTTTCGCTCCGATGGGTCATGCCCCCACTAGAATGAGCATTGCTGCTGTCTCATTTTGTGAGTGATCGTTTTCGACACCTTGTACGAAGACATGTAGTAGATTGGGATTGAACCCAGGATGGATTTGATTGAGCACCTTGTACATTCTAATAATAGAAGTTATTATTCATGTAGTCTAACATGAACAATGTAGTCTAATTAGATAAAAACGTCCGAAACGTCCTTTAATGAAATTGATTCACCAACTTTTACTTAGTTGAAAATTAGTGAAATTCTAATGACAACTTTTAGTACTGATTTGGTTGGGGTGCGCCAGGCCCTTGCAATAGTGCAACGCAACGCAAAGGCGACACACGAGAGCCCACAGTAGCAAGCTACTGCAGATAGGTATGCTTTGTCCCATAGCCATGGCCCACATATCAGATATTAAACTGATAAGAACAGATACTACACTTGATCTTAGCCAAAAGGCCGAGAAAGGTATGCTTTGTCCCATAGCCATGGAGTCCCTTTTATAGTCTCTTCTCAGCCAGAGTCTCTGGTCCAGCCGATGTGGGACTAAAAGGATTTTCCATCTAGCTCAAAAGGTTGGAAAAATGTTGACATAGCTTTTATAAGAACAACCAACTCGCTTCCTCTTCCTACTGCTGCACTGGAGACGCTCTGTTACTCGTACAGTCGGTTGTACATTTTCAAAGTCGTGAAATTGAGCCTCCACTCCGAGCAAACTTCAGAACCACCGAATCCTCAGAGATCCCCATAGAAGGAAAATTGCACAGAACGAAGAAACTGCTTTATTTCTCATTACAGAAGTGGAGAATTTGGAAATTTATATGGAGTGCAATTTTACAGTTTTGTGAGAATCAAATCTTACTTAGAGTTCTGGATTAGAAGTTCAGGAATAAAGGCGTAGAAAGAATGGAATAATTCACAATTTGGACAAGATGGCTCCATCAGTACCGTAATTCTTCCAGTATATGAACACAATATTACTTGGATTTATTTTGTAGGTTAGGCTTCAAATTGATTTCGATTAATGGTGATTCATTTAGATTTTTAATATTAAATTTTCATGTTTAATCAAACGGTATGATTACTAAAAGTTTCCTTAAATTATTTTATTAAACTTAACTTGCTCTAATCTTAGCTCATTGGATTGTTTTCATTAGTAAGTATCATGGGTGTCAAATTGTATGATTAGTCAGGATCCTTGTTAGCAATCACCCGAATAAAACTCGTATTATACACAATTTTTTTTCGTATTTTTCAGAAACGTATAATATTTGCGTACTTTTGAAATATTCGAAACAGTATGCAAATTTTAAAAATACGAAGTTTTGAACGTGTTTCGTATAAATTATTAAAAAGTTTGGCAAAAAAAATGTGGTGGAAACCTGTTTAAGTAACCAAATTTGACAACATATTTAAAAATGTGAAGTTTCTAACCTCAATATTTTCATTTGTCGAATATTTAACCGATTTTTTTAATGTATTTTTATTTGTTGTGCCGATTTATACTCGTAGTTTTGTCTTCCCGAATTTTTTTCGTTTGCCGAATTGCTAACAAGGGTCAGGATTTATTGGATTATTTCTTAATACTATTATGATTCCTATATTTTGATTGTGAAAACTGCAATAGAGTTTGTGATGCTATTTGTTATCTATTTCCCTAATCTCTAAGAGACTAAATCATCTTATGTCATTGAGACAAGTAGACGAAAGGAAGGGGAAAAAAAAAATTCAAGTAGATGTAATGGAGGTTCTGTAGAATTCTATGAAGAAATTAATGGATACATTGCCCCCTGAGGTTTTGTTTGTTTTAATCCATGCGTTGTTAGATGATGTACTACATATTCAAAACCAAAAAAACATATTCATTAGTAAGATTCGTCCGAAGTTTGACAAAGACAATTTTATCACAAACTAAAAAGTACATATATGAGAGGGGGTTTGAAGAGGGTTCATATCAGTCATCCAGATCTCTACAAACAAAAATTTTGCTTTAACATTCTCAAACTTACTATTCCGAACAAATTTTCAACCATTAGTAAGTTATTCCCAGAAAGGAGATCACAACAAAACATAACCTAACAGCAGAACCCGGTAACATGAAATTACTCAGTGGACATAATGATTTGAGGGCATTTGCAAACCTCGGCATAATTGACATAACAAACCTTAATGTACACATAATGATCTGAGGGCATTTGCAAACCTCGGTATATCCGAGTCAGGAAATAATAAAAAACAACTATTCAAGAGTCAAGACAAAAGCAAGAGCAACCTCAGTATAATTGACATAACAAAACCTTAATGTACACATAAGAATTAAAAAAAACAAATTGTACCATAAAATAAAAGTAGTAGAGAACTTCAAGATGAATATAACCATCTTATAAGAGCATATTTGCAATACTAACACAAAAAGAAGAGTAAGATATTCAGTAAGAGAATAAAATAAAAATCCCTTTATGTACGATTAGTTTAACAAACTTGAATATTCACAAACCATTCATCCAACAAATAGATCATACCAAAATCCAAAACCTTCATAAAAGTAATAAAATTGAAAAGTTGGCATTATATGTGTCGTTTGCATACTGATGTCTGCATCCTACATGTAATCATCATATACTTTTTGTTCATACTTGAATGACATGAAAAAGTTAAGGTCGATACCTAGGAAGACAACGTTGTAGGTTCCGGAAAAAACAAATTTCTAGTACCAACATTGAGATTATGCAGGATATGTATAATGGAGATGTAACTACCATACGCAAAAAATCATCACATTTTCCATCATGAGTTATATACTTATTTGCACTAGTTATAAATGAAATTACTAGGCACGTGGCACATGCATGAGGTTTCATTGTTTATTGTCACGCCCCAGTATCGGAATACTGAGACGGACTAGGCCAGCTACACCGTATGAGGTGTATAAACGTCATACGACGATCGTAGCTGTCAAGAGACTAGGGGGTGCATGCTACAATCAGGTCTCCTATGGTCCCACAGAGCATCTATGTCTCAAGCAATGAAAACAAAAATCAGTAAATAATGATCATATAAGACAAAGCAGTAAGGCGTCCCCGACGCTTCATCAAAATGATTCATGAGCCTAGCTATACAAAATGATGAGCTAGTACCGAGAGTCAATAGTACATAACTATAGTCAGCTGCAGTCTGATTTAATTATAATTATGTAAAAGGAAACTAGTGTCCAGAACTGCTGGCTAAACAGATGCCGGTGGCTAAACGCCAAGTACAAAATAGAAGATATCAGAGCGGTGAAGAAGAAACACACTCTTGGTCCCTGGCGCCCATCCTCCTGGTGTGCACCATTGTTCGGGTAGAAAGCTGGATCCTCTGGAGCTGCTACGAGATCTGCCCAAACAAAACCAGCGGGGTCAGGCCCCGAATAGCAAGTACCACAAGGGAGCACAAAAGAGTGAGATAAACCCAATGAGTAAAATAAGGCCTGATTCACGAGTTATAGGCTTATACCATATCATCGAGACAATACGACACCCTTACAACCAAACAAGGACAAACGGTGCCAATATCGTGCCGAGATAAGATATGTCCTATAACCATGGGCAGGTAAAATGGCTTCTGATCGCGACTTCGGTCCATAGCCTATCGCAGCACAATAGTCCAACCCACCAACCAAACAAGGACATGGGTTGGGCCACGCACCACGATAGTCCATGTTTCTTAGTTGCTAACAAAAGATAACATATCACAAACAAGTCGGCTTACAAGCGGTCAATCAAATTCTACAGCTTTCTACGATTTGCCTGGATTATTCCAGTAATGCAATATAGGAATCCTCAGATCGTGTCAACCCAGCAGGGCTAGCCAATGCAATATAATATACATATACATATACATATAGAACTTTAATTATGCACTGGTCCCCCATAGGGCCACCATGCTAAAACATATAACATGTAACACGTAGGAGTCGGATATAGTCATCCACTATAGGCAGATGAAACTGTATCCGTAGCGACCAATCCGACACGTCAGGACGGGACCCGGGGGTGGCTAGTATGGCACGATCTCGGGATTCTATTCCCTCCCAATGCTTCTATCGATTTAAGTGGCTTAGATTAACCCTATCTTGATATTGGAATTACATGTCGTGGTCACATGGTCATTCCCCTATATATCGTACCATAGTACGAGTACCCTAAGTACGAATCCACATCGGCTCAAGGAGTCCCAAATCTAGATCCATGCTTAGTGTAATGCTTCAAACAACAATCATTATACCACGACACTATAGCTGACCAATTACCCTGACTGTGCTGGAAAGTACACATTTATTGACATATAACACGAATGATCACTTAGCACGTAGAGTCATACCTCAGTGCACTCATTAAATAGCACCGCAATGCATACTTAATATTGTATCTCAATACACACTTAGAAAAGGTACCAGCACATATAAAGGTAATCAGGTCAGGAATATGGTCAAGTCAGAAAGTCACACGGACCTCTCATGACATAAAAGTCACACATAAAATCTGGTTAAAGTGAAACATGAAGATTCTTGAAGCCAACACAAGGATCTACCACTTCTATGTTGGAAGTTTGGAGAAATTCTAGCCATAATGCAATCAATAGGACACAAAATATACAAAAAAGAACAGCCAAAGTAGGCCCTATGCGGCCAAGGGTGGATGGGCTCATGCGGCTCAGAAAAGCTGGGTCATGCGGCTGAAAACTGCTTATGTGGCTGGAAACTGCTCATGCGGATGAAAAGTAAAATCTCATGCGGCTGGAAAGTAAAATCTCATGCGGTTGAAAAGTAAAATCTCATGCGGCTAGAGGAGATCGGGTCTATGCGGCTAGGGTTCAAGCTCAGCCATGCGGCTAAAGGTGGAACTGGGCCCTATGCTGCTCGAGTCTCAAACTCATGCGGCTGGAAAGTCCATGCGGCCAGAAAGCTTATGCGGTGTAAGCCCCTGTTTTTTTTCAAATTTTATTTAATTAGTGTTAATCAATTTTTAATGTCGTTTTAGCCTTAAAATAATTATTAGAATTTTTAGGAATTTTTCTATATTTTTTTAAATGAATTTTAAATGAGTTTTAAATATAAAAATATCACTTTGCAAATTATTTGGAATTAATTAAATAGGTTCTGCAAATTTTAGAATTGTCTTAATAAGCTTTTGCAAATTCTTATTTGCATATATAACTCGTGGGAGGACTTTTGCAATTAATAAATTGCAAACTTACTAGAAAGGACCTATAGGTAAATCCTAAGTTTCTAGGGACCTAAACTAAACTACCCCACGTTCCCACTACGAGTCCCATCCCCGACGACCCGGCCGACCACGTCGAGCCCCCGCCTTTCCCGGCCACCCCACCGCCTCAAACCGCTATAAAACAAACCCCAGACCGACCCTAAACCCCCACGACCCATCGATCACCATCCCGATCACCACAGCTCACTCCCTTCCCCAAAACACTTCGCCGGAACCCTAACCCCGACGAAGTCTCGATCTCACAATCCCGACACCCTCATCGACCACCACCACCTCCCGCAGCTTCGCCCCGACGAGACGAATCGATCGCCACCGGAGCGTCGCCGTCCCGACAACTCCTCCGCCGTCCAGAGCTCGTGAAACCCCCCCCCCCCCCCCCCCGACCGACCGGACACGTGAGTAGCAGAGCCCATCTCGTGTCGTACGTGTCCCAAAGCCACGTGCGTGGTTCGCCAGGACACGGGGACACTAGTCCAGTGTCTCGACACGCGTTCTAGCCTTCGTGCGTGTCGTGCATAGCACGGACACGAGAAATCCTGTGTCCTTAACTGTCTAGACACAGGACATATTTATATATTTTTTATGTATAAACTAACCTAAACAGAAATATTACTAACTTAACTCTAATCCTAACAATCGGGCCAAGTTGGCCCACTGGCCAGCGGCTGCAGTGTTAAACCCCCCTTGCCTGTGCGCTCGGGTTCGAGCCCCCCCTCTCTTCTTTTTGTTTCCTTTTCTTTTTTCTTTTCTGTTTCCTTTTTCTTTTCTTTTTCTGTTTTCTTTTCTTATTCTTTTTCTATTTTGTATATTTAAATATATATATATATATATATATATATATGTATATATATATTAGTATATATATATATATGTATATACTGTATTTTAACAGTATTTAGTATATATGTATATATTTTATAGTTAGTAAATTATATATATATATATATATATATATATATATATATATATATATATATATATATATATATATATATATATATATATATATATATTTTTATATATATTTTCCTATGTATATATATATTATACATATATACACTATATTATTAAGTGTATTCTTATATATAAAATATATATATATATATATATATATATATATATATATATATATATATATATATATATATATATATATATATATATATATATATATATAAATTAAGTGTTTTTCCTTATATATCTATATATACTTTTAGCATAGGTATGTATATATTCTTTTGTACAAATTTACCTTATTTAAATAATAATATTTATTCTGCCCTATTACCAAATTATATTTTTGGTGTATTTAAATTACTGCAACCATTTGGTGTCCAAGCCTAGCATGGGTATTTGGGCCCAAATGTGTTTTCACACATTCAAGACCTATACAAGTCATATTGGACTTGATTTATGGCCTTGGGTCCTGTATTTGAACTTTGGTTCAAATTATATACATGGACAAAATACGCAGATAATTAATTATTGTGTGCAATATTGTTTTTGATTTTCTAAAAATACTTAAAGTACTGCTAAAATTATAGAAAAATAGTATTTAGATACTATGTTAAGTTAGCTAATTTAGTATAATTTTTGTAGTATTTAATTTACTGTTTTGCCACTAGTTTGGCATATGAAACCAAAACTCATTTTCTGTATACTTAGGAAAACTGATTTTTATAAAATATTTATACTGGTTAATAAATTCCAGAAAAATTATAATAAATTTCTATGATTAACAAGGATCACTTTGGTACTTTACTTTAAACAAAACTAGGCTTTTTGTCTATCTCTAAAATTGTTAGAACACAATGGTCTTTTGATTTATTTATTGATTAATTACGACTTATAGCTTTTTGTGTTATTTTAAGTTTAAGCCGTGTTGAACCCCACCCCTCACTAGTGTAAAGACCCTAGAAAGTTATTTAAAGTAGTGTGTCACCCCACATGGGTCTCCTAAGCTAAAATTATCATTTTGGCTAGGTGCCCTGTCACAAGTCGTGTTTCACCAATTAGTGTCCTAGTATTTTAGCTTAGTATAAAAGCTAAGTTATTGTATTTACTTCTATAGTGACGAGTTACCGGACATTCATAGCACATTTATCGCAGCTTATTTTACTTTGCTAGAGGCAAGTACTTTCTGCGAACTTTACATACTGCTAGAACAATAAACTGCGACTTACCAACCATGTTAAATGCTGATCCTTGGGGTAGCAAGTTAGAACTTTACATGTTGTATTACTTTCAGTCTCTACCATGTTTAGGACAGTATCTCATATCTCTCACATGCTTTATATCGTTCTCGTATCTCCCACATGTTATTACTGTTTTTATATCTCTCACATGTTTAAAATAACGGGTTAAGGGGAAACTGCTAGTAGTATACGTGATCATGACCCCCTTCTCCGTATGTATTTACCGTGCTCGGAGACATTCTATATATAACCTTGCCGTAGGTTCTGATATCGCGTTTGTGTATGGATATACACCGATGCCGTTCGTGCACGTATGTGCATGCCAGAAAAACTTGATATGTGCCGCTGTACATCCTATTCACCTATTGACCGATTCACGTACATGCTACAGTTTTAAACTTTTAAACTATATGTTGTCATTCCTAAAAAGAACCAATTAAACTATGATATGCCATGATTCCAGTTTATTACATTCCTGTTCATGCTTTGTATATTTAGTTTGCTAGAAAACAGTACTTGCTCCCGTCCTGACAGGATAACGTTGTAGGTATACTTACTGAGGAGGAGTTGCTCTGTGATTCGTATTATGGAGTCACTGCCGAGGACCCGATTTTGCCATATGAGGATGTTCCTGCGGGGAGACTCGTCTAGTTTGCTTAGCTGTTTGGGATATCTAGTGTAGTCATGTATTAGGCTACATATTTTGTAACTGGATATGTATCCAGTTTTACATTTCAGTTCACTTGTACTTGTACATTTTACTATATGAGATGACTTTTGGTGTTTGGAGCATTTATGATTCTTCTTTACTTATAGAACTGTTAGCACATTTAGTCTTATCTTGTTATCTCTAGAACAGCTTACTGTAAGCGTAGGCTGTACATGGCTCGGCCCGGCCCAACAATTTGGGTAACGGGTCGTGACATATTTTTAGTGGTGCCCCCATGCAGGTCCTGACTAAATTGTTTGGTTACGTTATTGTACCAAGCATGCCTGCAATTAGGAACTTAAGGTAATTAGACAATATTAGGAAAGACGCTTCGAACACTTAGAGGAATGCTAGGATTGCAAATAGGAAATATAACGCATGTTTGCTATTATAATTAGATTTCCTTGCATATGATTGCTTACTTTAAATAGGTCCTTATAAGTCCTTTTATTTTGTAATTTAGATGGTGCTTACTCGTTCATCCCAGTATATTACCCCCGAGAATGGGGCCCTCCTTATCCAGTCAGCTGACCAGTTGACTGATACACCTTCACCTACCACATTCTTCCACTCCACAGATCCACAGACCCAGATACCACCTTCCACATCACAGGCCCAGCAGGACCCGATACTTCCACCACCCCCTATCACTATACCCACCCAGGCTTCCGTCACACTCGATGGGAACCAGCTGCTCACACTGATACAGGGGTTCCTAACAACCCATCAGGAGCAGACTACCCTACTCCGCCAGAGCATGGAGCATTCTGAAGGACGTCCCGTGGTCCCACCACATGTAGAGCCACGGCAGAGAGCGGGGACGATCAAGGACTTCATGGGTCTGAATCCCAAAGAATTCTCAGGGACTGAGGGCATAGTAGTAGCAGATGACTGGCTAGATTCGGTAGAGAGGAAGCTTCTGGGAGTTAGGATGCTGGATGACCTTCAGGTCGAGGCAGCGGGATTTCTGCTGATAGACTTAGCCGGAGTCTGGTTCAGGAATGAGCCGTTATTTGCGAGAGAGAGAGCCATTTGGGACCAGTTCAAGACCCAGTTCAAAAAGAAATTCTTCTCGACCACTGCTAGAGTAGCCATGGGGCTACGATTTCAGAACATCCAGCAGGGGAACCATTCTGTTGATGAGTATGCGACAGAGTTTAGTCGCCTGAGCCGTTTCGCTCCTAGTCTGGTTGCTGATCCAGAGGAGATGACCCGTAGGTTTTGCCATGGTCTAGTTCCAGACATTGGCATTCTTATAGTGGCGAACGGTACGACTGACTACTACCAGAGCCTAGAGTTGGCCCGGAGCATTGAGGAGCGTCTTCTGTCTAACAAGAGGCCGGCTTCTGTACATCATGAGGGACCGTCCAAGCGTCAGGCTTTCCAGCAGAGAGCACCGACGCCACCCCAGCAGACTTACCGTCCCCCTACATCACATCACCCGACCCAGCCAGTTAGAGCCTCGGGACCTCAGCAGCAGCAGAAGGGGACTACGTGTTTATTCTGTAGAAGGGTAGGCCACGACGCTTTCGTTTGTAGGAAGAGGTTAGGGCAGTGTTTAGCTTGTGGGTCTGCCATCCATCAGATTCGGGACTGCCCAGTAGCCAAGGGACCCCAGGGGAAGACTTATAGCCTAGTCCTTGAGCCGGAGCCGGAGCAGGTTTCGGGAGGTTAGTTTTGATCGTAGCTTTAGTCATTTGTTGCATTGCTTGCTATGTTAGAATATTGTCGGGTCTTCAATCCTTGTGAATTTCGAGGACGAAATTTTTCAAGGAGGGAAGACTTGTAAGCCCCTGTTTTTTTTTAAATTTTATTTAATTAGTGTTAATCAATTTTTAATGTCGTTTTTAGCCTTAAAATAATTATTAGGATTTTTAGGAATTTTTCTATATTTTTTTAAATGAATTTTAAATGAGTTTTAAATATAAAAATATCACTTTGCAAATTATTTGGAATTAATTAAATAGGTTCTGCAAATTTTAGAATTGTCTTAAAAAGCTTTTGCAAATTCTTATTTGCATATATAACTCGCGGGAGGGCTTTTGCAATTAATAAATTGCAAACTTACTAGAAAGGACCTATAGGTAAATCCTAAGTTTCTAGGGACCTAAACTAAACTACCCCACGTTCCCACTACGAGTCCCATCCCCGACGACCCGGCCGACCACGTCGAGCCCCCGCCTTTCCCGGCCACCCCACCGCCTCAAACCGCTATAAAACAAACCCCAGACCGACCCTAAACCCCCACGACCCATCGATCACCATCCCGATCACCACAGCCCACTCCCTTCCCCAAAACACTTCGTCGGAACCCTAACCCCGACGAAGTCTCGATCTCACAATCCCGACACCCTCATCGACCACCACCACCTCCCGCAGCTTCGCCCCGACGAGACGAATCGATCGCCACCGGAGCGCCGCCGTCCCGACCACTCCTCCGCCGTCCAGAGCTCGTGAAACCCCCCCCCCCCCCCGACCGACCGGACACGTGAGTAGCAGAGCCCATCTCGTGTCGTACGTGTCCCAAAGCCACGTGCGTGGTTCGCCAGGACACGGGGACACTAGTCCAGTGTCTCGACACGCGTTCTAGCCTTCGTGCGTGTCGTGCATAGCACGGACACGAGAAATCCTGTGTCCTTAACTGTCTGTGTAAAACCCCAAAAATTTTACTATATTTTTTTATTAAATTCGGTACTGATTTAAATTTTTGGTATTTTACGTCGCGAAGTGGCATTGTACGTCACGCACGAATTTGCGTTTTCGTATTTTCTCGTCGGGTGCAAACATGTGCAAGATACATATTTTAGAAAATATTCTTTTTGATTTTATTATCAATGATGGTTTCAAAATAATATATATACTAATTATTTTTTAAAAAGTAATTTGGCAAGAAGGTAATTTAAAGATTTAATTTTTATGTTTACTTTCGAAATTATTTTATCCAAATTAGTAAAAATGTAGTTTGAAATTATTTCCTATTAATACTTAAATATATATTATAATTTTCGAAATTATTTAATATTAATATTTTATTATTCAAAAAGTTATTTAAAAATATTTGTTATTTTCGAAATTATTATTATGGATATTTTGAAAAATATATTTGGAAGTTATTGTGGCCATTTAAATTATGATTTAATCTTTAGATTTATTTAAATATATTAACTCAATACAAATAATTGAGATTTGATTTATTTAAATTGATTTTAAACTATAGGGATATAATTTAATTAGATTTAAATGGGATTCATATTTGGATTTGGATTTGAATAAATTAGAGAATTATCTAATGGGATTTTTTTAAACTATTCCTAATCCTATCTAAATTGGGAATTCCCACATCCTATAAATAGGCAGGTACTCCTCCATATTCCACAAGCCAAATTTTTTTCTCCACAAAATTCTCCTCCACCCATAAGTGTCGTGCAACGGGTCGGTGTCCAAAATTCTTATTCCATATTTCTTTACATATACAATTCCAAACCACCTCGTGTCGGACACACCCCGACACAATCAAATTCCAAAAATCTAACCCAACCCATCCCTAGACAACTACCAGAGTACCACGACGTCTCCGACCCCTTGTTCTTCGACCACCATCACCCCCTCACCGTCATTATCTGCCACCCACGACCAACCCAACCTTAGCCAAATCCCGACACCGCCTCCACGTCCAGACCACGCCGCCTACCGTCTCCGTCTCACCAACACTAGCAAACCCCACATCCAACACCACCACTG
>JANAVB010021796.1:2300570-2589568 GCA_029216955.1 Iris pallida
TTCTATATGTAACCTTGCCGTAGGTTCTGATCTCGCGTTTGTGTATGGATATACACCGATGCCGTTCGTGCACGTATGTGCATGCCAGAAAAACTTGATATGTGCCGCTGTACATCCTATTCACCTATTGACCGATTCACGTATATGCTACAGTTTTAAACTTTTAAACTATATGTTGTCATTCCTAAAAAGAACCAATTAAACCATGATATGCCATGATTCCAGTTTATTACATTCCTGTTCATGCTTTGTATATTTAGTTTGCTAGAAAACAGTACTTGCTCCCGTCCTGACAGGATAACGTTGTAGGTATACTTACTGAGGAGGAGTTGCTCTGTGATTCGTATTATGGAGTCATTGCTGAGGACCCGGTTTTGCCATACGAGGATGTTCCTGCAGGAAGACTCATCTAGTTTGCTTAGCTGTTTGGGATATCTAGTGTAGTCATGTATTAGGCTACATATTTTGTAACTGGACATGTATCCAGTTTTACATTTCAGTTCACTTGTACTTGGACATTTTACTATATGAGATAACTTTTGGTGTTTGGAGCATTTATGATTCTTCTTCACTTATAGAACTGTTAGCACATTTAGTCTTATCTTGTTATCTCTAGAACAGCTTACTGCGCTTTATCTTAAGCGTAGGCTGGACATGGCTCGGCCCGGCCCAACAATTTGGGTAACGGGTCGTGACATGCGGCCAGAAAGCTTATGCGGCCAATGGAAAACTTGCCGCATGAAAAGCCATGCGGTCAAGTACTGTTCTTCTTCTCCACTTTTCGAGAAAAAAAAACTATAAAAGCCCATGGCTTCAAAGCTTCATAACTCCTTCATCCAAGGTCAGAATCCAAACTTCCATAGGTCAAAATGGGGCAGAAAGAAATTCTCTACAACATGGGACCATCAAAACTTGAGAATAACAAGGTTAGGTAGATCAAAACCAAGAAAAACAAAAATGACATAAACTTAGATCTACATGAATTGAGCCATGGAAATCAAAAATGCTAAGTACTAAACTTGTAGAGGATGATGAGAAGAACAATATAGACAAATCATATCAAAGAAAAATTAAGAAGAGAAAATGCAAGAATCTCTCCATTTGGTGCAAGATGTACTTGCCTAAACGTTGGGAGGAAAAGAAATAAAAAGAGTGAATGAATGAGGAGAGAGAGTAAGGAAGAGAATATATATAGGGGTTGGGTTGACTCAAAGAAAAGCCTAATTTCAAGCATGCTCTTAACCATGTGACTAATGACATGTTAAATGCTACATGCAATAACTAATTAAATTACATAAATAAAATCATAGCCACAACACGGTTCAGAAATTCTATCATCGAAATAGTGAACCACGCCTACAACCAAACAAGGACAAAGGGTGGCACACTAATCCGCGACGAGATACTGTCCCATGCCATAGCCAGCTACAAATACATGATATATACATTCAAGATACAGGTGCCAGATACCATATACAGGAAAAATTAAAAATTTACGTATTCCGGGAATGGAGAGTGACATTTATGTTTCTTGTTGGTCATATTAGTCGATGGGCTTAAAGAATGGTCAACTTCTAAAATGTAATTGATAGAAAGAAAATCAGAATCTAAAGAATTTTCATCGTAGCCTGATTTGAGGGTGATTTTTATGATTGTTTAAAAACTTGATTTTTTTTCCTGATTTCATTGTTTGTCCAATTTCATCCTAATTTGCATGATTTCACTCCTGATTTTTCCCTTATTACATCATGACTTTCAAATACAAATTTGAATGGTTTATTTGAATTATGTTTGAATTGTCAAATTCTGATTTCTAGATAAAAACATCAAACAGAATATTGCATTTGGTCCAATGCAATCTAAAAATAATTTGGAGTATTATAGCAAGAAAGAAATGTAGAGGTGATCATGACTGTAAAACCCAAATATTTAAGTACGATGCTTGTCTCATCTTTGGAACGGGTCCAATAATTGAGAAAGGAGATATATAGCTTCTGGAATATTGTGGTATATGATCCATCGAGAAAAGGTCGATGTTCGAGTCTCATTCAAAATGTTTTCCAAATGGATATTTGCCTTTTATAATACAAGAAAATAATGCATCATAAACAAATAAGTCCACTGCATAGGAATGATGGCTATAAAGAAGTTGTTCTGAGGTATTTCCTCTGGCTATCGACTTGCATTATTACATTTCATGTTGGATGACATTTTTTGAATGTTAGTAGATTTTGGAAAGTAGATTCAATTGCAACAAACTTTAAGTGTTGTGTTATACCAATTATATTGAGAACTTAATTATGAATGTTCTTAAGCCCCAAAAAAATTGGTAGTGTTCTATTCATTAAGCTAAACTATCTATCAACCTTCACCCAATTAACCAACCGACACGTCTAGTCGGTTAACCAAACCGCTTAGTTATTAAGGATTTGTGGGTCGGGTTCTTTATATAATTTGCATAACCGATTAAGTGGCTTTGGCCACCAAAATTATATATCATTGGGTTAACCGGCACATCTACACCCTTCATAAATGAGAAAAGAATTAGGGTACCAAATATAAAGCACCTATAGATGAAGGTGATCCACTAGCCTGAAGTCTATTATTTTGAAGAAAAAATATGTAGCTTTTGAACGAATATATAAAAGAATGTTGTAATCGAATAGTGTTTTTCCTCGTGCTAATAAGTGACATTATCTGATTTATAAGTTTATGTAGACACCAAAAAGGGCCGATCCACGGATAAGTCTGATAAGACTCGGGCTTAGGCAATCCCTCTTGTTAGGACAAGCCTTCAGATTGAGCATAACCCTACAAGAGGTTGGATTCGCAGATGATATCCTAGAACCGGTTCATAATAAAGGTCAAAGGGCAACTAAAATTGCCTCCGAGCAGGACAACCCAAACCGCCGGGCCAACTCTGGCACCAACCTAGTTACGTAAATGAGATGTAATTGGATCGGTTTGCAAAAGTGACAATGCCCTTGGAATCAGGCTTAGATAAGTAATATTTCACTCGTTTGTCTCCTGTGTATATGTTAAGACATAAGATATACTATTTGGATCTGTCAATAATATTAGGACTATTATAATATGCAAGAATAATTCAGTTTAAGATTATTATATGTCGTTCTGAGAGGAATAATGTTATGAAAGATAGGAAATTGCAACACTAGAAAATACTTCATAAGTGAGCAACTTTGAATCACCCCAAGATAATATACCTAAGTGATTCAAAATTAGAGCCGAGGCCAGAAAGAAACCTAACCAGATGAAAAAGCTCTCTCTATTTCCTCATGACAATGAAAAGACACTGAGAGAGTCTGGCATAAATCAAGTGCTTGATATAAGCACTGATCATTAATACATCATAACGATCTTAATAAATGCTAATATTCTCTTTTGACTTTGTTCCATTTATCTCACTATATAATGAAGTTCGATGATTGTTAGAGATTGTGGAACTTTGATCATATTCCTAGTGTGCATCCAAGACCGAATTTACCGATCCAACTAGGCGCTGAGTTGTTGGGTTTGCAGGCGGGCAACATTTCCCTTGCCGGTAAGGTGGGGGTTTGGGGGTGGTAGGCCCGAATTTTTTATTTGTATACATGTCCGTATATGAGTACGATGAGTTCAGTTATTATATTAATTTGTAGGGATAGTTTGGTAATCATGTCACGATCCGATCCTAAGATTCTGGGTCTAGTCGGATCATGCCTAGCCTACACCGTTGTAAGACGGCGGCAGTAAGCTGTATCAATCAATAATAATACAATGCACAACATTCTAAAATACGGGAATTTAAAACTTTTATTTCAAAACATTTAAGTTCAGAACTAAATGTCTATCTGAGAAATTCAAACATACAAACAGGTTAATAGTCAAACTTTTACAACCAGTCTTTTTTTACAACTATTAATCAAAGGAACTAAACTGCAAGTGCTACTAAAGATCATGGGCTCCCTGATTATGATCAGCTATCTCCTCAGAACTCAAATCGGGTCCGTAGTAAGGACTAAAAGGCACCTCCTCGTCATCGTAGTCACCTAAAAATATTGGTCTCCCGTCATGAGAGGAGCAAAAAACATATATCCAATTCCACTATTTTAATAAACAATTAAAAGATGCAAGAAGCAGTTTTAAAACATTATTTATATTTTTTAAATAACAATAAAAATCAATGAAGCAGTAGAATCTCAAGAAAGCAATAATGATGCAATCTACAATCAGCAATAGTGTTTTGAGCGTGTAGTATTCCGTGGCCGGCTGGGGTTGGAGGCAATATGTGTTTTATGAACACGGTTTGGCTTCAGCCCGAGTGAGGTAGGGCTTCAGCTATCCATAATGAGGCAATAAGGGGACTTTGACCACGGGTGCTAACACTACTCCCCAATCCTAAGTCAATGAGTCAATCAAGCTATCAATTTGGATCCGAGAGGGATCCCATGAATCAAGTGTCAATACAATGTTCCTAATGATGCAGTACATTTAATCATCAATTAAAAATACGAGTTTCGAATATGATGAAATTTGTCGTGGTTTTCGATGCTATAGGTGGAGATAAGAAATACGACCTCAAACTTAGGCCTTGAAACCTACATTAATTAACAGTCCGGTTTAGAAACCATTCTAAGGGTCTTAATTGATTTATTATTAATGCTAACGGTTAACTCTAACGCTCGATTTTATCAATAAAACTTGTATTTTTATAGAAAATATAAAACTATCTCTCTTTTTAATACTTTTAACATAATACACATAATTAGCAACTAGTGGATAAAACGATCTTCTTAATAAAATCTATTTATTATAATAACGTAAGAAATTACTATATTTTTGTTTAAAAATAAATAATAAACAAGTTTTTACTTTAATAAATAGAAGTAATACTTTAATTAGATTTACTTATATTCAAAATATCCTTTTTGGTAATGAAAATATTTTTGAAACTAAATAATATTTTATTTACGTAAAATAACCTTAACATATTTAATATATACTTTTAAATCTAAAACACCATGATTATTACGATAATTATTTATTTAGTAATCATTTTACTTTAAAGAATATTTACTAAGGACTGTAATTAAATATTATTTTAAAATTATATTCTAATAAGTCACCAGTAATATTAATTACTAATTAACCATTTTACGTAAAATATTTATTCTAATAAAATTATATATATATATATATATATATATATATATATATATATATATATATAATCCAACAATTTTTACGATGGCCCAAATAATTACTAGCAATTTTCTAATAATTAATTAATCGTTAATTTTTATCTAATTAATTAATTACATTAAAATAACTAACAATTAAATAATGAAAAACTGATTATCCCAAAGTTGACAGAGCTTTATTCTGTCAATTTTTAGTCGAAAAAGATTATGGGTTTCTATCTAATTTCTATTCTGGAAATGAATAGAGTCTTTTGACAGAAGAACCTACCGGGAAGCTGAAGAAGGAGAATCGAAGTGTAGCTTCAGCCTCGGATCGAGGCACGGACACGGGATGCTCGGAACGTCGAAAAGCCGAAGAAGTGTCGACGGGGTCGGACAACGGCGCAGAGGATGGCAAAATGGGGGCACGCGGGGGGCGCGGATGCGGGGAGTGCCGGAGCGCGGGTGCGAGGAGCATCGGGGCTCGGGCGCGGGTGCTGGGAGCGCCAGGAATGCTGAATTTGCGCGCGCGAGGGATGGCCTTGAGAGGTGTCCGTGGGAGTGGGGTCGAACGAGGAGCGTGGTGGCGACGACGGTTTGGAAAATGGATGACCGTGGAGGGAGGTGGAGTTGAGTTTTTGAAGGTTTGACAATTAAAGCTTCGGTAAGAAAGCTTCTGAGGAGGTTTCTCTTTTGTACGAGAGATAAGAAAGAAGGGGGATCGTGGGTGCGAAAGTGGCTGAGAGGGGTTGAGGGAGTCGGGTGACTAGGAAGTGGGTGAGTTGAGCTATATGGTTTGGGCTTGGGTAGTGGACTAAGAAAAAATGTTTAAAAAGAAATGTCTAATACACTAGGAATGGACTTTCTATTTAATAAGCTAATGAGGACAATAATTAATCAACCAATCATTTTAATCGATCAACCAACTGATTAATTAAAGTTTGTTATTTAATTAACCAACTAATAAGAATAATAATAATAATTCTACGCTATTAACTAATACTAATGGCTACTAACTAATATTAACTCTAAAATCACACTAAAATTCAATTAATCTTGTAAATACCCATTAATAAATAAATTTATTAAATCAGGGTTTTACAACCTTTTCTTCTTAGAAAATTTTGTCCTCGAAATTTCAAAGATAAGGGTTGGGATACAATCATGTCTTAAACAAGTTAAGGTATTTCTTCCTCAACAGCCTCATGCTTAACTATACTAACTGTTCCATAACAAATCTATGAAGTGCATTA
Source organism: Iris pallida (assembly GCA_029216955.1). NCBI lineage: Eukaryota > Viridiplantae > Streptophyta > Magnoliopsida > Asparagales > Iridaceae > Iris > Iris pallida. The sequence goes on from JANAVB010021796.1 coordinate 2,307,004, forward strand.
TCTTAATCAATCCAACCACTATTCTCAAATAACGTTTTCCTCTTTAGAAAAATTGGTCACTCTAGTCCATCAGGACAGATTTCTGCTTCCATCCCTGAATTGTCAATCACAGTCATAATCTTGAAAATTTTGTCTTTCCACCTTTTTTTACTAAACACATATAATATTTTTCGCAATATATTTTGTACTTCCTTCAACTTGCTAATAAACTAGATATATGTCCAAAATTTAACTCTATGTCATACCACTACATGTGTTCCATCATGTTCTTGTACATCTTATTCGTTCCTGAACAAAATTTTATAATTTTGTACACTCCATCTTGTCTTAATAATGTAGTATCAAGCCTCAGTAAACCAATATCATATATAAAATCCAATATCACGTTTCAATACTCCAATTGTCATAATAATCCTTGTTATGGATAGTTACTGTCAATGTTTTGGAAGTTGTCAAAATTTCCATCCTCGAAATATAAGTTACTTGGTCTCTTTCTTTAAGCTAACTTGGAGTTGTACATCTGCAATTCTAACCTCAAGTGAGCAATTTCTATTTCTATCCTCTTCAATTTATCTTGTAATTGTTTGTCCAATGCAAACCCTCTTTCTTGATTGTTAACTTAGTCATACGCTCAACTGCTTATTGTTCTCAAAAATTGTATATCATCATCGATCGACATTTTATTTCTCCAACCATTTTATAAAGTTTTGCCTATCCACCAAAATTTGATTCCTCCTACAATTCTTAATAACTTTTACTCCTCAATTTATCTTCAATATATAACTTATTCCTCGTTCATCAATTTATTTCCTGAGTAATTCGTCCTAGATTAATTATGACTCATGAATATCAATCGTCTCAATGTCACCCTTTACTCCTTCTAATTCTTAACAGCATTAGTTAATCCAAAATGTTACTTTTCGATAAGTACGATAATCTCTACCCAAAATTGAAAATTGAAAATTTGTCATGATCTGTAAAATTTTTATCTTTCTTATTTATCTATTATACTCATATGTGATGACTCTGTAATTTATTTAGACTTCTATTCACCAACATTATATATATCTTGATTCCAAATCCTCATTTACATATTTGATCCCGAATTCTCAATAAAATTTAAGTATCTTGTTTAAGCTCAAATCCTTCATCTTGATTTCACTGTATCACTTTCCTCTGTTAATAATATATCTTATTACATCTCCTAACCTTGTATTATTTACAATCCTTCTATCTCTGGTTTCTGATTTATAATCTTTTACACCCTTCAATTCATAACGATTGTCATCCTTAATTAGTTACACCCTAAGGCCAAAATTTCTTATTTCGGTCATCTTTTATGTCTTTTGATTCATCATTCATCTTCCTAAATTGCATCTCCATGCTTATCATTTTAACAACCTCTAATTTACAATGTTAATTTGCTTGGTATTCACATCATTAATTATCCCTTCCTTGATTCCAATCTCAAGTGTTCATATTTATCTCATATTTATCCCATAACTCATGTACTCTATAAATTCTTTGTTGTAAATCGTTCCAGATTTAAATTTATATTCCTCATGTTTAATATTACCTCCAATTATCACGAGTACTGTCATATACCTAAGGCTTCATCCAAAGGACATACCAAAATTCTAAAACTTAACATCAATATATGACAAGTCCTATCTTAGTAATATTTCATATCTTCTCCCTAAAGTTGACTTCCTTCAAATTTCTTGATTCCTGAAATCCTACTATTTTATCCATGACGAGGTTCTGTTTGTCAGAATTATTTCTTGGTCACCCACGATACTTATTTATGACCCCTCTTGTCATAGTCTTCTCACATCTACCTAGAGTTCTACTATGAAATTCTTAATCACAGCTATATCCTAGGTTTCATCATGCAACTCTATATTACCATCTTGATAACTTCTGATATCATCGAATCAAATTTTTTTTTTGTATCATCATCCTTAATCCTTAAATTTCAATTTAAATCTCAATATTTTTTTTATCGTCTTCATATGATAAACGCTCAAGTAATTAGTCATGTACCTATGCATCTTACTATGCTAAAAAAAAATTCTGGTTCTAGCAACTGATCCTCGAGCTTAGTTCGTGTCTTCCTGGCTATCATCTCCTTAGGATTTACTATGATACCCTATTTCTAGTAACCATACGTCCATGCAACTTACTTCTAGACATTACTCCTCTAGTCATACTCTGTTTATCTCCTTCATATCTAAAGACTAAATACTAGATCATTAATACTAACTGAGAAGACAGGTTTCGAATGTAAAGATAAGCACTATAACTATCGGCCTAATGATGTGAAAAGTGGTGGTAGAAATAAGGTACTGGTCTTCTGAACTACAGGATGGGGAGGGTAGTCGTTAGAGGATGGAACATCTGAGGCTCCAACTAATCCAGGTCGAGTACACCCTTCCTTTGCCATTCTCTGGAATGGGAGGAAGTAAACATAAGCAACGAAATCAACTAAGTTACACATATAAAAAAAAATATTTTGAATAAAAATTCGGTCCTATGTTGTGACGGGTCGAAATTCTCTAAGTGTTCTAATTGTTTTTAGAGTCTGTTTTCCTAAAGTCATACTTAGACCTAAGTCAAGGTGCAGGACTGCATGTTTGTCACTAAGTTGACTAAATCAAATTTTGCAGAACATACAGACCTGCATGGGTCACCACTGAAATTATGTCACGATCCGATCCAAAGATTCTGGGTCCAGTCAGATCATGCCCAGCCTGCACCATTGTGAGATGGCGACAGTAAGTTGTATCAATCAGTAGTAACACAATACAGATCATTCTAAAATACGAAAATCTAAAACTTTTATTTTAAAACATTTAAGTTCAGAACTAAATGTCTATCTGAGAAATTCAAACATACAAACAAGGTAATAGTCAAATTTTTACAACCAGTCTTTTATTAAAACTATTAATCAAAGGAACTAAACTGCAAGTGCTACTAAAGATCATGGGCTCCCTGATTGGGTTCAGCTATCTCCTCAGAACTCAAATCGGGTCCGTAGTATGTACTAAAAGGCACATCCTCGTCATCGTAGTCACCTAAAAATGTTGGTCTCCCGTCAGGAGAGGGACAAGAAACATATATCCAATTTCAGCATTTTAATAAACAACTAAAAGATGCAAGAAGCAAATTTAAAATATTATTTATATTTTCTAAGTAACAATAAAGAATCAATGAAGCAGAAAAATCTCAAGGAAACAATAATGATGCAATCTACAATCAGCAATAGTGTTTTGAGTGTGTAGCATCCCGTTGCCGGCTGGGATTGGAGGCAATATGTGTTCTATGAACACGGTCTGGCTTCAGCCCGAGTGGGGTGGGGCTTCAGCTATCCATAATGAGGCAATAAGGGAGCTTTGACCACAGGTACTGACACTACTCCCCAATCCCAAGTCAATGAGTCAATCAAGCAATCAATTTAGATTCGAGAGGGATCCCGTGAATCAAGTGTCAATACAATATTCCTAATGATGCAGTACATTTAATCATCAATTAAAAATACGAGTTTCGAATATGATGAAACTTGTCTTGGTTTCCGATGCTGTAGGTGGAAACAAAAAATACAACCTCGAACTTAGGCCTTGAAACCTACATTAATTAACAGTCCGGTTTAGAAACCATTCTAAGGGTCTTAATTGATTTATTATTAATGCTAACGATTAACTCTAATGCTCGATTTTATTAAAAAAAAACTTGTATTTTTATAGAAAATATAAAACTATATCTCTTTTTAATACTTTTAACATAATACACATAATTAGCAACTAGTGGATAAAATGATCTTCTTAATAAAATTTATTTATTATAATAAAGTGAGAAATTACTATATTTTTATTTAAAATAAATAATAAACAAGTTTTTATTTTAATAAAAAGAACTAATACTTTAGTTAGATTTATTTATATTCAAAATACCCTTTTTGGTAATGGAAATATTTTTGAAACTAAATAGTGTTTTATTTACGTAAAATAACCGTAACATATTTAATAAATACTTTTAAATCTAAAACACCATGATTATTACGATAATCATTTATTTAGTAATCATTTTATTTTAAAGAAATATTTACTAAGGATAGTAATTAAATATTATTTTAAAATTATATTCTAATAAGACAACAATAATATTAATTACTAATTAATTATTTTACGTAAAATATTTATTTTAATAAAATTATATATATAATCCAATAATTTTTACGATGGCCCATATAATTACTAGCAATTTTCTAATAATTAATTAACTGTTAATTTTCATATAATTAATTAATTACATTAAAATAACTAGCAATTAAAATAAGGGTCCGACTATTGACACCCCACCCATTTCTAAGGACACCCCATTAAAAAAAAACAAAAAAAAAATTCCTTATTCCTATTCTACCCTCCCCTACTAAGCACACCCCATCCCTCCCTCTTCCTCCTCCTCCTCCTCCTCCTCCTCCTCCCCCCTGGCTCCTCCGACCCCCCCCTCCTCCTCCTCCTCCCTGACTCCTCCTCCGAACCCCCCCATCCTCCTCCTCCTCCGAACCCCCCTCCTCCTCCTCCTCCTCCTCCCCGACTCCTCCTCCGACCCCCCTCCCCCGGACCCACCTCCTCCTCCTCCGACCCCCCCCCTCATCCCGACCTGCCTCCTCCTCCTCCTCCCCCTCTCCGATTCCCGACGACCGCGACCGAAACAAAAAATTGAAAAAAAAATTGAGCGCAGTAGGTTCGACCTGTACTGGTCGAACGGACAAGGTCTGTTCGACCTGTATTGGTCGAACATGTCAAGACATGTTCGACCAATACTTGTCGAACAGACCTTGTCTGTTCGACCAGTATTTGTCGAGCGCATCACGATTTTTTTTTGGGGTGTACTAAAAAAATGTTTGGGGGTATATTGGTCTTTTAACATGTTTTTTAATTTTTTTGGGGTGTCCTTAGAAATGGGTGGGGTGCCAATAGTCGGACCCTTAAAATAATGGGAAACTAATTATCCCAAAGTTGACAGAGCTTTATTCTGTCAATTTTTGGTCGGACAAGATTATGGATTTCTGTCTAATTCCTATTCTGGAAATGAACAGAGTCTTCTGACAGAAGAACCTACCGGAAAGCTGAAGAAGGAGAAACCGAAGTGTAGCTTCAGCCTCGGATCGGGAAGTGCCGACGGGGCCGGACAACGGCACGGAGGACGCCGAAACGGGGGCACGCGAGGGCGCGGACGCAGGGAGCACCGGGGACGCCAAATTCGGGTGCGCGGGGATGGCCTTGAGAGGTGTCCGTGGGAGCGGGGTGGAATAAGGAGCGCAGTGGCGGCAATGGTTTGGGAAACGGATAACCGTGAAGGGAGGTGGAGTTGAGTTTGTGAAGGTTTGAGAATGAAAGCTTCCGTGAGAAAGCTTCTAGGGGGGTTTCTCTTTTGTACAAGAGATGAGAAAGAAGAGTGATCGTGGGTGCGTGAGTGGTTGAGAGGGGTTGAGGGAGTCGGGTGACTAGGGAGTGGGTGAGTTGGGCTATACGGGTCTGGGCTTGGGTAGTGGGCTAAGGAAAAAGGTTTAAAAAGAAATGTCCAATACACTAGGAATGGACTTTCTATTTAATAAGCTAATGAGGCCGACAATTAATCAACCAATCATTTTAATTGATCAACCAACTAGTTAATTAAAGTTCGTTATTTAATTAACCAAATAATAATAATAATAATAATAATTCTACACTATTAACTAATACTAATGGGTACTAACTAATATTAACTCTAAAATCACACTAAAATTCAAATAATCTTGTAAATACCCATTAATAAATAAATTTATTAAATTAGGGTTTTAGAAAATATATTAAAGTCGGTGGTCGTCATAATCTCTTGTTATAAATAGAGTTAAATCTCTTGTAAGTATAAGTCTCTCGAAATAATAAAATAACTTGTGCGCAACATTCGACGTAGGAGAAGATCTCCGAAGCACGTTAAATCTTGTGTCTTTGTGATTGTTCTTATTCATAGTTGGTATCACGTTTATAACAATGATTCTTCTTTGTACTATAAGATAATTCTCGTGTTTTAAGCACTAAATGTAATTACCTGTTGGCAAGTCAAGTTTTAAGTTTGCATGAAACATCGGGTGGTAATTACCCTTGTGGAGGTCCTATTACAGTTTGTGGTCTTTTGGGTTGTTAGAGCGAGACAATGAAGTAACCAATAACATCCACGGTGCATTTTGGGTGGTTAGAGTTGAACCCTGAACTAATCAAGTAACCAATGACATACAGCCGTAATGTGCTCACCCATGTATGTGACCCTCAACTCTTACCATGTTTGGCATGTCTAGGATTAGAAATTATGGTGGAATACGAGGGGCTTCTTACATTGATGTGGGAAAGCTATTCCCAAGCCCCCCTGTGAATAACTTTGTTTTTTAGGGATATTGTTTGGATATTTTGTTTGAACCGTAATATCCTTCATTTATTTTCAAAATTCTAATTTCTAATCACAAACATGTGAATTTAGGTAATAGGGCATCATAAAATTAATGAAAGAATATTTATGAAAAATTAAACAAATTAAGATTCCTATCCCTGTATGAACCAAACATGGGAAAGAAAAATTAAATACATATTCCCAACCTAAACAAACATGGGTTCGGGAATATTGAATTCATTTTCCATGAAAAAGGAATAGAAAATGCATTCCTATGAATACAAAAATTTCATCCAAACGAGTCTTAGTGTTTCATGCAGGGACAGGACAAAATGGGCTTAGGGCCAACTGCGGAACTGGCCTGGAGAAGGCACGACTGTGACCCAATTGTGAAATGGGTCGAGTTTAATTTTTTGGCCATGAATTTTTTTAGGCCGGGTGCGCATACTTATCATATTCATATAGAACAATGGTCTTTATATTTTGCAAAATCGTGATTGATCGAGAACAATCAGCATGTATTCATCATACATTCATAGAACAATGGTCCGGTCTTTATAGTAAGCAAATCCTGATCGCATTAGGGGAAAAAAAAAGTGTCAAACTTTCGTTATGCAATCACGATTTGATTAAGAGAGGCTAGAATATGCCGGAACCACAAGTGACACAGACATTATTATCTTATCATATACCTTGTTAATTACAAAAAAAAACAAAAAAAAAAATGTTTGGATTTTGGGTCTCAGAACTCCTCCCCCATATCTTAACCTTGTATTGTCAAGGAAAAAAATAGGTCTATTACATTTAATGAACTTGATTCATAATAAAGCGGACGCTACAACTCTAAGCAGTGCAGCAAGAATTACCAACAGTTTAGGATTTGCTCTTCCTATTTATTGCTTACGATGAAACAGTCTTCCATGAAAACTGTCAAAATTCGAAATATCCCATCAGAACAATTATTTAAAAGGGGAAAAAATATTCTTGGTCTGGATTCAGCAGGCAACCTATGATATAAACAGCAGAATACTGTAAGTTTGGTATGAAGTACGAATCTGGGGCGAAAAATCCACCAAGAAAAGAATAAACACCAAGTAATCAGGATCAGTCGAGCTTTGCTATTACAGCATCTACCACTTCCTGGGTGGTACTGTTGCCTCCCAGGTCCTTGGTCCTGTATTTGCCTTCGGCAATCACATACTTGACATATAAAAAAATGCAATCTCAGCCACGCGTCAATAGAAATTAATGGTTCAGATTTGACAACCATACATAAAAATTTTGTATGCATTGATTTAGGTAAATAGGTGGCATACATATTAAATAGTAAAGTTTATATATATATATATATATATATATATATATATATATATATATATATATATATATATATATAAAATATTTTATTAATTTGTTTATCCTCTTCGAATTAAGACTAAGAGGTTATTATGTACAATATGGATTAACAGATTAGATAATTCATGAGTTATCAAGTCGGATATGTAAATGGATTAATAACTAAGTAACTTACTACTAGTTTGGCTATAAAAGGACAACCAACAACTTATTTCCTCCTTTTCTTTAGACTCGTCTCCTTCACGATACTTTAAGATGCTAGAAAATAAAGGAGAGTTAGGAGAGAAGCACTAGTTGCCCTTCTTCACAACACATGTTGGTGTTACTATTTATTCTCTTCTCCTACTTGAGCTATCTTTACTCTCCAACAAATAATCCCAACCTAATCTTAAAATCTTAGAACCCTAATCAAAACAGTTGAATACAAAAATAATGTGACATGTAATACAACTTGTTACACAACTGGTAACCAAGCACCACTTGCCACCTGATTTGATCAGGTAAAATCACCATGATCCGTCACCTCTGCAGTGTCCCTGATAATCAGCTTCCTCTCAATTTCATTTCTCCACCTCAAAGATGAGTTCACTGTATGCCCCTCCAAATCTCCGTCTCCTCCGGTCATGCCTCTCCTCGTCCAATCTAGCAGTCAACTCAATCCCCCAAATCCTAGCCTCCATGGACACTAAATCTTTCTCGATTTCAGTCACAACTCCACTGGAGCTCAACCCCAGCACCTGCTCACCCTACCGTCAACACTAACTTCAATTTTCACTATCATGCCTAGTCCTCCACCACCAAGGACCAACAGTTTGGATTTCGACTCGCTTGTTTCTGCTCTACCAATGAGGTTTCACTACTCCGACAACAATAAATTCTTTGCACTCTCCATCTATCTGCTATTGCCAACCGTCCGAACTAACCAGCTCTACTTGTCACTCCTCTACTAGTCTCTCCCTCTCTTTCGTGTGTGCGCGTGCGCGCACCCACTTCCCGTGGCATTTGAACACATATCTCTTCTCGCCTGTAAGTCTAGCTATGTTGCATTAAAGCCTGCACCCTAATATTCCAAGAGATTCGTCACACAAGTTCCATGTTGAACACGGGCCTCCCACAATACAACAACATTTATTTTCTTTTTTTCTTAGCGAACTCTTCATGCTAGACCATCTTGAGACGGTTTCAGGGGAGTGCTAAGAAGACAGATGGGCAAGAGCCAAACCAGCGGGTCGTGATTCCCAGAACCTTGCGTTCTAAAAATACATAACTACACTGACAATATTAGTAATTTCACCTGGTCTTACTTGGTGATCACTGATTTGGGATTTTGAGCACAGATTTTACGGAAGTACAAGGATTTTGAGCACAGACTTTAATGACAAATTTTGATTTTGATTTGGTTGGGGTGCACCAGGCCCTTGCAATAGTGCAACGCATGGACGACGCTCAAGAGCCCACAGTAGCAAGCTACTGCATATGGACTCTCCCCCTGAAAAAAATTAATTTAATATCGTTGTGAGCACATGGCCCACATATCAGATATTAAACTGATAAGAAAAGATACTACACTTGATCTTAGCCAAAAGGCCGAGAAAGGTATGCTTGGAAATGGTGCCTTGAGGTTCCTTTTATAACCTCTTTCTCAGCCAGGGTCTTCCGTGCCAGTCGATGTGGGAATAAAGTAACATCCATTCTGCTGACACTCAACTTTCTACTCGTCTGTCAACTCATTGTGGCATCACCTACAACTCTTAACAGCACAACCCTTACCAACGAGTTTATTATCAACAATCGGCCATCATCGACCGCCAAAGCTTCGAGCTTCTTACAAGCTGCACCACATAAAGATTAAGCCTCAATGGCCTGTAGCATCCGACGTCGTCTGGGCAGATGGAGGACCAGGCCCATTACTTATGTTCCCAGTGTTTGGCAGGTCATCGCAAGTTCCATATGCGGCATTCCCCTGCTTGAAACAGAGTAGCAACGTTAAGTTTATTGGATGCAGTAGCCATTGGTAGCTTGGCAAATTAATCAAGCATGTACCGATGGAAAACTAGCTAGTTACCGAACCTTGCAGTAAGCAATGTCGTTGCAGCCGCAAACCAAGTGTCCATTAGCAATGTCTGTAGCCTGGGGAGCTCCTCCTCCGTCACTTCTCTGCATGAAAATTGATCAACTTCAACTTCCGGAAATGTACGTTATGAGCCAACAAGTTAATACTAAGCAGAGTTTATAAGCTAGGCAGCTAGTGTTAGTGCCGAGACAATTTCGATGAATAACTGAAATATCGTAACAATTGTACAAACAATCGTTATTACGTAACACTTCACCGAAGGTACGTAGTAAAATCCCACAAGTGCTACCCTTCACAGAAGGTGTACAGAACGTAACACTTCACAGAAGGTACGTAAGAGAAATTCCACAAGTGCTACCCTTCACAGAAGGTGCACAAACAGAATTCTGATAATATCAACGCAAACACTTCACCGAAGGTGCGTTAATAGAATCCTGACAGAACCAACAAAGAAGATGACTGGCGAAGATGAGATAACTCCTGCTGGGGTGAATGAACCACCGTTGCTCAAAGCTTTATTCGCCCCACACGAGCACGAACAGCTTCCAGGAACCAGCAAGTTCACGAAGAACTTCTGGAACGCTCGTAAGTCGATTTGAACGGGCTTCCTGGACTTAACAAACTCCCTCAACTCTCTTCTTAGTGCATCTTTCAAAGGAGGCCAAGGGGCTCTATTTATAGAGTGGAGTTGAGACTTCACCTCTTCTCCTATCCGATGTGGGACTAAAATACCAATACTCAAAAATAGAGTTTGATATTTTAGATCATCCCACAATCAGCATAGAAGTGTGCCAGTCCACGCCTACCCCCCGAACACTCCCGTGCATGCACGAGACATCCTGGAGTCCGTGTCCGAGTCCGCACAACAAAAATTAACTTGCATCCTTGTTGGATTTAATCATTTTTCCTTCTAGGAAAATACTTCCACATGGCACAAACTTGTGCCCCACTACACCACATGTGCACACCTCAACACAAGCAATGCATTATATTGAGCTACTCACCATTTGGTGTAGCCGATGTTGGACTATTTTTTCTAGTCCAAAGGCAAAAACACCAACAATCCCCCACATATCTCAATATATGGGTTGAGCGTTCCCCACAGTGACTGCCCATCATGCATTAGGAGAGATGTCGCTACGACTTGAATCTTCCCGCATAGGTTAAATAACAGCATGATACAAGAATGGACTATGCCTTGAATTCTGCATCATAACTGCAATTCTTCCTACTCACATAATGACATCAACTGTGCTTCTGGCTGCACATTGAAGACCTTGTGCCAGCCTGGTTTCAGTGTATAATTTTTGGGCGTCTACAAGTTTACCCTCAAGAGACGGACTGATATCTCTGTCCATACACTATAGGTGAGTTCTTTATAAAGAGTCATGGCATGAAGCACTGCGCTTCTTTGCGGTGCTACGCCGCTATGACATGGCTTAAAGCCGAGGCTTTACCCCACCTGGGTACCTCATCGTAGTGTCATACTACTGTAGCATGAGGTCACAGGCCTCTTTGTAGTGCCAAACTACCCAGCATGAAGCCTTGCGCTTCCGTGCGGTGTTACGCCGCTATGACATGGCTCGCAAAGCCGAGGCTTTACCCTACCTGGTACCTCTTCGTGGTGTCATGCCACTGTAACATGAGGACATCGTCCTCTTTGTAGTGCTGTCTACCTCTCTTTATTACGATTATCATACAGCATTAGGCTACCTGCCTATTTGCGGTGCTACTCCGCTGTGACTTGGCTTGCAAAGCCGAGGCATTACCCCTACCTGGGAACCTCATGGTGGAGTCACCCCACTGTAGCATGGAGTTACACTCCTTGTAGTGCTGCGCTACCGTGCTTCCTGTAAAGCACTCCAGGCATTCACTCTGCCTGAGAACTCATTAAGACATTTAAGCCAACCTTCCCACAGGATTCGTTTTCCGCAGAAAACAACAGTAGACAACAGTGGTTGTAGGTCCGTAACCTCTCCATGTCACATAGGACAAGTACCCACCGTTCCTGATATTCTTCTGGTTAATAGTCCTCCCTTGAACCAAAAGCTAGATGCCTAGTAGATTTCTCTTTGAACTAATAGCATAAAACTTTATGGTAGGAATATAATAACACGATATCAGAATGCCTTCAAGCCCATTTTACAAGCTGTGTCATCGACCAGCTGGCGCTTGAGGCCCTTGGTGAACGGATCCGCCAGGTTCTCCTGACTCCGAACATCAATCACTGCAATAACACCTCTCTTGATAAGATCGTGTACTGCTCTGTGCTTCAACCGCACCGTTCTCTTCTTTCCGTTGAAGAGTTCATTTGATGCCACTGCTGCTGCCGCCTGGTTGTCACAGTATATCGGTATTGCCGGTATCTGAGCCCCAACCACCGAAAGATCATACATGAGCTCCCGAAGCTACTCTGCTTCATCTGTAGCAGCATCCAATGCAAAGAATTCAGATTCTATGGAGGAGCGAGATAACATAGTCTGCTTCTTCGACTTCCACGATATAGCAGCTCCGTCCATGGCGAATACGAATCCACCTGTGGAATACTCGCTCTCCATATCTGAACACCAGCTAGCATCACTGAAGCCTTCCACTACTGACGGATCTCCGTTGTAGAAAAGTGCATATGTCTGAGTTTTCTTGAGATATCTCATAACACGCTTCACAGCTTTCCAGTGCTCAACACCTGGATTGCTAGTGAACCGACTCAGCATTCCCACTGCAAAGGCTATGTCAGGCCTTGTGGCAGTAGTAGCGTACATCAAGCTTCCGATGACGCTAGCGTACTCCAACTGCCTGACGCTTTCCCTCGAATTTGGCTCCGGCTTCTGATCACTCCGGTACGGTGTATCAATAAAAGGAAGATCTTGATACCCGTAGCGAGTGTTCATCTTCTCAATATAATGAGATTGTGACAGCGCTATTCCAGTGCCTGTCCGGATGATCTTGAGCCCCAAGATTACGTCGACATCCCCCAAGTCCTTCATACTGAACTTGGTCGAGAGGAATTTCTTTGTCTCTGTGACGCAGCTTAAATCCGTACCTAGGATTAGCATGTCGTCCACGTAAAGACATACGATTACTCCTCTTCCGTCAGCAAACTTCGTATAGACACACTTTTCTGTTTCACTGACCCTGTAGCCATTTGACCTTATTACTTTGTCAAACTTCTCATGCCACATTTTGGGAGCTTGTTTCAAACCATACAGAGACCTCATTAACTTGCAGACTTTGTCTTCCAGACCTCTGACGACAAAACCTTCTGGTTGTTGCATGTAGATCTCTTCGGTCAGCTCGCCATTAAGGAATGCCGTTTTCACATCCATCTGATGTATCACCAGCTTGTGTATTGCTGCTAGAGCAATTAACAATCTGATGGTTGTCATCCGAGCTACTGGAGCATAAGTGTCAAAGTAGTCGATCCCCTGCTTCTGAGCAAACCCCTTGGCTACTAGCCTGGCCTTGAACTTGTCAATGGTTCCATCTGTTTCATCTTCTTCTTGAAGATCCATTTGCATCCGATGGGTCTTGCTCCTTCTGGCAGATCAACCAATACCCATGTGTTGTTGGAGGTGATTGAGTCAATCTCGTTGTCTATCGCCTCCTTCCAGAATACAGCATCTCTGGTCTTCATCGTCTCATCATAGGTAAGCGGATCTGCTTCCACATGATAGGTGACGAAGTCATCTCCGAAGTCTTTCGGCCTCCTCGTTCGCTTAGTTGACGGCTCAGCGAGTTCTGGTTCAGCTGGTGTCTCCTTGACGACAGCTTCATCTTGGACTACTGGTTCATTAAAGACTTCTGTCTGCTTTGTACCCTCATCATTTTCTGGAAGATCCGCGAGAACAATATTCTTGTGTTTTGCAAACTTGTCTTCAAAGTATTCAGCATCGCGAGATTCGATGATATGGTTTGACTCGATATCAAGGAATTTTCGAGCATCACTCTTCTTGGCATACCCCAAGAAGATCGCCTTCGTAGTCCTTGTCCCCAGCTTCTGAATCTTCAGATCCGGGAGCTTCACATAAGCCAGACACCCCCACACTCGAATGACATTCAATTTAGGTCTGACTTTGAACCAGAGTTCATGAGGAGTTATGTCGAAAGTTGCATATGGCACTCTGTTCAGAATGAACGTTGCCGTTAGTACAGCTTCTCCCCAGTAACACTTTGGAAGACCCGCAGTCAACAGCATGGAGTTCATCATCTCTGTCAACGTTCTGTTCTTCCTTTCTGCTACTCCGTTGGATTGAGGAGAGTACGGAGCCGTTGTCTCATTGATGATTCCATGTTCTTTGCAGAATGATGAGAATTCATGAGACCGATACTCCCCGCCTCGATCACTCCTTAACCTCTTGAGTTGTTGTCCAGTTTGCCACTCTGCCTCGGCCCTGAACTCCTTGAACTTCTCGAATGCTTTGTCTTTAGACTTGAGCAAGTAGACGAAAGCATACTTTGAGAAGTCATCGATGAAAGTAATAAAATACTTCATCCTGGCCTTTGTAGAGAATTGTTTGAAGTCACAGATATCTGAGTGAACCAACTCCAGAAGATCTGTGCTTCGATGGACCCTGTGAAAAGGTTTCCTTGTGATCTTCGTCTGAGCACATACTTCGTATTTTTCTACCTTACCCCCACACTTGGAGATAAGTCCTAGACTAGACATTCTATTAATCGTTTTACAATGAACATGTCCTAGCCTATTATGCCACAACTCAAGGGAATAATCAGAAAAAGTGATTGTATTTATATTATCATGCTGGGTTACAACAAGCTGAATCTTGTACATTCCTTCAGTTTGGAAAGCTTTCCCGAAGAATGTACCCTTCTTGGACATCACCAACTGGCCAGCATTGATGTCCATCCTCAAGCCTGCGTTGCAGAGCAGACTTTCAGAGATCAGGTTCTTAGCAATTACTGGAACATGCTTCACACCTTGAAGCGTCAGAGTGTTTTCCGATGTGAGTTTCAGCTCCACCGTCCCGATCCCCAGTACTTCAGCTTGTGCTTGGTTTGCCATTATGACCTTCTCTGAAGTTGGCTCATAAGAGACGAACCAGTCTTTGTCTGAACAGACATGGCAGGTCGCACCAGTGTCTATCCACCAGTCCAAGTCAGCCCCCACAGTTGCAACCTGTGCTATCATGGCAACTAGATTAGTAATCATAGAAACCTTACTAGGCTCACCTTGTTCTTTGGGCTTGGACTTGCATTCGGATTTGTAGTGGCCCTTCTTGCCACAATTGAAGCAAGTCACATGGGACTTGGACTTCTGCTGCTTGAAAGCAGGACCCTTCGCTTTCAGATTCGTGAAGTCCTTCTTTTTGCGATGAGAAGCAGCCTGCTTCCCCTGGTACTCTCTGGTTTGGACCAGATTTGCCTTCGTAGGTGTTTGGACAGAGTATCCATCTTCTGTTGAGAGCGCATCTCGTCCTCAACATGGATCTCTTGCAAGAAATCTTCCAAGCTAATTTCCATCTTCTTTCGATGCATCCTTGCATAGAAGTTGCTCCATTCTGTAGAAAGTTTTGCGACGATCCCTCCAACGATAAACTTGTCGACGAGGGGCATGTTCTCGTCTTCTAGTTTCTGATGCAACTTCAGAAACTCCTCCACTTGGGGCAGCATCGCCTTCTCGTCTTCGAAGGTCCACTTGTGGTATTTTTCTACCATGAAGATCTTGGACCGGTTCTCGTCATCTTCATAGAGCTTTCCCAAGGAGTCCCATATCTCTTTAGCAGATGTCTTCTTGGAGTAGGACTCTGTCAGAGAGTCTTCTATGGAATTGAGTATCAGTAGTTTGCATATACTGTTTTCTCTCTTCCACTTCGCTTGCTTGGTCGTAGCAGCGGCCACAGCCGCAGCAGATCCAGTGGTTGGAACGATCGGTTCTTCTTCTGACAGCATGTGATCAACATTCACGAGTTGAAGATTTAAAGTGACCTTTCGTCTCCATATCTGGAAGTGTTCGCCATCGAATTTTTCCAACTTGTTAAAGCCGGTAACGATGAGCGAAGCACGAGAATTATCCATCTTCTCAATAAAGCTTTGAGATTGTTAGTGCCGAGGCACAATTTCGATGGATAACTGAAATATCGTAACAATTGTACAAACAATCGTTATTACGTAACACTTCACTGAAGATACGTAGTAAAATCCCACAAGTGCTACCCTTCACAGAAGGTGCACAGAACGTAACACTTCACAGAAGGTACGTAAGAGAAATTCTACAAGTACTACCCTTCACAGAAGGTGCACAAACAAAATTCTGATAATATCAACGCAAACACTTCACCGAAGGTGCGTTAATAGAATCCTGACAGAACCAACAAAGAAGATGACTGGCGAAGATGAGATAACTCCTGCTGGGGTGAATGAACCATCGTTGCTCAAAGCTTTATTCGCCCCACACGAGCACGAACAGCTTCCAGGAACCAGCAAGTTCACGAAGAACTTATGGAACGTTCGTAAGTCAATATTTGAGACTTGAACGGGCTTCCTGGACTTAACAGACTCCCTCAACTCTCTTCTTAGTGCATCTTTCAAAGGAGACCAAGGGGCTCTATTTATAGAGTGGAGTTGAGACTTCACCTCTTCTCCTATCCGATGTGGGACTAAAATACCAATACTCAAAAATAGAGTTTGATATTTTAGATCATCCCACAATCAGCATAGAAGTGTGTCAGTCCACGCCTACCCCCCGAACACTCCCGTACATGCACGAGACATCCTGGAGTCCGTGTCCGAGTCCGAGTCCGCACAACAAAAATTAACTTGCATCCTTGTTGGATTTAATCCTTTTTCCTTCTAGGAAAATACTTCCATATGGCACAAACTTGTGCCCCACTACACCACATGTGCACACCTCAACACAAGCAATACATTATATTGAGATGCTCACCATTTGGTGTAGCCGATGTGGGACTATCTTTTCTAATCCAAAAGCAAAAACACCAACAGCTAGTACCCTATAAAAATCTACAGCTATGAAATTGGGCCATCGGCTTCCCGATGCACTGTGACAAGTGTGCATCGTATTCACAAGAGGCTCCGAATTGTGCTTGCAGGCAGTAACCAAATTCGTGTTCATTAACCGGGATTCTTCTTCCTACATTGGTTTTTCGACTACATATCTCCATTCGTACGCGATGCCCTCTGAAGCTTCCTTGGCTGGTTCGGAAGTAAAAACTGTTGGGTTTTGGTCTTTTTCAAAGTGAATTTTAGTCCCACATCGGCTAGACCAAAGGACTTGTATCTCTATATATTAGCTTTGCTTGTTTAGAGATGCACATGTGGTGTGAAGGTGCACATGGGTGTGCCATGTGGGGTTATTTTTCTAATGGAAAAAAGGCTAAATCAACAATTGAAAGCATTCATGCTTTTTGCTCTTGGAAAATTTATTTCTATGGGAGCTAATCTCTCGGACTCGGACTCGGACTCGGGCTCATGGGCTCATAAGGCGTAATGTGGCGTTTTGTTGGCGCACTTTGCACTTAGCCACAGGTTACGCGACCAGGGTGCGCGCCAGGTTGCGCACAGGTTGCGCCGGGTGCGCTGGCTGCGCGTATGGCGTGCGTGGCGCACGTTGCGCGAGTGGCGCAAGGTGGCGCAGGTTGTGCAGTGGCGCAGTGCGCGTAGTAGCGCAGGTTGGCGCAAGTGGCTCAGTGCACAGTATGCAAGGCGCACAGGGTGCCAGAGTGGTGAAACTTGCTTCAGATCGTGCCTGTGCATGATCTGAGCGGTTATTGCACGTTCGGAGTGGTCATTACCACGTCCCGAATATTGTGCTGACCGGGCAGTTGCTACTCGGGCCTATATAAGGTCTCCTCTCTTTCACAGGCAGAAAAATAATACAGAATACATTCAGAGAGTCATAAAAGTTTACAAGTGTTTCTTAACACAAGTAAACAGAGTCTGTGAGAGAGAAGAGAAGCTTTGCACCAGCGTTGCTTTTGCACGGGAGTCCGTGTACGATCCGAGAAGTCAGAAGAGCAGAAGTGTTCCAAAGTTTTCCGTCGAACTTGCTGGTTTCTGGAAGCTATTCGTGTGGGGCGAATATAGCTTTGAGCAACGGTGATCATTCACCCCAGTAGGCCATCTTCCATCTTTCGCTTGTCATCTTCTTTGCTGTTGTGATTACAAAATCTTCTTAGATTCTCGTATATCATATGCTACTGTAGATTACAAAATCTTTTTAGATTCTCGTAATACAATAACAAGTTCTTCTTAGATCTTCGTTATACTTGTGCAACCTTCCTAGAAGTGTTGCGTTGGAACACTGTTCTTACAATTGTTCTTAATTCTCAGTTTTCCATCGAAAAATTGTGCCCTGGCACTAACAATCTCAAAGCCATATTGCTACGATGGAAAACTTTAATGCTTCACTCCTCAATACTGACTTTTGTAAGTTAGAAAAGTTTGATAGAGAGCATTATCAAGTCTGGAAGAGGAAGGTTTATCTCACTCTTCAACTAAGAGACGTTGATCATGTGCTTCTTGATGAGGAACCTACTATTCCAGATACTGGATCTGCTGCTGCAATCGCTGCGGCTACTAAACTTCAGGCCAAATGGAGAAGGAAAAATAGCATTTGTAGGCTGCTTATCCTAAATGCTATGGAGGATTCTCTAGCAGAATCTTACAGTAAAAAACCAATTGCTAGAGACATATGGGAGTCTCTGGAGAAACTGTACGAAGAAGACAAGAACAGGAGCAAGATATTTGTGGTTGAAAAATATCACAAACGGCTCTTTGAGGACGAGAAGTCCATGTTGCCGCAGGTAAAAGAATTTCTGAAGCTGCGACAGAAGTTTGAAGACGAGGCAATGCCCCTCCCTGACAAGTTTGTTGTTAGAGGGATTGTCTCGAAGCTCCCCGCTGGGTGGAGTAAGTTCTATGCAAACATGCATAGGAAGAAGCTGGAGATCAGTCTTGAAGATCTCTTGCAGGAAATCTATGTTGAGGACCAGATGCGGGCTCAACTGAAGGTGGACACACTGTCCAAGCAATTGGCTAACGCCAATCTGGTTCATACCAAGGAACCAAGGAAAAAGCAGGCGGCTTCCCACAGCAAGAATAAGGACCCTAACAATCTGAACATGAAGGGGACTTCCTTCAAGCGAAAGAAGGCAAAGTCTCAGATGCCTTGTTTCAAGTGTGGCAAGAAGGGTCATTTCAAAAGTGAATGCAAAGCAAAAACCAAGCAGTCAGAGCAATAAGAGCCTAGTAAGGTATCTATGATCACTGACGTTGTTGTTATGATTGCGCAGGTTGATGCGGTAAGGACTGACTCTGACTGGTGGGTAGACACTGGAGCCTCCTACCATGTCTGCTCCAGTAAGGAGTAGTTCACCACCTACACACCTACTTCTGAAATGGTTATGATGGCAAGCCAGGCACAAGCTGAAGTGCTCGGGATCGGGACGGTGGTGTTGAAGCTGACTTCGGGGAAGTCTCTGACGCTTCAAGGCGTAAAGCACGTACCTGCTATCGCCAAGAACCTGATCTCAGGAGGCCTACTATGCAACGCAGGCCTCAAGATGGACATCAATGCTGGCCAGATGGTGATGTCTATCAAGGGAACATATTTTGGGAAAGCTTTTTATACCGAAGGAATGTTCAAAATTTAGCTTGTGAATCAGTCCAATATAATTAATGTAATTAATGCAATCACTCCTTCTGCTTATACTCTTGAGTTGTGGCATAATAGGCTAGAACATGTTCATTGTAAACGAATAAACAGAATGTCTAGTCCAGGACTTATCTCCAAGTGTGGGGGTAAGGTAGAGAAATGTGAATTTTGTGCTCAAACGAAGATCACAAGGAAACCCTTTCCTCGGGTTAATCGAAGTACAGATCTTCTGGAGTTGGTACACTCCGATATCTGTGACTTCAAATAGTTCTCTACAAAGGCCGGGATGAAGTATTTCATAACCTTCATCGATGAATTCTCAAAGTATGCGTTCGTCTACTTGCTGAAGGCTAAAGACGAAGCATTCGAGAAGTTCAAGGAGTTCAGAGCCGAAGCTGAGCGGCAGATTGGACAACAACTCAAAAGAATAAGAAGTGATCGAGGTGGGGAGTACAGGTCTCATGAATTCGCATCGTTCTGCAACGAACATGGAATTGTCAATGAGACTACGGCTCCGTACTCTCCTCAATCAAACGGAGTAGCAGAGAGGAAGAACAGAACGTTAACAGAAATAATTAACTCAATGTTGTTGACTGCTGGTCTTCCTAAGTGCTACTGGAGAGAAGCTGCATTGACGGCCACTTTTATTCTAAATAGAGTGCCTCATGCAACTTCAGACGTTACTCCTTATGAACTCTGGTTCAAAGTCAGACCTAACTTGAATGTCATTCGAGTGTGGGGGTGTCTGGCATATGTCAAGCTTCCAGATATGAAGATTCAGAAGCTTGGGACAAAGACTACTAAGACGATCTTCTTGGGGTATGCCGAGAAGAGTGATGCTCGAAGATTTCTTGATATTGAGTCAAATCATATCATTGAATCTCGCGACGCATAATATTTTGAAGACAAATTTGCAAAGCACAAGAATATTGTTCATGTGGATGTACCGGAGAACAATGAGGGTGCGCAAAAAACTGAAGTCTTCAATGAAGATGTGGTCCAAGAAGATGTTGTTGTTGAAACAACGATTGAACCAGAACAAGCTGAGTCATCAGCTAAGCGTATGAGGAGGCCGAAAGACTTCGGAAGTGACTTTGTCACCTATCATGTGGAAGCTGATCCGCTTACCTATGATGAGGCGATGAAGACCAGAGACGCGGTTTTCTGGAAGGAGGCGATTGACAATAAAATTGATTCTATCACCTCAAATAACACTTGGGTGTTGGTTGATCTTCCTGAAGGAGCGAAACCCATCGGATGCAAATGGATCTTCAAGAAGAATTTGAAAGCAGACGGAACTATTGATAAGTTCAAGGCTAGGTTGGTAGCCAAGAGGTTTTCTCAGAAGCAGGGGATTGACTACTTTGACACGTATGCTCCAGTAGCCAGGATGACCACCATCAGGATATTGATTGCTCTTGCAGCAATACATAAGATGATGATACATCAGATGGATGTAAAAATAGCTTTCCTAAATGGCGAGCTGACCGAAGAGATATACATGCAACAGCCAGAGGGATTTGTCGTCAAGGGTCTTGAAGACAAAGTCTGCAAGTTGGTAAAATCTTTGTACAGTCTTAAACAGGCTCCCAAGATGTGGCATAAGAAATTTGACAAAGTTATAAGGTCAAATGGCTACATGGTCAGCGAGACGGACAAGTGTGTTTACACGAAGTTCGCTAATGGAAGAGGTGTGATCGTTTGTCTGTATATGGACGACATGCTTATCCTAGGTACGGATATGAGCTGTGTCATGGAGACAAAGAGGTTCATCTCGAGCAAGTTCAGTATGAAGGACTTGGGGGAAGCTGATGTGATCTTAGGGATCAAGATCATCTGGACAGACACTGGACTAGCGCTGTCACAGTCTCATTATATTGAGAAGATGTGTAAGCCCTTAGCCCAATTTCTCTATTTATTTATTTAGTTATATATTTTTTTTTGTCATAAATATTGCTGAAGTATTAATTACTTCATAGACTTTTCATCAATGTATATATATTATACAATTAAGACTTAAACAAATAAAGTGAAGGATGGAAGGGTCTTCTTGTAAATAACTAACTGTTAGGGGCCTGAGCTAAATTTTGTAATTTAAATCCCTTCTCTATACACAGAGGTTTAAATCCTGGATTCAAAATCTTTCGAACGACCAAGCAAAGCAGTTGTGGTTATGACCAAATCTCCTCCTCCCTATCCCGATAGATTCGATCGGCCCATATATATAGGTATGCCTTCGCCTCACCTCAAACCCTAGAAATTTTTGGCCGAGTTTTCCCCAGCCGAGGCAATTTCCTGCAGATCGAATCTGTCAAAATCTTTAAAGAGGTAATCTTTCTCCTTCTTCGATCAACTCCTGTAATCCTTTAAAGCTTATTTAGTTACCACGATTAATTGGGTTAGAAGTATTTGAGTTAATTCCTGAGAGGAATGTGGAGGAGAGGCTGATGTTTCTATAGGTTCAAAACGAGACCAATTGTAGCCTAGAAGCAATCTCGTGAATGTGGGTCTTGGGAGGATCCTGAGTATGGATAGATAGGTATTTGACCATGGGAGTTCGGGGTGCATAGGTATGTACAACCGCATTGAGAGTATCCGGCCCTAGTAGTAAGGAATTTGTATCAGGAATCCATGTAGAGGGTTACTGTAGTAGGCATCTTTGATCAGGTCAAATCCTCGCATGCCTTGTCCTGCACTATGTATCAGTACATTTTGTATTAAGAGCAGTCCTATGTTGCATCTCTATTCTTCATACTGTTCAATCGATTTTGGCCTCATAGATCAAGTGTTGTTTGAGGACTTAATGTATGAGGTGGCCCTGCATCCTTGAGAAATGAACATGCATACATTGTCCAGTTCTTGGTTAGAGCATCGTGCATTCACCCTACCTGTCCATTGTTCTGCACCCCTTTAGTATAAGTCGATACCTGGTGGTTCCAACCCTCCTTAGACCAGTCCAGGTAGCCAGGTTCATTTAGTATGTTAACCTATATCAAGAGAAATCCCCATTATGTTTAGATAAGATCAGGTGTTCCACTTTACCTTGAATGCCTAGTCCACTTTTGGATGTGCCAAGTTGCAGCCTTTGACCTTTTTAAGGTTCTGGACATCTATGCTCAAGTTCCTGAGCATCTGTTTGCTCTGTCCCAGTTGAGTTCGGTTGTCAACTGATCTTAGTAGCAGTTATGAGGAGAAAGGGGTCCCTGTATAGGTACATCAGAGATTATATACAAGTACCAGATTTGAATATGCAATTTGGGAGTCCAGATTGAGAACTCAGGACCCCAGGCTTGTGCCTATGCTGGCATGGGATGTGACTGTGGTTAATAAAGAGTACATTGCTAGGCTAGTGTGGGTGTACCATCTGAGCACCTGGGTGCTGAACTAGAATACCCTGTGGGTACTCACGAGTATCTACCAGATATGGGTGAAGAGAGATAATGCCATTGTATCAGAACAGGGGAAAGAACTACTGGGATAGTCAGCTGGTACCAACACTGTCATAGACTGCCAGGAACTGTCATAAGACTCTTCCTAATATCCATTAGATATTATGGATGTATATACTATAAAGTTCAGATGGTTATGTATGTTCAGTTCAGTAAAATAAACAAGGTGTATATTTTGGCATATTATGTTGTATTTTGGAATACATGTGCCATGTTTGTTACTAGTTTGGACTGGGACATAGCATTGAATTTTTGTGCTTCCTTGTTGCACGTGTCAGCATGCATAAATCTATCTTTTGGTCCTTTGGATTCATTTTTAAAGATGATATAGGAACAAACATTCCAATTTTGATTTTCTTAGAGTTAGAATTGAATTATCAGGGATGCATTCAAAACCCAAAAGAAGAAAGGCTTTTTAGTACAAGCAAAGGTAATTGAGTTGCTGCCCATTGAGCCACACATGTACATATTTTGACTTTTGATCCCACATCTGATAACTTACAATTGATTGCAATATATGCACATACGAGACTCGATTTCTATTTCTGTCTCCAAATCCTTTGGCTTGCAAACCATGAACTCACATGTTGGTTGATGTCAGATACTCAATGTGCATATGAATTAATATCCCTAAAATATTAGATTGTGGCTCCACCTTTTCTTTTCCTAAGCTACTAGGTTCCAGTCCATCTCTCATGGAATACTTCCCAGTATCCAGTTGTCTTGTTCCCATTGATTTAATTTGTGTACATTTGAATTAAGCTCGGGTTGGTGTAAGTATTTTGCCTCTAGCGTCCATGCAGAGATTGTACTATTGCTCCTGTTAGGTTATTTAACAAGTTTATAGTTCACAAGCTTTCTTCATTGTCCTTAGAATGAACAAGGTATGTGTTATTGTTAACTTCTGTAGTGCCCCTTGTTCCTGCTATTAGGTATCTATCTAGTTGGGTTTGGTTGACACAATTTTATTACAACTTCTGTTTAGATAGGATGGCCAATATTTGGTTCTCTCGATGCTCACATATACTATGGAAGTATTGCTGAAAGGTTTGTTTAATTGATCCTAACCTATTTGAGGAGAAATGTTGATTTCAGTGACAGTTAATAGAGGATGTCATGACTTGTGGGCATGTTCCTTATAGAAGAAGCATCCACTGATTAACAGTGATATGTTAGGCTGAGCTATGTATCAGAATTTAGGGTGGTAAATCTGTTAAAATCAATAAATGATACAATAGTATATCAGAGGTTGGGGATTCAAATAGGGTGGCAGCAGTAACAAGTGTACCTGGCTGCATATATAATAGTTGGCATAAATGTAGAACAGGGTACATGGAACAAAGGGGTGTTGGGCTAGTTAGTGTACAAATCGTAGACTTCCATCTACATAGAAGATGGGACACACTAAGAGGAGTCCATGAAATATTTGAGAAGGCCAATGTACTCAAGTTTGAGATAAGTAGGTAAGTAAGTTATAGCAGCACACATACCATAAGGTATCCTAGAAGATAGATAGTAAAATAGATATGTATGGGTAATGGGTGAATAAGATAAGAAAGGGGCTAGGAGTCTAAGGATAGATAGATTTCTAATTTCTTTTATTTATCATATTGACACTATAAACTCTAAAAACAGGTTCATTGGACTTTTGACTCCACACTTGGCCGTGCCAACAGCTCAGGACCACAGGCAAGTATACCTTACCAACTCGTACAATACAATTTATATGCATGTTCACGTTCTCGCTGCTATTCTTTTCCTTACTTTCGTGATAGTTTTATTCCATATCTTGTACGCTCATCCTGTTATGGTTTTACTTTACTTGTTTCTAGTTTCTTGTTCATTTTCTGTTATGATATTTTTTACCTGTTACACTGTGATAGTCTCATACGTATTGCTTGATAGAGTCGTCTCGTCCTACACCATGATTTCTTCGACTAGATTATAACTTGACTTGACTTGACATGACTTGAGTAGGACTTGACTTTGACATTCTATAGATTGTGAGTACTTACCTTGACTACGGTCTATAGGATTTTATACTAGGATTGGCTACTGTCTTGGTTGTGAGTACTTGCCTTGACTGCGATTGAGACATTATAGATTGTGAGTACTTGCCTTGACTGCAGTTTATAGCCATCAATTTCTAGTATGGCATGCCAGTGTCTTAGGATCCTTGCGTTTAGATCTTGTGTTTTAGTTCATTCCGTTTCGTTGGATATTCTTGATTGTCCCTTACTTCTTGGTATATTTGTACTGCTACATGTTGGCTTGTATATTATGTATCTTGCTAGTCCTCTGAGGACCTGATGATCTCTTCAGGTTTAGCCGAGTATTGAGCCAGGTGCACACGAGCAGTTGGAGCTAGCATTGGACCACGGTGCCACTACAGCTGAGGGTACTTTGACAGTTTGGACTCAATTATTTCATTTCCATGTTTCTATGTCATTATCGTCTATTTGTAGTGGATTTGTGTCCACCGGACGTAACTGGAAATTCTTGATAAACAGGATACTCAATTTATATTATCATTCATTATTCAGTTTCATTTGTATTAGTGACTTGTATCATATTTATGGATGAGATCTAGATTGCCTCTGTGACGTGTTTATGTACTAGACAGCGTTCTACTGCCGACACTGCGGCGTAGGCTGGACTTGGACACGTCTCGTATCCGAAAACCGGGTGCGGGTCGTGACAAGATGATCACTCGTTATGGATATCGGTATCTTTCAGGGATCGATACGCCGTACAGGTGTGATATGAAGCTGAAGCCTAATTTAGGGGAAAGCGTCAGGCAGCTGGAGTATGCAAGTGTAATCGGGAGTTTGATGTATGCTACTACTGGAACAAGCCCTGACATAGCTTTCGCCGTGGGAATGCTGAGTCGTTTCACGAGCAACCCTGGTGTTGAACACTGGAAAGCTGTGAAACGGGTTATGAGATATCTCAAGAAGACTCAGACATATGCACTGTACTACAACGGAGATCCGCCGGTAGTGGAAGGCTTCAGTGATGCCAGCTGGTGCTCAGAGGTGGAGAGCGAGAGGTCCACAGGTGGAGAGCGAGAGGTCCACAGGTGGATTCATTTTCATAATGGGTAGAGCTGCTATATCGTGGAAGTCGAAGAAACAGACTATGCTCTCGCGGTCATCCATGGAATCTGAGTTCTTTGTACTTGATACTGCAGCCGAGGAAGCAGAATGGCTTCGGGAGCTCATGTATGATCTTCCAGTGGTTGGGGCGCAAATACCGGCGATACCGATATACTACGACAACCAGGCGACTGCGGCGGTGGCATCAAATGACCTCTTCAACGGGAAGAAGAGAACTGTGCGGTTGAAGCACAGGGCAGTACACGATCTTATCAAGAGATGTGTTATTGCAGTGATTGATGTTTGGAGTCAGGAGAACCTGGCGGATCCGTTCACCAAGGGCCTCAAGCGTCAGCTGGTCGATGACACAGCTTGTAAAATGGGCTTGAAGGTATTCTGATATTGTATTATTGTATTCCTACCATAAAGTTTTATGCTAATAGTTCAAAGAGAAATCTACTATGCATCTAGCTTTTGGTTCAAGGGAGGACCACTAATCGGAAGAATATCAGAAACGGTAGGTACATGTTCTATTGGGCATGGAAAGGTTACGGACCTATAACCACTGTTGTCTACTGTTGTTTTCTACGGAAAACGGATCCTGTGGGAAGGTTGGCTTAAATGCCTTAATGAGTTCACATGCAGAGTGAATGTCTGGTGTGCTTTACAGGAAGCACGGTAGAACAGCACTACAAGGAATGAAACTCCATGCTACTGTGGGGTGACTCCACCATGAGGTTCCCAGGTATGGGGTAATGCCTCGGCTTTGCTAGCCAAGTCACAGCGGCATAGCACCGCAAATAGATAGTTAGCCTAATAATGTATGTTAAAATAAAGAAGGGTATAGTCAGCACTACAAAGAGGAGGAGTTCCTCATGTTACAGTGGCACGACACCACGATGAGGTACCCGGTTAGGGATAAAGTCTCGGCCATGCAAGCCATGTCGTTGCGGCATAACACCGCAAGGGAGCCTAAGGCTTCATGCTGGGTAGTTTGGCACTACAAAGAGGCGGTTGCCTCATGCTACAATAGTATGACACTACGATGAGGTCACTACCAAAATAAGTCATATTAGCGACGTAATTAGCGACGTTTATGAAAGACGTCGCTATATTTTAGCAATTTAGCGACGTAAATTTATAACGTCGCAATACGTCACTATTAGCGACGTTCAACGACATATTGCGACTAAGTTTTGTATTATAAAAACGTACGTCGTGGATATGTCGGTGAACGTCGCTAAAATCACTGATATTAGCGACGTTTACCGACGTCTTCGTATGACGTCGCTAAATATTTCATATAGGGTTCTGCTGGCCAGATCGATTTCATTTTTTTACCCAAAATTTTATTCTCCCGCTCGAGCCCCAAATCTTTCTCCCTTTCCCCCTCTCGTCTCCGGCGACCCCCTCCCACCAGCGACCCCCTCCCACCAGCGAGCCCCTCCCCCCGGCGACCCCTCCCTCCGGAGACACCCCTCTCCCTCGTTCCCTACCTCGGCGACCCTGCTCGCCCACTGGTGTCCTCGTCCGTCTTGCGTCCCCTTCCTCCGGCGACCACCCCCCCCCCCCCCCCGCGGTGACCACCCCCCCACACGGCGACCCCCCTCCCTGCGGCGACCCCCTCCCCACGGTGACCTCTTTTCCCGCGGCGTCCGGCGACCCTCCATCGCTCCTCCACCGTCAAGTCTCCTCGTCGACGTCGACCCGACTAGTCCCCTCTGCCGCTGCTCCATCCCCGACCCCGACCCAATTCTGACCAAGAAAGGTAAACCCTAACCCTATCTCCCTCCTCCTGATGTGCTGACATAGACATGATACGACAGGCTGACACGACACAATATTCGTACACAATATTGTCAATTAAGTAATTATTTCGAAGGTAAAAAAATACTAGAATACTTAAAATGTAGTCTACTACCAAATATGAAAGCTTTCAAGGAGAGTCGTATACACTGACACAGAAATGACTCTTCAAAGTCGAGAGTTTTGAAATACTAGATTAGTATTTGTATGTATATGATTATGTGTGTGTGAGTTATTAGTGTGAGATGAAAAGCAGGGTATTAGTGTTATTTTATATGTGGTAAAGAGTATATTTGGCATGTATCGATAGAAATGAAAGAGATTACTCAAAATAATTGTCAGTTTGAGATAGTTGCATGAATAGGTGGTCTTCTAAATATGTTGTTGCTTAAGCAGTTTATAGCTACAAAATGCGTAAGTGCAACATGAAAATCTCATCTGTTAAATATGTTACCTAAGAGCATCATTAGTAAGGCTCATCCCAATTTCTAGATTCTAGATTTCAAATGTAGGAGCTCATTTTGTAGAATAGTAAGACCCATAGGTTTTAAATTATAAAATGTAGGAGAATGTAGGAGATTCACAACTCTCCACATTTGTTCAAGACATAACATTCATTTCCATAAAAACTTTCATAGATAATATAATATATCCCAATTGTCAAAGATTCTGTAAAGTCAGTCAGAATCACAAATATGAAGCATCCATCACAACTACACAACATATCCAAAACACAAAAGAATTGACTTTGATGAAAACTAGAGCATAACCTCTAAATGAAAACATGAACTAATTAACACATAATCCATAAACTTTTAAATTATCGCTATCGGTATCGGACTATCGCTATCGGTATCGAACTATCGGTATCGATCGAACTATCGGTATCGGACTATCGCTATCGGTATCGGACTATCGCTATCGGTATCGACCGTATATACTTAGTATCGGGCGTAGCGGATTAGTATCGATCAGTATATAGGTTTGGGTTAAGATCAAGGTTCAAAGTATCGGTATCGGAATAGTAGGCCGAATAGGAGGCCGAGATAGTCGAATGAGAAGAAGGGAAGAAGGAAGGAGCAGATGGGTCCAGAGCCATGGTGGAGGAGGAGAAGTAATATGAGAGCAGTTTCCGCCGTAACATCTCCTGGCTCTGCTGGCAACTGAAGTCCAGATGCTACAAAGGACGATCCTTCGCTGAAATCGACTACAACACCCATCAGTTCAAGTTCATTCCTATATGAGTAGATTCCAATGCCATAGAAGCCATCAGTTTGTTGACCTTCCTCTATGGCATTGGAATATACTCATCTAGGAATGAACTTGAACTGATGGGTGTTGTAGTCGATTTCAACGAAGGATCGTCCTTTGTAGCATCTGGACTTCAGTTGCCAGCAGAGCCAGGAGATGTTACGGCGGAAACTGCTCTCATGTTACTTCTCCTCCTCCACCATGGCTCTGGACCCATCTGCTCCTCCCTTCTTCCCTTCTTCTCATTCGACTATCTCGGCCTCCTATTCGGCCTACTATTCCGATATGCGTTTGATACGGTCTACCTAACCTATATACTGATACTAATCTGATACTCTCTGATATTAAGTACATCCGGCTTACTAGCTAGCGGATCCACCAGTTACATGATTATATACTAATTATGTTTAGTTTGTCTTACGATACAGATTTTCACATCCAATGTAATCCAGTTGACCAATGTAACCCAAGATGTTGTCTTATTGACCTAGTTTAGCCTTGTTTTACTAGATTGTTGATCGAGTTGACCAATAGTTGACTTTGACCTTGATTGGCCTAGAAATCATATAGAATTGCATGTATACTTCTTTTATTTTATATTGACTTCCATGATATGACAGCTCCTCAAAAAAAAGAATCCTCTACTAGACATCGCACTCTCCTTTTCAGAACATCAACTAGTATTACTACCTTGATGTATATATAAAGTATGCATGTATAATAGTAGGTAATGATATGCAAAACTGAAAAGATAAATGCAATGCATGAATGAATGGATGAAAAGATAAATGCAATCCATCGGAAAAGCTTTGACACTTGCATATCATTCACTACCTTGATGTATCTATCTTACAGAATTATGGAGCTGAATTACTATCTGCAGAATCGTACTTGGATGTACAACCGTCATCCTGATGACATGTGCGGTGTGCGGGATGAATTCATAGAGGGTGTACACCAGTTCCTGCAGTTTGCCAAGGCGTTCCCTCAGTACATGGACGGTACCAAAATTAAGTGTCTGTGTGTGAGATGTCGCAACTTGAAATATCATCCAGAAGTGGATGTCACGTATCATTTGTACTCGAAGGGTTTCACGCCGAATTACTATCAGTGGAGCGAGCACGGAGAACTTGTGTCTTTAGCATCGGAGTACGAGCCTTATGTGGATGTCCACAACAACGCTCCTTACGACGATGGGTTGGTGAACATGGTTTTTGACGCGGCCGGGCCTAGTTTCGATCCGGATGATCATGATGCACCTGAGGAGGCACCGAACCCCGATGCTGCACAGTTCATGGAGTTGCTGGAGAATGCAAGGACTCCATTATATCCTGGTTGTGAGGATCATTCACCGTTGGAGGTGGTTACAAGATTGTTGAGCATCAAGTCCGATTTTAACATGTCGCAAGATTGCTACAACCGTATTATGGAGTTGCTTATAGAAATATTGCCTGAGGGTGCGAAGTTGCCTAAAGACTTCTACCGGTCTAAGAGGATGGTTAGATCGCTCTGGATGGGATATGAAAAAATCGATGCCTGTCGCAACGGGTGCATGTTGTACTACAAAGACGACAAGGATGAAGACGCCTGCAGATTTTGTGGTGTCGATCGCTACAAGGCCTGTGGTAGAGGAAAGTCTGTCGGTGCCAGGAAGCCTACCTCTTCGATGCACTACTTGCCGTTGACGCCGCGTTTGCAGCGGTTGTTTATGGTGAAGGAAACTGCAGAAAACATGAGTTGGCATAAGCGGAAACATACCGAAGGAGTGTTGGATCACCCATCTGATGGAGAAGCATGGAAGCACTTTGATCGAGAGTATCCAGATTTTGCTTCTGATCCGCGTAATGTTAGATTGGGTCTCTGCTCTGACGGTTTTACCCCATTCGGACTTTCGGGATCCCAGTATTCGTGTTGGCCTGTGATCGTCACCCCGTATAATCTACCGCCTTGGATGTGCATGAAGACTCCATATATGTTCCTCATCGTTATTATCCCAGGTCCGAACAATCCGAAAAGGAACATCGATGTTTATTTACAGCCATTGATTGATGAGTTGAATCAGCTGTGGGAAGTAGGTTCCAACACGTACGATGTATCTAGAAAACAAAATTTCCAGATGCGGACAGCACTTATGTGGACCATCAACGACTTTCCGGCCTATGGAATGTTATCTAGATGGAGCACGCATGGTCGTCTTTCATGTCCGTGTTGCATGGACGACACTAAGGCTTTCCGTTTGAAACACGGAGGCAAACCGTGCTTCTTCGATTGTCATCGACAATTCCTGCCGAAGGATCATCCGTACCGGAGGAACAAGAATGCTTTTCGTGCTGGCGTTGTGGAGAAGGGTGATCCACCGACAAGGTGGTGCGGAGCCACGATATGGGAGGAGGTTAGAGATTTACTAAGTGCTATTGAGCAGCCTGCTACGGGCTACAAGTGTGACGGATTTGGTCGCACTCATAACTGGACGAAGAGGAGTATATTCTGGGATCTGCCATACTGGAGCACCAATCTGATTAGACATAACCTTGATGTCATGCATATTGAGAAGAATGTGTTTGACAACATAATTAATACTGTAATGGACGTAAAGGGGAAGACGAAAGACAATCCTAAGGCTAGATTGGACTTGAAAGAAATATGTAGACGTCCTGCATTGCATTTGATAGAGGACGGGAATGGGAAGTTGAAGCAGCCTAAGGCAATTTTCTCACTGGAGAAGGAGGATAAAGTGAGGCTTTGTAGGTGGATTCAAGGTCTGAAATTTCCAGATGGGTATGTTTCAAACTTGAGAAGATGCGTCGACCTCAAGGAGAACAAACTGACAGGTATGAAGAGCCATGATTGTCACGTATTCATGGAGCGGTTAATTCCGATTGCATTTCGGGAATTCTTACCGCAGGCAGTTTGGGATCCATTGACGGAGCTTAGCATATTCTTCAGGGACCTTTGTTCTAAGAAATTGCTCGTTGATCGTCTAGAAAAGCAAGAGAAGGACATTGCGGTAACACTGTGCAAGCTAGAGAGGGTGTTTCCTCCTGGATTCTTCGACTCTATGGAGCATTTGCCGATTCATCTTTCCTACGAGGCACGTGTTGGTGGACCCGTCGAATATCGATGGATGTACCCGTTCGGGCGACATTTGAATCACCTAAAAAGAAAGGTAAAAAATAAGGCTCGGGTCGAGGGTTCTATTTGTGAAGCCTATATTCTCGAGGAGATTACAAATTTCTGCTCCTCCTATTTCAAACCTCATGTTGCTACGAATAGAACGAGGGCTCCGAGAAACGACGACGATATCAAGAATTTAATGATGGAATACTGAAAGTATTCAATGCGTCCGGAAAGCCTTCGGGGAAAATGAAGAAGAGATATTTGAATGACGAAGAGCTAAGGGCTGCTCAGTTGTATGTATTACTCAATTGCGACAAGGATGAAGTGGAGAAGCTAGAGGGGTAAGTAAGGAATGATGAGTTTACGTCATCTCAATGTAATAGTATAAGCTAATATTATTGTACTAATCGTTCTAATGCTTCGTTGTTTTCCAGCACATATAATGATGAGTTGAGGCTGGTTAGACCCTACCTAACAGACGAAGCATTAGAACAAGAAATGAGACGTCATTTTCCTTCTTGGTTGAGCGAATATGTAAGCAGTTCGGTAATATTTACTGGCCTCTTCTAATGCAACTGCGCAATAAATAACTTATTATCTCTTCTTTGATATTCAGGTCGATCGTCTAATTTCACCCGAGATTGAATTAATTAGAACTCTTGCCAAGGGACCAATTACTTTTGTTAAAACATGGCCAAGTTATTGTGTCAATGGCTTTCGGTTCAAGTCGACAAATGCTCCGATCAGAGACAGCTTCCTGGATCTTGATTCCACGAAGAACAGTTGTTTGTGTATCAAGTCTTCGAACTACAAAGACGTCGATCCAGGAAATGATTTCTTTGGCATCTTGCGAGAGATTGTGGAGTTGTCATATAATTATGGCAGAGAACCTGCAAAGATCGTGTTGTTCAAGTGTGAATGGTTCGATCCGATTGAAAATCAAGGCTGGAAAATTGACAAGCATGGTCTTGTGGATATAAACTACAAGCGTAGATATCAAGGCTACGAACCGTTTGTCCTAGCAACTCAGGCTCAGCTCGTGTATTTCACAGCTTATCCGAGACGGGGAGCAACGAAGTCTGACTGGTGGGCAGTATGCAAGACTAAAGCTAGAGATACTTTTGATGTTGATGAAAAAGCTTACCAGGAGGACGAACTACCTCCTGTAACCAATATTGTCGATGTGGACTCCACGGAAGTTACGCATTACACGACACATAATATAGAAGATGTAGAATTATCCGAAGAGGAAGACGAAGCCGACGAAGGTGAAGACGAAAGTGAAGATGAGGAGGAAGAGGAAGATGAGGTCGAGGAAGACGAACAAGATGATTATTCTGAAGATGATTGAGAGAGATATACTTATCTGGACTTAGATGTTTCTTCTAGAATATATTATCTGGACTTAGATGTTTATTGTAGAATGTATCATCATATGTTACCTTGGTTATTATCTTTGTTGTACTGTCATATTTCTATTCTCTATTATTTGTTGTACTGTCATATTTCTAGTCTCTAATATTTGTTGTACTGTCATATTTCTAGTCTCTATTATTTGTTGTACTGTCATATTTCTAGTCTCTATTATATCTTGTACTATCATATGCTGTTATCAGGTATGGCAGGTCGTCGCGGACATTTGCGAGGGCCACGAGGAGGTCGGGATCCTCCGGTACTTCCTACAGGTACTGCTAGGGGACGGAGTTTGCCTTCGGTACCTCCTATTGGTACCGGCTCTGGATCCTCGTCGCCGATTACTCCTCCATATCGGACAGTAGCTGGACCGGTTGGGACGACGTCACGTGGCATATCTCCTGGGACGAGTAGTTCCAGACCTGTTGAGATTGCTCCCCCGTCTAGCATTCCTGATGTTGATACGACGATGGAGACGGATGAGCAGATGGCCGAGGAGGATGCGCCGACGGCCGACCAGCATCATGAAGATGATGCGTGCGCACCTCCGGAGGAGGGGAGGACGGAGATCTGGGCCGACGGTACAAAGTAGGTATTTTGGTTTATAATTTTTTTTTTCTTCTGTTTTTATCATAAATTAATTTTTTTGATGAATATAATATGTATGTATAGATATCGTCCTCCAGGGGTACAGAGACGCCTAGGCGATATGCTGAGGCATAATTATGGTGGTCCCTGGATTAACTACTCTGATGCTCCAGACGAAAGGAAGAACTTCTGGTTTACGCGCTTCAAGGTTAAAATAGATTTGTTTTTAACATGAATCATTTAATTTATGCATATTATATATAACTGATAAATATTTGGTTTCGTACTGTTCTAGGATATGTTTTACTATCCGCCGCACCGGGCCGAGCAGATCGAGGGGATGTTTCCTTCCGTCGCTGCTAAGCTGATCCGCGACTCTATTAATGATCAGAAGGAACGTGATCGTGCCGGAAAGCCGATCAAAGGTTGGATCACCCCTGATCAGTGGAATGAGATGAAGGCTCGATTCAACGAGCCAAGGTACAAGGAGAAGTCGGAGAAGGCTAAGGCGGCTAGGCAACATGCCTCGAAGTGGTGCGGTGGGTCGATTCCGATGACGGAACATTTTCGTCGTCTGGTATGTCTTTCTCTTTTAGAAATATTATTTTAATGCAAATCCGATAAATTATTACTAAGATAATATATTTAATTACAGGTAAGGAAGGTCGGTAACGCCGACATGGTGACCGTCTTCCTGGCCACCCATCGGAAGGGCGGAGTCCTTATTGACGAGAGGGCCGAGCAGACCTATGTAAGTATTACAATACGTTATCTTAATTTAATACTTCGTGTCCATTTTAATATAACTTAGTAAATATGATGCAAATAAATATTCATGAAGTTAGTAAAAATAAGTACATTAATTAGAAATTAGAAATTATAGAGTACTATCCATACTTTCTAGGCCGAGTATACGAGGCTGCGGGAACGGGCGGCTGCTAGTGCACCTGATGCAGGAGAGGCCGGTACTTCCTCGCAGCCCACTCAAGCTCCGTCGGCGGACGAGCTGTGGATGACCGTCGCTGGTGGCCTCCGTAGGGGTACGTACTACGGTACGGGATCCTATGGCGCCCTAGTTGCGACCCAGTCCTCTAGGACATCTCCTGCTAGTGTGCATGGTCCACAGCCGTCCCAGGAGTCTGCCCGAGTCCACCAGATGATGGAGTCTCTCCGTGACGACCTGCTACGACGGATCGAGCAGCAGTCTCAGCATCCTACGGACGATCCTGCGCTGCTAGCACGATTGGATGCGCTCGACCGCGGCATTATAGACCTCAGGGAGACGACTGAGAGGACAGAGCACGCCGTTGGAGGGTTAGAGCGCACGGTGACGGAGTTGCAGACAGGACAGGTGACCATGGTCGAGACGGTGAGATTGGCGCAGGATTCGATGGTCCAGAGCAGTGGTAGAATGTTATCTATCATGGATTCATACAACCAGCGACTTACAGCGTTGGAGCATGCTGGTACTCTGGGTGCGCCTTCATCGTCGTCGACTCCGCCGCCTCCACCGCCTTCTTCTTCGACACCGACTCCACCGACGTCACATCCTGGCGCTCCATCTGTATCGATTTCACTTGCGGAGTATGAGGAGTTTTTACGCCTTCGTCGCGGCGGTGCCCCTCCTGCACCAGATCACTAGTAGTCCTAGTTAGGACTTTTGTTTGTGTTTGTATCATCTTATGTTTGTGACTTATGATTGGATGTTTGTATTGGATGTTAGTTGTGTTTGTATCGAATTGACTTGTGACTTGTTTGGATTGGATGTTAATTCCTTCATCGATAAATGTTAATTGTGTTTGGATTGGATGTTAATTAACTTAGATTAAAGCTATCTGTGATTTGGAATTGTGAGTGGGGGTTTGAATGCGCTGTGATTTGGAATTGTGAGTGGGGATTTGAATGTGTACCTATATGTGTTTTATAGAATTGTGAGTGGTAATATAGAATCTGTGTTTTATTTTTTTTATTTTTTTTACAACTTTAGCGACGTTTAGCGACGCTTACTGACGTTTAGCGACGTCTTTTTCCGACGTTTACCGACGACAAGCTGCAAATAATATATTTTTTTGACGTTTTACCGACATTTACCGACGACTAACTGCAAAAAAGTACAGCTCTCCGACGTATTTACCGACGTTTACCGACACTAGCTGCAAAAATGTACAGGACCTTTACCGACGTCTAGCGACAACATTCACGTCGCTATATTACCGACGAAACGACGGTAGACGTCGGTAACTATTCCAGGCCTTTACCGACGTGTAGCGACTACATATACGTCGCTAATATACCGACGGAACGACGATAAACGTCGATAACTCACCGACGTACTGTTACGTCGCTGAATGTCGGTAATTGCGACGTTCAGCGACGTTTTTGTAATCAGCGACTAAGGAAACGGCGACAAAACCTAAACGTCGGTAAATACGTCGGTGATACATATTAGCGACGGATTTTGTTGTTTTTCCGACGTTTTTGGGCGTCGCTAAAACCATTTATTTTGGTAGTGGGTTCCCGGTACGGGGTAAGGCCTCGGCTTTAAGCCATGTCATAGCGGCGTAGCACCGCAAGGGAAGCGCAAAGCGCTTCATGCCATGTCTCTTTATAATGAACTCACCTATAGTGTATGGACAAAGAGATATCAGGCCGTCTCTTGAGGGTAAACTTATAGACGCCCAAAATTATACACTGAAACCAGGCTGGCACAGGACCTTTAATGTGTAGCCAAAAGCACATGTAACTATATTATGTGAGTTGGAAGAATTTCAGCTATGATGCAGAATTCAAGGCTTAGTCCATTCTTGTATTATATATGTTATTTGAACCATGCGGGAAGATTCCAGTCGTCAGCGACATCTTTCCTAATGCATGATGGACAGTTACTGTGGGGAATACTTATACTCATATATAGAGATATGTGGGGGATTGTTGGGTTTTGGTCTTTTTCAAAGTAAATTTTAGTCCCACATCGGCTAGACCAAAGGACTTGTATCTCTATATATTAGCTTTGCTAGTTTAGAGATGCACATGTGGTGTGGATGTGCACATGGGTGTGCCATGTGGGATTATTTTTCAAATAGAAAAAAGGCTAAATCAACAATTGAAAGCATTTATGCTTTTTGCTCTTGGAAAATTTATTTCCATGGGAGCTAAGCCCCGTAGGGGCTTAGCGACTCGAACTCGGGCTTATGGGCTCATGAGGCGTAATGTGGCATTTTGTTGGCGCACTTTACACTTTGTACGTCAGCATCGTCGCTAGGCGCATAGTGCACTTTAGTTGCGCCCGTTGCGCGAGCCACTTGCGCTGCCATATTGCGAGCCACTTGCGCTGCCATGTTGCGTGCCATAGGTTGCGTGTAACTCCCTAAATCATATTTGGTGATGTTTTAAAATTTTTCTAAAATATTATAGAAAACATGTTTCTTTAATAAAAAGAATTTTTATTCTAAAGCAGATTGTTTCTCAAATAAAATTTATTCCCTTAAACGAGATTAAGCATTTTGTTATCATTTTAGCAAATGAAGTTTAGTGGATTAATTTGTTTTTAGTTATTACGGTTATTGATTTAGGATTACTGTTGATTTTATTCCTAATTATTAATTAGTTATTATTAGCTAATCTGTTTTAGTTTGGAAAAACATTTTGAACTATTTAATCTGTTGGAGGGATTTTTGAAATTCGGAATTCTGTTTGTATTGGAGAGAATGGTAACTATCAACCTAGTTATTTTAGTATTAATGTTTATTGTGGTTATAATTTCAAATGTTTATAGTAATTGGCTAGTGAATGCTCATGATTAACTTAAGTTTAGACTACAAATCCTGTTGGACTTCCTGCCACTGAGTATGGATTTCGGATTATTTTCTAATGAGAAGAATTTATTGAGTACTAATTAAATTAGCTGGTAGTTAAGTAATTTCTGATAAATTGTTAGTTAAAATTATGTAATTAGTTATTAAATATAGCTGGCAGTATAACTAATTCTGTTAGCAAATCAATTGCTTTATTATTTTTTTGAATCTTTTGAAAATGTTGAAATTGTTGGAGGGAACAATTGGTTTGGAAAACTGTTTTGAAATTAATTTAAATTTTGAAATTCTGTAATTTGTTGTTCTGTTACTATCCTACTCTATATGCCCTCAGATCTATAGGTTATTACTACACTGCCATTTGATTTTACCCCCAGATCTACACGTTATTACAAACATGCCACTCACACACACAGCATTATTTTACTATATATATTACACGCATACCAATACAATTCTGACACAGCACAGTACCCCTCCTCTCTCTCACTGACACGTCATTACACTCTCTCTCTCATCTCTCTCTGTCCTCTCTCTCTCTCCTCACTGGAGGACCACCGCCGTGCGCCACCGCCCTCGCCGAGATCGACCGCCACTCCATCACCGCTGATCCGCCACCGTTGCTGCCGTGCGCCACCGCATCTCGCCAGAGTACCACTGAGTTCGCCGCCGCCTCGAGGACTGCGCTGCTCCTCGAACAGTGAGCCGTCTCGGGCTGCGTGCACCGCCAGAAGAGCAGAAGCCTCGAAGACAGCGCCATCTTGGAGACTGTGCACCGCCATCAGCGCTCCTCGATCTGGTCGATCTGGGAGACTCTTGAGCCGCGCGCCTCTGACGTCCGCCGCCTCGATTCTCTCGCCACCGCCACACCAACGACAGAAGAGCATCGACTGCAGAGCCTGACGACCGGAGCGCACCGCCATCAGAGTAGCGCCGAGCCGAGGAGACCCCATCGGCTCTCGTGTGGAGTCTTCGAGAGCCGAGCCACCGTCTTCGAGCCGCCGCCGTCAGATCCAGAGCTTCCTCGCCGAGCCGAGCCAGATCTCCGTCACCGACGCCGAGGATCGACGTCCCCGTCAGGCTGGTGAGCACGCCATTCCCCTTCTCGAACCCCCCTTCTCTTCCTGTTGTAATTAGGGTTTTATTTTGGGTTAGGGTTTCGGGAAAGATGGAGATGGGGTAATGATCGACTGACGACCTAGAACTTAGGGTTTCAGACCTAGATCTAGGTTTTCCAAGCTTGAGGACGAAGCTGAAGGGTTAGGGTTTCGACTTATAAGTTAGGGTTGCGGCCATGGGAAGAAGATGACCTAGGGTTTTCGGGATGGGGCTAGGAGACTGGACGGAGGAAGGTGAATGGGCTGGTTCACCGGAGAGAAGATGGACTAGGGTTCAGGCTAGTGTGGCCATGAAGGAGAACTTAGGGTTAGGGTTTCACCTAGGGTTCCGGCTAGGGTTCAGACTAAGCTAGGGTTAGGGTTCCTAGCTGGAGAGAGTGAAGACTGGAGAAGAAGACGAAGAGGAGATGGCGTTGGGGTTTACTCGGAGAAGGAGGAGACGGAAGCCTCGCCTGAAACGACGAGATGCTCGCCGGAGAAGTCGAGGCTTCGTCGGAGAAGACGAAGAGTTGGGGCGGACTTCGACAGTATTCTCGAACGTTCTGTTCGCTGAATGAAGAGGAGAGAGAAGGTTAGAGATTTTATTCGACAGGATTGGGCCGGGTTCTTGGGCTGTAAGAGTGGGCTCGGAGTAAGGGCTGTTTTAATTTAGAAATTTAAGTTAAACTTCTATTGTTAACAGAATTAAGGGCTGGGTTTTGGGCCAGAGACTATGGGCCGGATTCTGGGCTGAGTCTGTGGGCTGGTGGAGTTAGAAATATTTAAGTTTAATAGAGGATTGATTAATTCAGTGGGCTGAGAAGTAGGGCTGGGTCTTGTGGGTCGGTCTGTAATAGAGTGTGGGCTCAGTCTATTGGTTTTAGATGTTGTTGGTTTATCAGGACTGTGGGTCGGGTTTCCAGGCATAGAGGCTGGACTGGAATTTTAAGATATTAAGTTAAATTTATTAGCATAGTTTTGGGCCAGAGGCTTTGGACTGAATAGTTGGGCTTAAGGCTGGCTGTCTTCTATACATAAATTTGAGCTTTGCTAAACATTTAAATTAATAGTATTAATGGTATTAATACTATTGTGTTATTATTAATATGCTTATACTTAGATAGCAATTATTTTAAGAAGGGTTATTCTAAATAATTTTAGTTAATATTATTATATTAGAGTTTTGCCAAAAATATATGTATATATTGTTATAAAATTCTTTTATAGATATTTTGGTTAAATATCTTGTTAGCATTAATAATAATTAGTATTTAGTTAGTAAATAGTTGGTTTAAATTGTTAATATTAAATATCTTGATAGCAAAATGTTATAGTATTTTCTAAAATAGTTCCTTTGCTAAAATATGGTTAGAAATAGTTTAACTAGCAATTATCTTCTAAAAACATTTATGTATATATATTTTTCTAACACAAATGATTTAGTAAATGATTCTAGTATTATTTGTAAATAATATTATTAGGTAATTTTGGACAATATATATAGTTAGTTAACATATTAGTTATTTTTAAACCCTAAATAACTTGTACAAATATAACAGGTGATCTACAACCATGCAGTACTACTCTCGTGCAACCAAACCGAGGCAAGTACACTGACTTGACTTGTACCTTGTTTTCTGTCTTACCTTCATGTGCCATGTTCTCATATCGGACACGAATTACACACGATTGTCTTGTACTCTTGTTCATTGCTTGTGCGTCATTGTTATTGCGGGATTGGGGGAAATATTAGCTTTTGTGTGACCACACCCAATATAGCATTGAAGATAGCCTAATCGTATACATCACGTACGATGAAGCCGTACCATGTAGAATTGCCTCATTGATTGATTGATTGATTGTTCCTAAGCCGGTCACACATTAGTTTTAATATTTCAAAATGGTCACAATTGCATATTGATTGATTGATTGCCTTGTACATTGATAGCCGTGTTCATTGTCTAGCATATTGATTGTCATCCTTTACCTGCAGTTTATATTTCATTTCTGGTACCACAGTTCAGTTTTATTTCATGTTCTAGTTTCTGGTATTTCTGTTTCACCTTGTACTCTGGATCACAGACTACATTGTATATTGTCTAGTCAGGGTTGTACTTTGCTCTTTTTCTGATAGGATCGTTGCAGGTGAGTGGGATATTACATGGAGCTGGTGATTGCTTGGATATTGCAGCTTTTATTTTAGTTTATTTTTCTGGAGATTGTATTGTAGATATTCATTATTGTATATTATTTCATTTGACCGGATTTGTCTCCGGCTGAGTTTGTATTTAAAAGACTTGATGGATATTGGTGATTTCTGGGAACGTTATAAAAGCTGTGATTTGGTTTACATTACATTGTGACTTTGAGTTTTCTTTAGTATTGTACAGCTTACTTCGTCGTGTCCAACGACGAAGGCTGGGCGTGTCCGACTCGTATCCGATTATTCGGGAGCGGG
Organism: Iris pallida; assembly: GCA_029216955.1. NCBI lineage: Eukaryota > Viridiplantae > Streptophyta > Magnoliopsida > Asparagales > Iridaceae > Iris > Iris pallida. The sequence continues at coordinate 2,348,583 of JANAVB010021796.1, forward strand.
TCGTGACATGTTTTTAGTGGTGGCCCATGCAGGTCTGTCCTAATGACACTTAGGCAAATAAGTGTTATTGGAGGACCAGCGAAAGCTAAGGAAAACTCATCACAGCATAGGAACCGCGGGAAAATGGTTTATGATTTATGGAAAATGGTTTATGAAAATGGTTTACTGTTTATGAAAATGGTTTATGGTTTTTGAAATGGTTTATGATTAATAGTTTATGGTTTATGGTTATTGATGTTTGAAAATTTTGAAAATTTGATTTTACTTATAATTTTTAGGATAGTTGTGATTTTTATAGGATATAGCAATCAACAGTTTATTTCTTTTGCAGGACGGTCGCCACGACGAGCGCTGGGACCAGTGAGCAGCCTGCACCCAGTGCACAGGAGCAGCTTGTACCGCCTCCGCCGATTCCACCAACGATGATGTTCGATGGCACGCAAGTGATGGCCATGTTCCAGCAATTCATGGAGGCCCAGAATCAACAGGCTGCACAGTTCCGAGAGACTCAGAGTCAGCAGGCCGCAGAGTTCAGAGCGACCGTCGTCGAAGCACTCAGGACCAGAGAGCCAGCTCCACCAGCACCGCCGGCACCAACAGCGCCGAAGCCAGGAACTGCCAAGGAATATCAGTTCCTCAGCCCGATGGATTTTTGGGGCGATGAGGGGATAGTCTACGCAGACGAATGGCTGGAGAATGCTGAACGGTCATTGAAGATGGCGAGGATCCCAGAAGATTTGCAAGTCGAAGTTGCAAGCATGCGACTGTTCGACATCGCTAGGGCTTGGTACCGGGAGGAGCCCCAGTTAGCAGAGCCCGGAGTTTCCTGGAAGGACTTCAAGCTGCTATTCCAGGAAAAGTTCTTCCCGGATGTGGAGCGGGACGAACTTAGGATGCAATTTGAAGCATTGAAGCAAGGGAATATGTCAGTGGCCCAGTATACATCCGAGTTCACCCGACTCAGCAGGTTCGCAGAGAACCTAGTCAGCTCGCCAAAGGACAGGGCTTGGATGTTCAAGAAGGGTCTCACCAGGGAGCTACGACATGCAGTAGCTATTAGTCAGGCCACTACATATGCTAGCATTCTTAAAGTTGTTCAAGGAGTGGAGAAGGAAATGGATCCGAAGCTCAAGCGAGACAGAGATATTGGCGCCAGCAGTTCCCAGGGTCCACCGAAGCGGACCGACACCCAGCACAGGCCACCTCAGCATCAGCGTCATGTTCGAGCACCGACATCACCGAGGCAGCAGAGACAGATCCAGACCCCGGTGTATCTTTCTTGCGCATACTGCAAGAGACCGGGACATCGTGGCGAAGAATGCCGCAAGAAGTTAGGGCAATGCTTGATTTGTGGATCTGCCACTCATCAAGTGAGGAATTGTCCTGCGGCTTTCACTCGTCAGGAGCCAGCACCAGAGCAGCAGCAGGGGGACCCAGTTTATGAGGATCAGTAGTAGCTGCAGGAGCGCAGCTGAGTGGACCGTGATCTTTTATTTACTTGTAGTAGCTGAATTTCTTTTATATTGCCTATTTTGAGGCTTGTCTCTGAGTTTCTTGCATTTACAGTTTTCCCTATTGTCTAGTGGCTACTTGTTAGTCCTTGTTATTTTTAATCCATAAATAAATCATTTAGTTTTCTGGTTATCTTTAATAAATTTTGTTTGATTTTACACATTACAAAACCTTTGAAATTTCGAGGACGAAATTTTTGTAAGGGGGGTAGATTTGTAACTCCCTAAATCATATTTGGTGATGTTTTAAAATTTTTCTAAAATATTATAGAAAACATGTTTCTTTAATAAAAAGAATTTTTATTCTAAAGCAGATTGTTTCTCAAATAAAATTTATTCCCTTAAACGAGATTAAGCATTTTGTTATCATTTTAGCAAATGAAGTTTAGTGGATTAATTTGTTTTTAGTTATTACGGTTATTGATTTAGGATTACTGTTGATTTTATTCCTAATTATTAATTAGTTATTATTAGCTAATCTGTTTTAGTTTGGAAAAACATTTTGAACTATTTAATCTGTTGGAGGGATTTTTGAAATTCGGAATTCTGTTTGTATTGGAGAGAATGGTAACTATCAACCTAGTTATTTTAGTATTAATGTTTATTGTGGTTATAATTTCAAATGTTTATAGTAATTGGCTAGTGAATGCTCATGATTAACTTAAGTTTAGACTACAAATCCTGTTGGACTTCCTGCCACTGAGTATGGATTTCGGATTATTTTCTAATGAGAAGAATTTATTGAGTACTAATTAAATTAGCTGGTAGTTAAGTAATTTCTGATAAATTGTTAGTTAAAATTATGTAATTAGTTATTAAATATAGCTGGCAGTATAACTAATTCTGTTAGCAAATCAATTGCTTTATTATTTTTTTGAATCTTTTGAAAATGTTGAAATTGTTGGAGGGAACAATTGGTTTGGAAAACTGTTTTGAAATTAATTTAAATTTTGAAATTCTGTAATTTGTTGTTCTGTTACTATCCTACTCTATATGCCCTCAGATCTATAGGTTATTACTACACTGCCATTTGATTTTACCCCCAGATCTACACGTTATTACAAACATGCCACTCACACACACAGCATTATTTTACTATATATATTACACGCATACCAATACAATTCTGACACAGCACAGTACCCCTCCTCTCTCTCACTGACACGTCATTACACTCTCTTTCTCATCTCTCTCTGTCCTCTCTCTCTCTCCTCACTGGAGGACCACCGCCGTGCGCCACCGCCCTCGCCGAGATCGACCGCCACTCCATCACCGCTGATCCGCCGCCGTTGCTGCCGTGCGCCACCGCATCTCGCTAGAGTACCACTGAGTTCGCCGCCGCCTCGAGGACTGCGCTGCTCCTCGAACAGTGAGCCGTCTCGGGCTGCGTGCACCGCCAGAAGAGCAGGAGCCTCGAAGACAGCGCCGTCTTGGAGACTGTGCACCGCCATCAGCGCTCCTCGATCTGGTCGATCTGGGAGACTCTTGAGCCGCGCGCCTCTGACGTCCGCCGCCTCGATTCTCTCGCCACCGCCACACCAACGACAGAAGAGCATCGACTGCAGAGCCTGACGACCGGAGCGCACCGCCATCAGAGCAGCGCCGAGCCGAGGAGACCCCATCGGCTCTCGTGTGGAGTCTTCGAGAGCCGAGCCACCGTCTTCGAGCCGCCGCCGTCAGATCCAGAGCTTCCTCGCCGAGCCGAGCCAGATCTCCGTCACCGACGCCGAGGATCGACGTCCCCGTCAGGCTGGTGAGCACGCCATTCCCCTTCTCGAACCCCCCTTCTCTTCCTGTTGTAATTAGGGTTTTATTTTGGGTTAGGGTTTCGGGAAAGATGGAGATGGGGTAATGATCGACTGACGACCTAGAACTTAGGGTTTCAGACCTAGATCTAGGTTTTCCAAGCTTGAGGACGAAGCTGAAGGGTTAGGGTTTCGACTTATAAGTTAGGGTTGCGGCCATGGGAAGAAGATGACCTAGGGTTTTCGGGATGGGGCTAGGAGACTGGACGGAGGAAGGTGAATGGGCTGGTTCACCGGAGAGAAGATGGACTAGGGTTCAGGCTAGTGTGGCCATGAAGGAGAACTTAGGGTTAGGGTTTCACCTAGGGTTCCGGCTAGGGTTCAGACTAAGCTAGGGTTAGGGTTCCTAGCTGGAGAGAGTGAAGACTGGAGAAGAAGACGAAGAGGAGATGGCGTTGGGGTTTACTCGGAGAAGGAGGAGACGGAAGCCTCGCCTGAAACGACGAGATGCTCGCCGGAGAAGTCGAGGCTTCGTCGGAGAAGACGAAGAGTTGGGGCGGACTTCGACAGTATTCTCGAACGTTCTGTTCGCTGAATGAAGAGGAGAGAGAAGGTTAGAGATTTTATTCGACAGGATTGGGCCGGGTTCTTGGGCTGTAAGAGTGGGCTCGGAGTAAGGGCTGTTTTAATTTAGAAATTTAAGTTAAACTTCTATTGTTAACAGAGTTAAGGGCTGGGTTTTGGGCCAGAGACTATGGGCCGGATTCTGGGCTGAGTCTGTGGGCTGGTGGAGTTAGAAATATTTAAGTTTAATAGAGGATTGATTAATTCAGTGGGCTGAGAAGTAGGGCTGGGTCTTGTGGGTCGGTCTGTAATAGAGTGTGGGCTCAGTCTATTGGTTTTAGATGTTGTTGGTTTATCAGGACTGTGGGTCGGGTTTCCAGGCATAGAGGCTGGACTGGAATTTTAAGATATTAAGTTAAATTTATTAGCATAGTTTTGGGCCAGAGGCTTTGGACTGAATAGTTGGGCTTAAGGCTGGCTGTCTTCTATACATAAATTTGAGCTTTGCTAAACATTTAAATTAATAGTATTAATGGTATTAATACTATTGTGTTATTATTAATATGCTTATACTTAGATAGCAATTATTTTAAGAAGGGTTATTCTAAATAATTTTAGTTAATATTATTATATTAGAGTTTTGCCAAAAATATATGTATATATTGTTATAAAATTCTTTTATAGATATTTTGGTTAAATATCTTGTTAGCATTAATAATAATTAGTATTTAGTTAGTAAATAGTTGGTTTAAATTGTTAATATTAAATATCTTGATAGCAAAATGTTATAGTATTTTCTAAAATAGTTCCTTTGCTAAAATATGGTTAGAAATAGTTTAACTAGCAATTATCTTCTAAAAACATTTATGTATATATATTTTTCTAACACAAATGATTTAGTAAATGATTCTAGTATTATTTGTTAATAATATTATTAGGTAATTTTGGACAATATATATAGTTAGTTAACATATTAGTTATTTTTAAACCCTAAATAACTTGTACAAATATAACAGGTGATCTACAACCATGCAGTACTACTCTCGTGCAACCAAACCGAGGCAAGTACACTGACTTGACTTGTACCTTGTTTTCTGTCTTACCTTCATGTGCCATGTTCTCATATCGGACACGAATTACACACGATTGTCTTGTACTCTTGTTCATTGCTTGTGCGTCATTGTTATTGCGGGATTGGGGGAAATATTAGCTTTTGTGTGACCACACCCAATATAGCATTGAAGATAGCCTAATCGTACACATCACGTACGATGAAGCCGTACCATGTAGAATTGCCTCATTGATTGATTGATTGATTGTTCCTAAGCCGGTCACACATTAGTTTTAATATTTCAAAATGGTCACAATTGCATATTGATTGATTGATTGCCTTGTACATTGATAGCCGTGTTCATTGTCTAGCATATTGATTGTCATCCTTTACCTGCAGTTTATATTTCATTTCTGGTACCACAGTTCAGTTTCATTTCATGTTCTAGTTTCTGGTATTTCTGTTTCACCTTGTACTCTGGATCACAGACTACATTGTATATTGTCTAGTCAGGGTTGTACTTTGCTCTTTTCCTGATAGGATCGTTGCAGGTGAGTGGGATATTACATGGAGCTGGTGATTGCTTGGATATTGCAGCTTTTATTTTAGTTTATTTTTCTGGAGATTGTATTGTAGATATTCATTATTGTATATTATTTCATTTGACCGGATTTGTCTCCGGCTGAGTTTGTATTTAAAAGACTTGATGGATATTGGTGATTTCTGGGAACGTTATAAAATCTGTGATTTGGTTTACATTACATTGTGACTTTGAGTTTTCCTTAGTATTGTACAGCTTACTTCGTCGTGTCCAACGACGAAGGCTGGGCGTGTCCGACTCGTATCCGATTATTCGGGAGCGGGTCGTGACATTGCGCGACCAGGGTACGCGCCAGGGTGCGTGCCAGGTTGCGCACAGATTGCGCCGGGTGCGCTGGCTGAGCACGTGGCGCACGTGGCACATGTTGTACGAGTGGCGCAAGGTGGCACAGGTCGCGCAGGTTGTGCAGGTTGCGCAGTGGCGCAGTACGCGCAGTGGCACAGGTTGGCACAAGTGGCTCAGTGTGCAGTATGTAAGGCGCACAGGGTGCCAGAGTGGCGCAACTTGCTTCAGATTATGCATGTGCATGATCTGAGCGGTTATTGCACGTTCGGAGTGGTTATTACTACGTCCCGAATATTGTGCTAACCGGACAGTTGCTACTCGGGCCTATATAAGGTCTCCTCTCTCTCACAGACAGAAAAATAATACAGAATACATTCAGAGAGTCACAAAAGTTTACAAGTGTTTCTTAACACAAGTAAACAGAGTCTGTGAGAGAGAAGAGAAGATTTGCACCAGCGTTGCTTTTGTACGGGAGTCCGTGTACGATCCGAGGAGTCAGAAGAGCAGAAGTGTTCCAAAGTTCTCCGACGAACTTGCTGGTTCCTGGAAGCTATTCATGTGGGACGAATATAGCTTTGAGCAACGGTGATCATTCACCCCAGCAGGCCATCTTCCATTTTTTGCCTGTCATCTTCTTTGCTGTTGTGATTACGAAATCTTCTTAGATTCTCGTATATCATATGCTGCTGTAGATTACGAAATCTTTTTAGATTCTCGTAATACAATAACAAGTTCTTCTTAGATCTTCGTTATACTTGCGCAACCTTCCTAGAAGTGTTGCGTTGGAACATTGTTCTTACAATTGTTTCGAATTCTCAGTTTTCCATCAAAAAATTGGGTCCCGGCACTAACAATGTCACGACCCGATCCCAAATTATTGGGTCAAACCGGATCATGCCCAGCCTGCACCGTTGTGAGACGGCGGCAGTAAGCTGTTCTATATGCAGGTATTCACAACAACATCTATATATTTGTCACAACTCGAATATTCGAAAAATTTTAAAACTTTTATTCAACAATTGAAAAGTACAACTGAAAATGTAAGAACTGAAATAAAGTGCTGAATTCAAATCTACAAAATTCCAAAACAATAAACTAGAAAATACTGTAAACGACTAGCTAAGCGGTCGGCTCGTCGGCCTCAGGTCCTGCGTCCTCCAAGAGGGACTCCGGCAACACCACATGGTACAAAACCGGGTCATAGTAGCTATTATACAATAGCTCAGCATCCTCAATGTCACCTAAAAATGTTGTCTCCAGTCAGGAGGAAGCATGTACGAATATGTATCTCATATTTCAAGTAATAATGGAAAAGTACAGGCTAAACAGTTGAAACAATATTTTCTAGCATTTTAACAATTGAAAACAATATGATTTGAATGTGTAATCGTCTATGACCGGCTTGGGTTATACAATAGCGTCCTAGCGACGCGATACTGCTTATCCCCGTGTGTAAGAGGGGTAAGCTCGCACAATATGCAATATGAGGGGTATTGGCCATAAACGTTACACTATTCCCCCAATCCCCACAATCAATATCAATCAATATCTGAACCCTAGGAGAGGGTTCCGTGTAGCAATGTGGTTTTAACATTCAGCTTGACAATTACTAAATAAAATACAAGAAAACATAACCGTAACTTGCCTCTGTTAATTGACTGGATCAAAAATGTTGGTACCGAGGAGGAAGTCAAGTTCGTCTCCAAGATCCTACAGTTGAGAACCTTGACTTAGAACCATAATAAAACCATTCTAGGTGTGCTAGTTACAATCTCTAGAATTAGACCCTAGTCAGGTTTTAAGTTATTAATAATCTACCAAAAATCTAGCGTCGCAATCTACGTTCGTTTATCCATTTTTATATTCTACGCGTTTAACGGCAAAACCAATATTCCAGAAAATAATAAAAAACTACGCTACACAATACAGGGTCATAGAGAAATAAAGGAAAACTGGGCTTATGCCTTACAAATTTTTACATAAATTAATTAATTCCTAGGTCGAGCTCTGAGTGCCGCGAGCGGTCCAAATAGTAGGCCGAAGTCCTGCAACTAGAATGCTAAAAGGCCAGTACTAGTTCTAAATAAATTTTAAATAAAAAATAAATAGGAAAAGGGTCTCAAACTTGGTCTTGCAATCTCATGTTGCTGGCTAACGCCTCAACGTACAGGATATCCTGTAGCGTTTGCGTTTCGCCGAGGCTTATCCAACCGATACGGTCGTCGCCTAACGGGGATAAAAAACTCCAAAATCTACTTTCAAATCGACAAAACCACTTTTGTAATTCGTTTGCAAAACACCGAATTTGAAAATAGAATCCTATTTTAAAATATTTTATTTTTGAAAACTTTCCCGAAAATTTGGGCAGCATCTCCTCTGTAATTGGGACAACCCAATCCTGGGACGGTGCCAAAAGTCAACATAAATAATATCCCGAACCAGGGAAACAACCCAAACCATCCATAATAATATTCCACACAGAAATAATATCCCACAACCAACACAATAAAGATAAAAGCCGGCAAAAGTATAAAACCGAACCGTAACCGAAACTAATCGGAAACGTACGCATCCAGCGTAAAACCGAACTACCGAAATATACCGCCGCGACGAATGTCGCGTGTATCCCCGCAATAGAGTCGAAACGATCCCCGCAACGGGGTCGAGACCGCGTCATCACAGACTACCTACGGGAGGGACACAGGGATACGAAAATTACCTCGGGTGCTCGGCTAGAGCTCTCAGATGATAATAAAGAGAATAATCCTCGCAAGCACAAAAAAATTTCGAATACTGAGACAGCAGCTCGGAACGCGGAATCGGAAAACCCGAAACCACAGCAGTCTCGAAACAGAGCGTCCACGAGGCCGCGAAACACAACTAGAGATGCTGGCTCGGGGCCGGGCACGGACAGCGTGTCGGGGATCGTCGGACAGTGTTCGAGGGGTGCGGCCGAAGGAAACGCGGCCGAGGAAGGCGCTGGACGGGGACAGGGCGCGCTGGAGGGCGCTGAAGGGGGTTTGCGGCCGGAGAAGCCGCTGGAGGTCGAGGGGTCGGCCAGAGAGGGCCGGGGGCGAGCAGCTCCGGGCTGGCCGGAGTTGGGCGCCGGGAAACGGCGCCGGGTGGAGGCACGGACGGGCCGACAGGGCACGGCCTTAGGGGGCGCGCGCGGGCACGGGTGGTGCTCGGCGAGGCTCGGGCCGCCGGAGGAAGTCGACGGGAGGCGGGGCTTGGGCGGAGCTCTGGAGGGGGAGGAGATGGGGAAAGGTTGAAGGAGAGTGAGAGGGAGGAGATGGGGATGGGGAGAATGGAAGTGGTGGTGGTGAGTTGTGCTGGTGCTTTTAAGGAGAAGAGTGGGGAAAAATATGTGTGGCGGAGAGGGAGTGTTGTGTGCTGGAGTGGTTTTAAGGAGGGGAGTGGTGCTGAAGTGTAGGAAGAGTTGTGGAGAGCTGGGTCATGGGGAGAAGTGGTCGTGGGGGTTAGTTTAGGAATAGGCTTTTTTTTGATAGTAATAATCAGAATTTAAAAGGGAGAAAATAGGAACGGGTTCGGAACTGAATTGGGTTTCGGGAGACCGGGTTCGAACTCGGAGTCGGACTCCGGACACGGGATCGGGACAGGGCCACAAACAAAAACCCAATGATAATTTTAAAAATAATATTTTTCCTAATTCCGACTAATAAATAATAATATATATATATATATATATATATATATATATATATATATATATATATATATATATATATATATATATATATATATATAATAATAATAATAATAATACTAATACTAAAGCTAAGATTACACTACAAATCCAATAATTAATAAATTCCAAAACTCTGGGTTTCACAATCTTCCCTCCTTAGAAAATTTCGTCCTCGAAATTAAAGGCAGGGTTAGGAGTTACCTCAAGTTTCAAACAGATACGGGAACTGCTCCCGCATCTTGTCTTCTCGCTCCCAGGTAGACTCGCCTGAGGAGTTGTGCCTCCACATAACTCTGACTATTAGCGTCACAGAGTTTCTGGTTCTCTTCTCTCCTCTGTCCAATATTGCCATTGGCTTCTCTGGCACTGTGAGGCTGGGTCCAATTTCCAGCTCCGAATGGTCCAAGATGTGGCTCGGGTCTGGGATGTAGCGTCTCAGCTGCGAAACATGGAAGTCGTTGTGGACGCCTTCGAGACTTGGGGGTAGAGCCACTCGATAAGCTACTTCTCCAATCCTGTTAAGTACTTCAAAAGGACCAATATACCTGGGGCTTAGTTTTCCTGCTCTGCCGAAACGGATGGTTCATCTGGTAGGGAAGATCTTCACGAACACACTGTCACCTTCTTCAAACTCCAACGACCGTCGGCTGCTATCGGCCCAATGCTTCTGTCTGTCCTGGGCAATCCTGAGCTTGTCTCTGATCATCTTTACCTTCTCTGCTGCATCGGTCACCATCTCCGGTCCAAGCAATACCCTTTCTCCTACGTCATCCCAAGCAAGTGGAGTGCGGCAACGACGTCCATAAAGTGCCTCGAACAGAGTCATACCGATGCTAGCTTGGTAGCTGTTGTTCTAGGAGAACTCTACCAAGTGCAAATGGTCTTCCCAAGACCCTCCAAATTCTAAGACGCAAGATCTCAGCATGTCTTCTAGCGTCTGGATTGTTCTCTCCGATTGTCTGTCAGTCTGGGGGTGGTAGACGGTGCTGAACTTCAGCTGCATTCCTAAGCTGTCGTACAAGCTCTTCCAAAAGTAAGAGGTGAATCTGGTATCCCTGTCAGACACAATACTTACCGGAACTCCATGAATCCGATAAATGTGCCGCATGTACAGTGCCGCCAACTTATCGGTGGATAGACCCACCTTGAAAGGAATAAAGTGGGCTAACTTCGTCAGTCGGTCTACGATAACCCAGATGGCATCCTTCCCTCCTTGGGATCGAGGCAGTCTCGACACAAAGTCCATTGTTATGTGCTTCCATTTCCACTCCGGGATGTCTAGCGGCTGCAATAGTCCTGCTGGTCTCTGTCTGCTAGCTTTCACTTGTTGACAAATTAAACATCTAGCTACATACCTTGATACGTCCTTCTTCATTCCGTACCACCACACTATAGTACGCATATCTCGATACATTTTGTTGGCTCCTGGATGTATGGAATACTGTGACTGGTGTGCTTCTTGCATCAGCTCGTTCCTCAGTTCGCCAGTTGGTACGCACAACCTCGTACCATGCTTCAGTGCTCCGTCGCTGGCGATTGAGAATCCTTCAAGTGTTCCTGCCAGCACTTGATCTCTGAGTTTGCAAAGTGTCTCGTCTTGGAATTGTGCCTCCTTGGCTCTGTCCATTAGACTTGAACGCACTTGCAACTGCATCATTGTTGAATCAGCTCCTGGTACAATGGCTTCTTTTCCCAGTTTCTTTATTTTCTCTTCAGGCAGTACAATCTCCAGTCCAAGCTTTTCCATGTCCTCTAGCAAATGACGCTCCTTGGTCAAGAACATCGCCATCGGGTATCGACTAAGTGCATCTGCAACAATATTAGCCTTACCTGGATGATACTTCAGGTTGATGTCGAAATCCTTCATCAGCTCCAGCCATCGTCTCTGTCGCATGTTCAGCTCCTTCTGAGTGAAAACATATTTAAGACTTTTGTAGTCTGTAAATATTTCCACTCTCTCTCCATAAAGTTAGTGCTGCCACAGCTTCAATACAAATATCACCACTGCAAGCTCCAAATCATGCGTGGGATAGTTCTTCTCATGAGTCCGTAATTGCCTAGATGCGTAAGCAATTACTTTCTCGTGTTGTTGAAGAACGCAGCCCAATTCCTTACCGGAAGCATCACTATATATTGAGAAACCGCCGGTACCTGCGGGTAGCGCAGGTATCGACACCGTTGTAAGCCTCTTCTTCAGTTCCTCAAATGCTGACTGGCAAGCTTCCGACCAAACAAATTCTTCGTTCTTCCTAGTGAGCTTCGTCATCGGTTCAGCAATCCTGGAGAAATCCTTTACAAACTTCCGGTAGTAGCCAGCTAAGTCCAAGAAACTTCTGATTTCTGCAACCGAACTTGGTGCAGTCCACTTCTCAATAGCAGCTATCTTCATTGGATCCACCAAAATTCCTTCTCCTGTGACAACATGGCCAAGAAAATCCACTTTGTCTAAGAAGAATTCACATTTAGATAGCTTACCATAGAGCTTCTCCTTCCTTAAAGTTCCCAGAACTTTCCTCATGTGCTCTTCATGCACTTCTTCAGTCTTCGAATAGATCAGAATGTCATCGATGAAGACAACAACAAACTGATCCAAGTATTCATGGAAGACCTTGTTCATAAGGTTCATAAAAACTGTAGGGGCATTCGTCAGTCCAAACGGTATGACCAAAAATTTATACTGTCCATATTTGGTGTTGAACGTCGTCTTTGGAGTATCCTCCTTCCTGACCTTGATTTGATGGTAGCCAGACCTGAGATCTATCTTCGAAAATACCTTGGCTCCACTCAGTTGATCAAACAGGTCGTCGATCCGAGGCAGAGGGTACTTGTTCTTGATGGTGATATTGTTCAGCGCCCGATAATCAATGCACATTCGCACGGTTCCATCCTTCTTAGGCACGAACAAAACTGATGCTCCCCAGGGTGAAGTCCCGTCTCTGATAAATCCTTGTGCCTTTAGTTCGTCAATCTGGTCCTTCATCTCCTTTGCCTCCTTAGGGTTGACTCTGTAGCATCCTCGAGAAATAGGGGAAGAGCCGGGTACTAGGTCGATGGTAAATTCCACACCTCGATCTGGCGGAAATCCTGGAAGACTATCTGGAAAGACGTCCATGAATTCCGCTATGATAGGGTGAGGAGGCCCGGGTTCTTCGGCGATAGAGGAGTAGGTAACACTCTTCATGTCTTCCGGAGCTCGAAAGATTTCAAACTCCGGTTCTCCTAGTGGGCTGAAGATTACACATCCTCTGTGACAATCTATCAGCGCATGCTGCTCTCTTAACCAGTCCATCCCTAGGACTACATCATAGTTGGGAAAGGGCATCATAGTTGGTATTAATTATTTTGTACAAAATTAATAAGATTTTCTCATATTAAGTTAATGAATAAAGATTCCTAATAATTTAAACAACTTCATGTTTTCTCAGTTAAAAGACCACTTAGTTTTATATATATTATTAAAAATACAAAGTCTTGCCAATTAAAGTATAATTTGCTATTTTCTCAAATAAATCAATAATCGGTTATTCCGTAAATTGATAACCAGCAGACTCTGCTTGTTGCCGATCATGTCGCCAAGCGAAGGCCAGTCCTCGCCGTTTTTGGGCATTCGAGAAACCGGAAACCGGTATCTAGTGAGGCCTGCGGCGACGAACACTTCGGTGAGACCTTTGGGGGAGGCAACGAAATCTTCTATGAATATGGTGATGACTTCTGAAGGGTTCGCTTCGAGGAACGTTTGGATTTCTTTTAGCACATGGATGGCAGGTAGCTAGTTAATTTTTCAAGTACTTAGTGATAAGAATAATGTTATTTGTCCCACCAAATTGTTCCTCCAAACCATCTCTCCTTACGTGGCAGCTGACATGGCATACTGATGTAGCAGCTGACATGGCAAATTTTATAATTAAAATTAAAATTAATATTTACATTAATATTAAGACTAACATTAACAATAATATTAACATTAACATTAATATTAATATTAACGTTAACATAAAAAAATTGGGTAATTAATTTTTTGGGTTAAAATTTACCATGTCATATGACATGTAATATTATTTAACATTCCACGTCAGCTGCCACATAAGGATGGATAGTTTGGAGGGACAATTTGGAGGTACGAATAGCATTACTCGAAGAGTGATAAATAGTTATTTGGAAAGGAAAAGAAAACTAAAAAAGAAATTTAAGTCGATCGAAAGCTTACAAACTTTGTGAGTTATAGCAGATGCAACCATGGGAGTGGCACAACCAGACGTCGTTCTCGAAATCATACATGTCAAGCATGAAGCCCCAGATGCCATTCTGCAACCAGTGGCGTAGCCAGAATTTGGATACAACAGGATCAAAATCGACTAATAAATTTTTAATTCAAATAAATTATTAAAAAAAAAAATTTTTTGCATAATTTTGTCACAAAATCCTATTTTATATAACTAATCTTGGTTGTTTATTCTAGTTTTCCTATTGTTAGCTGCTCTTTTTTTCATTCAGTTCAAAATATCATTGGCATTAAAGTGAACATTTCTAACCCAATATAATCAAAACCTTAAACTTCAATATTATTCTAGTTGAGTCATACAAGGTCTTTTTAATCAATTTTGACCATTTGATCGAGGAGATTCAGTGTATCTTAAAATCCATACTTGAATCCTACAATTTTGGTCATGAACCTAGCTATCCTAGGTTTTATGATGATTAAATATTATTGTTCTTAAGTAAAAACAAGATTAAAAATATTTCATTTCAATCTACTAATTTACTTTGACTTCATATTTTCTTAATCCAAGAATATTATACTAGCAAACAATTGCATTCCATCTACGATCAAATTAAATATTGTCATCTAAGAGCAAATAAGGACACAATCAATTAGGACATGGATCAATTGTGGGATGAATTATTTAAAAAATGAGAAAAAATATTAAATATGTTTAGAGGTGTTACATGATAAATGATGGAGAGAGAGGCACGACGAGAGAGAGATGCGACATGACGAGAGAGAGGAAGAGAGAGATAGACGTACGGTTGAGAGAGAGTCAGAAAGAAGAACGACATAAAAGTATATATATATATATATTAAAAAAAATTAAGTGTGGTCATATGACCCCACTTGTCCTATTCTAGCTCCGCCCATGCCTGCAACAATACAATAGTTAAACTTGTTAGCCAGTCGAGCGAGCTCAAAATGGAAGAAGTAGTAGTAGTTTTTGATTTCTTACGTACGTACGTTGAGCTGGTCGGTGACGAGATCCTGCTGGTTGGTGGGGGCCACCGTGGGGGTGCCGAGCTTGGCGAAGGAGTTGTGGGTCGTCAGCCACGAGTACCTATTGAAAGCCAAACCACCACTGCTATTTCCCTGCAAATTGCCAAAAACAAATTCTGCAAAATTATCAGTCTCATAATGCATATATATATATATATATATATATATATATATATATATATATATATATATATATATATATATATATAAAATGTGTGTGTGTGTGTGTTGCATGTCCAGTGTTGGACTTTAGACTTTGGGACCTGAGACGAACTCTAATAGTGGTACCCGTTCATATTATGTTTTGTTTTCCCGCTCAATCCAATTATTTTCATATATGAGGCATGTTTGCTTCTTTAATCTATCACATTTGCAAATGAATAATTTAGACACCAATATTATGCAATCAAATGACACTATCATAAATTTTCAACAAATAATAATAATAATTAATGACAAATAAACAATCAACAATAAATATAAAAATATTTTATTCCTTAGTTTATCTATTAGTTGATTTCAATCTCAATAGGAATAACTATGCAATCAAATGACAAGACATATTTTTAAAATAAATTAGTCAAAAATAAAGATAATCAACAAATTTTAGGCTGGAACATATTTTTTCCAATAAATTATCTTCTACTATATAATGAGGCTTCAAAACGGCTCAAAAGTGAGCTTTCTAAGCTGCATGTATATCATGGTTCAATTTATTTTTAAAAAATATATATGGAAGATAAAAATTAACTTCCTCACCCATCATTTCTTTAAAAAATTATGAATAAAAACTAACTTGCTCTCTTTTAGTTCTTACAAATATCTATTTAAATACTAAATTTAAAATGTTTAAAATCTAAATTTAAAGAAAAAATATAAAAAAATATTTAAATTGTTTAACAAATCTTAATTCAAAATATATTTAAATATTTGAACTATTTTTCAACAATATCATAAAAAATTATCCATAACAAATTTTATTTAAACTTCAACAAAATTTAATTAAAATATAAATATATATGTACAATAAATTTTAATTTTAATTTAAATATTTAAATTATTTTCTGATAAGATTATAAAGAAAAAAAGAAAATTGATTTAACGTGCAACGCACATGCATCTTCTAGTAATATATAAGTCCACTGCAATTTTAGACTTCACTAACATGTGATTGTAAAAAATAATTATGAGGCTTTATTGATATCCATAATGAGACAATAAGGAGACTTTGACCACGGGTGCTAACACTACTCCCCAATCCCAAGTCAATGAGTCAATCAGGCAATCAATTTGGATCCGAGAGGGATCCCAGGAATCAAGTGTCAATACAATGTTCCTAATGATGCAGTACATTTAATCATCAATTAAAAATACGAGTTTCGAATATGATGAAATTTGTCGTGGTTTTCGATGCTATAGGTGGAGATAAGAAATACGACCTCAAACTTAGGCCTTGAAACCTACATTAATTAACAGTCCGGTTTAGAAACCATTCTAAGGGTCTTAATTGATTTATTATTAATGCTAACGATTAATCTAACGCTCGATTTTGTTAATAAAACTTGTATTTTTATAGAAAATATAAAACTATATCTCTTTTTAATACTTTTAACATAATACACATAATTAGCAACTAGTGGATAAAACGATCTTCTTAATAAAATCTATTTATTATAATAACATGAGAAATTACTATATTTTTATTTAAAATAAATAATAAACAAGTTTTTACTTTAATAAATAGAAGTAATACTTTAATTAGATTTACTTATATTCAAAATATCCTTTTTGGTAATGAAAATATTTTTGAAACTAAATAATATTTTATTTACGTAAAATAACCTTAACATATTTAATAAATACCTTTAAATCTAAAACACCATGATTATTACGATAATTATTTATTTAGTAATCATTTTCTTTTAAAGAATATTTACTAAGGACTATAATTAAATATTATTTTAAAATTATATTCTAATAAGTCACCAGTAATATTAATTACTAATTAACCATTTTACGTAAAATATTTATTCTAATAAAATTATATATATATATATATATATATATATATATATATATATATATATATATATATATTTTATATATATATATATATATATATATATATATATATATATATATATATATATATATATATATATATATAATCCAACAATTTTTACGATGGCCCAAATAATTACTAGCAATTTTCTAATAATTAATTAATAGCTAATTTTTATCTAATTAATTAATTACATTAAAATAACTAACAATTAAAATAATGAAAAACTAATTATTCCAAAGTTGACAGAGCTTTATTCTGTCAATTTTTAGTCGAAAAAGATTATGGGTTTCTATCTAATTTCTATTCTGGAAATGAATAGAGTCTTCTGACAGAAGAACCTACAGGGAAGCTGAAGAAGGAGAACCGAAGTGTAGCTTCGGCCTCGGACCGGGCACGGATACGGGATGCTCGGAACATCGGAAAGCCGAAGAAGTGCCGACGGGGTCGGACAACGACGCAGAGGATGCCAAAATGGGGGCTCGCGGGCGCGCGAGGGATGGCCTTGAGAGGTGTCCGTGGGTGCGGGGTCGAACGAGGAGCGTGGTGGCGACGACGGTTTGGAAAACGGATGACCGTGGAGGGAGGTGGAGTTGAGTTTTTGAAGGTTTGACAATTAAAGCTTCGGTGAGAAAGCTTCTGAGGAGGTTTCTCGTTTGTACGATAGATAAGAAAGAAGGGGGATCGTGGGTGCGAAAGTGGCTGAGAGGGGTTGAGGGAGTCGGGTGACTAGGAAGTGGGTGAGTTGAGCTATATGGGTTTGGGCTTGGGTAGTGGACTAAGAAAAAATGTTTAAAAAGAAATGTCCAATACACTAGGAATGGACTTTCTATTTAATAAGCTAATGAGGACAATAATTAATCAACGAATCATTTTAATCGATCAACCAACTGATTAATTAAAGTTTGTTATTTAATTAACCAACTAATAATAATAATAATAATAATAATAATAATAATAATAATAATAATAATAATTCTACGCTATTAACTAATACTAATGGCTACTGACTAATATTAACTCTAAAATCACACTAAAATTCAATTAATCTTGTAAATACCCATTAATAAATAAATTTATTAAATCAGGGTTTTACAACCTTTTCTTCTTAGAAAATTTTGTCCTCGAAATTTCAAAGAAAAGGGTCGGGATACAATCATGTCTCAAACAAGTAAAGGTATTTCTTCCTCAACAGCCTCATGCTTAACTATACTAACTGTCCCATAACAAATCTATGAAGTGCATTATCTTAATCAATCCAACCACTATTCTCAAATAACGTTTCCCTCCTTAGAAAAATTGGCCACTCTAGTCCATGAGGACAGATTTTTGCTTCCATCCCTGAATTGTCAATCACAGTCATAATCTTGAAAATTTTGTCTTTCTACTTTTTTTTACTAAACACATAATATTTTCCGCAATATATTTTGTACTTCCTTCAACTTGCTAATAAACTAGATATATGTCCAAAATTTAACTCTATGTCATACCACTATATGTGTTCCATCATGTTCTTGTACATCTTATTCGTTCATGAACAAAATTTTATAATTTTGTACACTCCATCTTGTTTTAATAATGTAGTATCAAGCCTCAGTAAACCAATATCATACATAAAATCCAATATCACGTTTCAATACTCCAATTGTCATAATAATCCACTTTTGTTATGGATAGTTA
Organism: Iris pallida; assembly: GCA_029216955.1. Lineage (NCBI taxonomy): Eukaryota > Viridiplantae > Streptophyta > Magnoliopsida > Asparagales > Iridaceae > Iris > Iris pallida. Next base: position 2,367,057 of record JANAVB010021796.1, read on the forward strand.
CTGTCAATGTTTTAGAAGTTGTCAAAATTTCCATCCTCGAAATATAAGTTACTTGGTCTCTTTCTTTAAGCTAACTTGGAGTTGTACATCTGCAATTCTAACCTCAAGTGAGCAATTTCTATTTCTACCCTCTTCAATTTATCTCGTAATTGTTTGTCCAATGCAAACCCTCTTTCTTGATTGTTAACTTAGTCATACGCTCAACTGCTTATTGTTCTCAAAAATTGTATATCATCATCGATCGACATTTTATTTCTCCAAACATTTTATAAAGTTTCGCCTATCCACCAAAATTTTATTCTCCTCCTACAATTCTTAATAACTTTTACTCCTCAATTTATCTTCAATATATAACTTATTCCTCGTTCATCAATTTATTTCCTGAGTAATTCGTCCTAGATTAATCATGACTCATGAATATCAATCGTCTCAATGTCACCCTTTACTCCTTCTAATTCTTAACAGCATTAGTTAATCCAAAATGTTACCTTTCCGATAAGTACGATAATCTCTTCCCAAAATTGAAATTTAAAATTTTGTCATGATCCGTAAATTTTTTATCATTCTTGTTTATCTATTGTACTCATATGTGATGACTCTGTAATTTATTTAGACTTCTATTTCACCAACATTGTATATATCTTGATTCCAAATCCTCATTTACATATTTGATCCCGAATTCTCAATAAAATTTAAGTATCTTGTTTAAGCTCAAATCCCTCATCTTGATTTCACTGTATCACTTTCCTCTGTTAATAATATATCTTATTACATCTCCCAACCATGTATTATTTACAATCCTTCTATCTTTGGTTTCTGATTTATAATCTTTTGCACCCTTCAATTCATAACGATTGTCATCCTTAATTAGTTACACCCTAAGTCCAAAATTTCTTATTTCGGTCATCTTTTATATGTCTTTTGATTCATCATGCATCTTCCTAAATTGCATCTCCATGCTTATCATTTTAACAACCTCTAATTTATAATGTCAATTTGCTTGGTATTCACATCATTAATTATCCCTTCCTTGATTCCAATCTCAAGTGTTCATATTTATCTCATATTTATCCCATAACTCATGTACTCTATAAATTTTTTGCTGTAAATCGTTCCAGATTTAAATTTGTATTCCTTATGTTTAATATTACCTCCAATTATCACGAGTACTGTCATATAACAAAGGCTTCATCCAAAGAACATACCAAAATTCTAAAACTTAACATCAATATATGACAAGTCCTATCTTAGTAATCTTTCATATCTTCTCCCTAAAGTTGACTTCCTTCAAATTTCTTGATTCCTGAAATCCTACTATTTTATCCATGATGAGGTTCTGTTTGTCAGAATTATTTCTTGGTCACCCACGATACTTATTTATGACCCCTCTTGTCATAGTCTTCTCACATCTACCTAGAGTTCTACTATGAAATTCTTAATCACAGCTATATCCTAGGTTTCATCATGCAACTCTATATTACCATCTTGATAACTTCTGATATCATCGTATCAATTTTTTTTTGTATCATCATCCTTAATCCTTAAATTTCAATTTAAATCTCAACATTTTTTTTTATCGTCTTCATATGATAAACGCTCAAGTAATTAGTCATGTACCTATACATCTTACTATGCTAAAAAAAATTCTGGTTCCAGCAACTGATCCTCGAGCTTAGTTCGTGTCTTCCCGGCTATCATCTCCTTAGGATTTACTATGATACCCTATTTCTAGTAACCATACGTCCATGCAACTTACTTCTAAACATTACTCCTCTAGTCATAGTTTGTTTATCTCCTTCATATCTAAAGACTAAATACTAGATCATTAATACTAACTGAGAAGACATGTTTCGAATGTAAAGATAAGCACTATAACTATCGGCCTAATGATGTGAAAAGTGGTGGTAGAAATAAGGTACTGGTCTTCTGAACTACAGGATGGGGAGGGTAGTCGTTAGAGGATGGAACATCTGAGGCTCCAACTAATCCAAGTCGAGTACACCCTTCCTTTGCCATTCTCTGGAATGGGAGGAAGTAAACATAAGCAACGAAATCAACTAAGTTACACACATAAAAAAAATATTTTGAATAAAAAATCGGTCCTATGTTGTGACGGGTCGAAATTCTCTAAGTGTTCTAATTGTTTTTAGAGTCTGTTTTCCTAAAGTCATACTTAGACCTAAGTCAAGGTGCAGGACTGCATGTTTGTCACTAAGTTGACTAGACCAAATTTTGCAGAACATACAGACCTGCATGGGCCACCACTGAAATTATGTCACGATTCGATCCCAAGATTCTGGGTCCAGTCGGATCATGCCCAGCCTGCACCATTGTGAGATGGCGACAGTAAGCTGTATCAATCAGTAGTAACACAATGCAGAACATTCTAAAATATGGGAATCTAAAACTTTTATTTTAAAACATTTAACTTCATAACTAAATGTCTATCTGAGAAATTCAAACATACAAACACGGTAATAGTCAAATTTTTACAACCAGTCTTTTATTAAAACTATTAATCAAAGGAACTAAACTGCAAGTGCTACTAAAGATCATGGGCTCCCTGATTGGGTTCAGCTATCTCCTCAGAACTCAAATCGGGTCCGTAGCATGTACTAAAAGGCACATCCTCGTCATCGTAGTCACCTAAAAATGTTGGTCTTCCGTCAGGAGAGGGGCAAGAAACATATATCCAATTTCAGCATTTTAATAAACAACTAAAAGATGCAAGAAGCAGTTTTAAAATATTATTTATATTTTCTAAGTAACAATAAAGAATCAATGAAGCAGAAAAATCTCAAGAAAATAATAATGATGCAATCTACAATCAGCAATAGTGTTTTGAGTGTGTAGCATCCCGTTGCCGGCTGGGATTGGAGGCAATATGTGTTCTATGAACACGGTCTGGCTTCAGCCCGAGTGGGGTGGGGCTTCAGCTATCCATAATGAGGCAATAAGGGAGCTTTGACCACAGGTACTAACACTACTCCCTAATCCCAAGTCAATGAGTCAATCAAGCAATCAATTTAGATCCGAGAGGGATCTCGGGAATCAAGTGTCAATACAATATTCCTAATGATGCAGTACATTTAATCATCAATTAAAAATACGAGTTTCGAATATGATGAAACTTGCCTTGGTTTCCGATGCTGTAGGTGGAGACAAAAAATACAACCTCGGACTTAGGCCTTGAAACCTACATTAATTAACAGTCCGGTTTAGAAACCATTCTAAGGGTCTTAATTGATTTATTATTAATGCTAACGATTAACTCTAATGCTCGATTTTATTAATAAAACTTGTATTTTTATAGAAAATATAAAACTATCTCTCTTTTTAATACTTTTAACATAATACACATAATTAGCAACTAGTGGATAAAACGATCTTCTTAATAAAATTTATTTATTATAATAAAGTGAGAAATTACTATATTTTTATTTAAAATAAATAATAAACAAGTTTTTATTTTAATAAAGAGAACTAATACTTTAATTAGATTTATTTATATTCAAAATACCCTTTTTGGTAATGGAAATATTTTTGAAACTAAATAGTGTTTTATTTACGTAAAATAACCGTAACATATTTAATAAATACATTTAACTCTAAAACACCATGATTATTACGATAATCATTTATTTCATAATTATTTTATTTTAAAGAATATTTACAAAGGACAGTAATTAAATATTATTTTAAAATTATATTCTAATAAGACAACAATAATATTAATTACTAATTAATTATTTTACGTAAAATATTTATTTTAATAAAATTATATATATAATCTAACAATTTTTACGATGGCCCAAATAATTACTAGCAATTTTCTAATAATTAATTAACCGTTAATTTTCATATAATTAATTAATTACATTAAAATAACTAGCAATTAAAATAATGGGAAACTAATTATCCCAAAGTTGACAGAGCTTTATTCTGTCAATTTTTGGTCGGACAAGATTATGGGTTTCTGTCTAATTCCTATTCTGGAAATGAACAGAGTCTTCTGACAGAAGAACCTACCGGAAAGCTGAAGAAGGAGAACCGAAGTGTAGCTTCGGCCTCGGATCGGGGCACGAGCATGGGGTGCTCGGAACGCCGAAAAGTCAGGAAGTGCCGACGGGGCCGGACAATGGCACGGAGGACGCCGAAACGGGGGCACGCGAGGGCGCGGACGCAGGGAGCACCGAGGATGCCAGATTCGGGTGCGCGGGGATAGCCTTGAGAGGTATCCGTGGGAGCGGGATGGAACAAGGAGCGCAGTGGCGGCGATGGTTTGGGAAACGGATAACCGTGAAGGGAGGTGGAGTTGAGTTTGTGAAGGTTTGAGAATGAAAGCTTCCGTGAGAAAGCTTCTAGGAGGGTTAGGGTCCGTTTGGATAGACTTTCAGAAATTTTGTTCTGAAAACAGTTTTCTGAAAGTAAGTTATAAAGTTGTTTTGGGAGTATAAAAATTGTGAGTTTGCGTTTGGTTACTTTCATCTGAAAAGTAGTTTTCTGGAAGAAAAAAATTAAGATCTTGTTTGGTAAAAAAAAAAATTGTGTTAATTTTTCTGTGTCCACACGAATCTCCTGTGTCCACAACAATCTCATGTCCGACTCTAGCCATTTTCTGTGTCCCCAAACCCCACCGCCGTCGTCGAACCCACGAGCTCGGGTCGGAGGAGACCCATGAGCTCGTGGCGGAGTCGACGAGACCCCACGAGCTCGTGGCATCGGCCCACGAGCTCTGTGTCCCAAACCCCACCGCCGTCGTCGAACCCATGAGCTTGGGTCGGAGGAGACCACGGAGGAGACCCATGAGCTCGTGGCGGAGTCATAGAGGTCGCGGCGAGCTCGTGGCGTCGGCCCACGAGCTCTGTGTCCCCAAAACCCACCGCCGTCGTCGAACCCACGAGCTCGTGGCGGAGTCGTCGAGGTCGCGGCGGAGGAGCTCGTGGCGTCGGCCCACGAGCTCGTGGCGGAGTCGACGAGACCCCACGAGCTCGCGGCGAAGTCTTCGTTTCCCTCCGGTCGTCGAGGTCGCGGCGGAGGAGCTCGTGGCGTCGGCCCACGAGCTCGCGGTCGCGGCGGAGCGGATCCCAGCAGCGGCCCACGAGCTCCGGTCGCGGCGGAGGGGCTCCCAGCGGCAGCCTACGAGCTCCGGTCGTCGAGATCGACGAGTGGTTTGGGAGGGGGGAGTGGGTGTGGCGGTTTTCATTTGGGAAAAGAGAGAGAGATAGAGAGAATTGGGACTGGCAGTTTGGGAGGGGGGAGTGGGTGTGGCGGTGGGGCCCGCATATTTGGGATAGTTGTTCCACAAAGTAGCTTTTATTAGCTTTCAGAAAGCTACGTTATAACATTAATTTTTCAAAAAAAATTTCTGAGTGTAAGATTACGAGTGAACCTAACCAAACGCTATTTCACCCATGTTTGACGTTATAACTCAGAAAGCTGAGTTATAACGTGTAAGCAAACGGGCCCTTAATCTTTTGTACTAGAGATGAGAAAGAAGAGTGGTCGTGGGTGCGTGAGTGGTTGAGAGGGGTTGAGGGAGTCGGGTGACTAGGGAGTGGGTGAGTTGGGCTATATGGGTTTGGGCTTAGGTAGTGGGCTAAGGAAAAAGGTTTAAAAAGAAATGTCTAATACACTAGGAATGGACTTTCTATTTAATAAGCTAATGAGGCCAACAATTAATCAACCAATCATTTTAATTGATCAACCAACTAATTAATTAAAGTTCGTTATTTAATTAACCAAATAATAATAATAATTCGACATAGGAGAAGATCTCCGAAGCACGTTAAATCTTGTGTCTTTGTGATTGTTCTTATTCATAGTTGGTATCACGTTTATAACAATGATTCTTCTTTGTACTATAAGATAATTCTCGTGTTTTAAGCACTAAATGTAATTACCTGTTGGCAAGTCAAGTTTTAAGTTTGCATGAAACATCGGGTGGTAATTATCCTTGTGGAGGTCCTATTACAGTTTGTGGTCTTTTGGGTTGTTAGAGCGAGACAATGAGTAACCAATAACATCCACGGTGCATTTTGGGTGGTTAGAGTTGAACCCTGAACTAATCAAGTAACCAATGACATACAGCCGTAGTGTGCTCACCCCTGTATGTGACCCTCAACTCTTACCATGTTTGGTATGTCTAGGATTAGAAATTATGGTGGAATACGAGGGGCTTCTTACATTGATGTGGGAAAGCTATTCCCAAGCCCCCTGTGAATAACTTTGTTTTTTAGGGATATTGTTTGGATATTTTGTTTGAACCGTAATATCCTTCATTCATTTTCAAAATTCTAACTTCTAATCACAAACATGTGAATTTAGGTAATAGGGCATCATAAAATTAATGAAAGAATATTTATGCAAAATTAAACAAATTAAGATTCCTATCCCTGTATGAACCAAACATGGGAAAGAAAAATTAAATACATATTCCCAACCTAAACAAACATGGGTTCAGGAATGTTGAATTCATTTTCCATGAAAAAGGAATAGAAAATGCATTCCTATGAATACAAAAATTTTATCCAAACGAGTCTTAGTGTTTCATGCAGGGACAGGACAAAGTGGGCTTAGGGCCAACTGCGGAACTGGCCTGGAGAAGGCCCGACGCTGACCCAATTGTGAAATGGGTCGAGTTTAATTTTTTGGCCATGAATTTTTTTAGGCCGGGTGCGCGTACTTATCATATTCATATAGAACAATGGTCTTTATATTTTGCAAAATCGTGATTGATCGAGAACGATCAGCATGTACTCATCATACATTCATAGAACAATGTCCGGTCTTTATAGTAAGCAAATCCTGATCGCATAAGGGGGAAAAAAGTGTCAAACTTTCGTTATGCAATCACGATTTGATTAAGAGAGGCTAGAATATGCCGGAACCACAAGTGACACAGACATTATCATCTTATCATATACCTTGTTAATTACAAAAAAAATTTTTTTTTGGATTTTGGGTCTCAGAACTCCTCCCCCATATCTTAATCTTGTATTGTCAAGGAAAAAAAAAAGGTCTATTACATTTAATGAACTTGATTCATAATAAAGCGGACGCTACAACTCTAAGCAGTGCAGCAAGAATTACCAACAGTTTAGGATTTGCTCTTCCTATTTATTGCTTAGGATGAAACAGTCTTCCATGAAAACTGTCAAAATCCGAAATATCCCATCAGAACAATTATTTAAAAGGGGAAAAAATATTCTTGGTCTGGATTCAGCAGGCAACCTATGATATAAACAGCAGAATACTGTAAGTTGTATGAAGTACGAATCTAGGGCAAAAAATCCACCAAGAAAAAAATAAACACCAAGTAATCAGGATCAGTCGAGCTTTGCTATTACAGCATCTACCACTTCCTGGGTGGTACTGTTGCCTCCCAGGTCCTTGGTCCTGTATTTGCCTTCGGCAATCACAGACTTGACAGCAGTTTCCAGTCGATCCACAAATGATGGGAACTTGTTAGATTATATTTGTAATGTAAATATGGCCCATACCCATAAGCCCAAATGTAGACACTATATATATTGTAACAAACCCTAGCAATGAGATCAAGGTATTATTATTTCCTACATGGTATCAGAGCCTTCCGAAAAACCCTAGCCGCCATCTCCCGAAAAATTCTAGCCGACATCTTCTTCTTGGCCGATACGCCGCCCGACAACAGTCAGCGCCAGCGCCCGACCGCGGCTTTCCTCCGTCGACCCTGCGCCAGCGCTCGACCGCGACAGCGCCAACGCCCGACCGACCACGCCAGCGTCCGACCGAACGCGCCAGCGCCTGTACCGCCGACAAAATTTTTTTGGAGGCTCCGCACTCATAGTGTTCTGCCTGCTTGGCTAAAACTTCCTTCAGTTGCAGGCGGCCCTCCTCAAAATTCGAAGACACCAGTTTTCCTCCTCTTTGGTTGTGGTGACCTCTTTTGCAATTCTTGTTAAATGACTTCATGTTTTCGTGTGGTTTCTTTGTGAACGTGTAATAAAGACAAAAAAAAAAAAAAAAAAAAAAGTAGTCTTCCTTCTTCTTCTTCTTTTTCCATTAACATTAGCAACGGAAGGAGCTTCCCGACTGATTCCGGCGCTCGACTGCGTCCGACTGCACCCGCGGATCCTAGCACCCGACTGATCCCGGCGCCCGACTGCACCCCGTCCAGTCGCGGCCGATTCGCCGCCGACCCCGTCCATCAGCGGTCGATTCGTCGGAGTTGTACAAAATTTTTGTACATCCGACATCCACAATGGCAGATGATGCTGCGTCCAGCTACTCCGTGCGACTGGCGGTGGCGGTGCACACAACCCAAATTATCCTAATCCGAAGGATCCATATTTTTTGAGTTCTGCTGATCAACCAGGAAATATCATTACTCCTATTATTTTTCGTGGACCGAACTATGCTGAGTGGTCTCGGTCGATACGTCTCTCCCTGATCTCTAGACGAAAGATCACTTTTCAGGAAGGTACTGAAGTCAAACCTCTTAATGATGCTAGTAAATTGCTTGATTGGAGATGCGTGCAAGCGCTATTGGTTCAATGGGTTCTTAATACCATTGATCCGTCTCTGAAGAAATCTTTGTCGTACTTTGAAGAGGTTTCTCCATTGTGGAACTTGTTGGAGAAAAGATTTATTGTTAGCAACGGCACTCGGAAGCAACAAATTAAGGTGGCTTTGGCCGAGTGCAAACAAACGGCGTCGATGTCTGTGGAAACCTATTTTGAAAATTTACAGTCTTTGTGGGATGAACAAGCTGCTTATTTCCAATTGCCTACTTGTACCTGTGGTAAACTTGCTGCAAAGCTACAGGCTATGAGGGATGAAGACCACTTTCAGGACTTTATGTATGGGTTGAATGTTGAGTTGTATGGTCATACCCGATCTAATCTTCTGGCTCAGGATCCTCAGCCAAGTTTAGATCGGGCATACCAGGCAGTCCGTGAGGAGGAGGATATGCGAAAATCTCAGGTCCAATCCGCTACTGAGGAGGTGATGGCGCTGGCTATCAAGTCTTCACCTCGTATTTCTACTACTTCTAATTCCAGGGACAAATCAGGTATGATCTGTACTCATTGCAAGAAACAGGTCATGATGTTGCAACTTGTTTTGCCAAGATTGGCTATCTAGAGTGGTGGGAGACTCGTCCTCGGCGTGAGGGCGGACGTGGTGCTGGTGGTGGCAGAGGCCCGACACCACCGCAGAGACGTAATGGGGGATGTGGTGCTGGTGGCGCAGGGGTTGTTCATCATGTCGCCGATGCTGGTCATGGTATCCCTGCTGGTCTTGCTGGGAGTTCGGCGGATATAATGCATGGAGGGTATCCTTCACCACTCTCAGGTGAACAATGGCAGAAACTGATGAGCTTGCTGGGTAACGACAATTCTTCCAATCCTGGTTCTTCAAACTCTGATCGTCTGATGGGTAAGAATTCTTCTGTCCCTTGGATATTCGATACTGGGGCTACTCTTCATGCGACAGGCTCTCGTGACTGTTTAGTTGATTGCTTTGAGGGCCCTGTCTGTCCTGTGATTTTGCCTGATGGAAGCACTATTGAGGCTGTTCTGAGAGACAGTATTTTTGACTGCTTCGTTGGTGTTGACGGATGTTCTTTATGTTCCGACATTGACTTGCAATTTGATCTCTGTCTCCCAATTGATTGGTGCCAGAAATTGTGATATGTTATTTACTCCTGATTTGTGTTTTGTTCAGGACCGAAGTACGAGGATGGTGATTGAAGCAGGTGAACAAAGGGGTGGACTTTACTTCTTGGGGGAGGTTCCAGCTTCTTTGGCTTCTGTGATCCTGGCATGCAAAGAGAGTGATTTCGAGGTGTGGCATAGTAGACTGGGGCATCCTTCAGATAAAGTAATGTAGACTTTATCTTTTCTCTCGGGTAGTAGTGTGTTTTCTCATAAGGCTTGTGATATTTGTCATCAAGCTAAACAGACTCGTGATGCCTTTCCTGATAGTAGTAGTCGTGCTTTGAGATGCTTTGAACTTATACACTGTGATCTGTGGGGACCATATCGTGTTCCGTTATCTAATGGGGCACGATATTTTTTGACTTTGGTGGATGATTTTTCTAGAGCTGTTTGGGTTATTTTATTGACGGATAAGTGTGCTGTTTATTCTATGTTTCTTAAATTCATTGCTATGGTGAAGCGTCAATTTGGGGCTGATATACGTCGTATGCGGAGTGACAATGGCACTGAATTTAATTGTTTACGAGATTATTTTTTATCTCAAGGTATATTGTTTCAAACATCCTGTGTTGGGACACCTCAGCAGAATGGAAGGGTGGAAAGAAAACATCGACATATTTTAAATGTAGCCAGGGCATTGAGATTTTAGGGTTCTCTTTCCGTGGATTTTTGGGGGGAATATGTTCTGGCTGCATGTTATTTGATAAATAGAACCCCTTCTAGTATCTTGCATTTTAAATCTCCTTATGAAGTTTTATATGGTTCAGCTCCTTCGTATGATCATCTACGTATTTTTGGTTGTCTGTGCTATGCGTATGATTTGAAATCCCGACATGATAAATTTGCTAGCAGGAGCAGAAAATGTATCTTTGTTGGGTATCCACTTGATAAAAAGGGATGGAAACTGTATGATTTGGAGACTGGTGAATTTTTTGTGTCCCGTGATGTTACTTTTTATGAAAAAGAATTTTCTGGGTGTGGCTCTGCTAGCGCGATGTCTTCTGTGACACGTCATACATCTGTTGAGGTGCCGGGAGACGATATAGAGGCTTTTGGGATGGTGCCGGCTACGGTTGCTGAGGCCGGAGTGGTTGCTGGTGGCTCGACACCGAGTGATAAGGATGCACAAGTAGATGCAGAAGTATTGACAGGAGAGTCCGTTGGGGGTGATGCGGATACTACTAATGATATAGGGGATACAGTGTTGCCAGAGGTGCCGGATGAGGTAGTATTGGGAAGAGGAATGAGAAAGAAATCACAGCCAGTGCGATTACAGGATTTTGTGACGAATGCTGTTCGAAGTAAAAGTCCCCCCTTCACCACAGTTCATCTGTTCCCTGTCACTTCCTCAGGTACTTCGTATCCTCTAACACAATTTCTAAGTTATAACATATTTACTGCTGGACACAGAGATTTTCTTGCAGCTATCACTGCCGGTGTTGAGCCTACTTCATATCGCCAGGCCTCGCGAGATTCAGGCTGGCGCACAGCTATGCAAACTGAAATACAGGCTCTGGAAGATAATGGGACATGGAGACTTGTCGATTTGCCTCCAGGGAAGAAAGCATTGGGAAGTAGATGGGTGTACAAAATAAAGTACAATTCCGACGGCAGTATTGAGCGCTTAAAGGCACGGCTGGTTGTGTTCGGTAATCATCAGGTTGAGGGGATCGACTATTCAGAAACATTTTCCCCGGTAGCTAAGATGCCTACAGTTCGGGCGTTCTTGGCTGTTGCAGCTGTGAAAGGCTGGACTTTGCACCAGATGGATGTGCATAATACTTTTCTTCATGGAGATCTGACAGAAGAAGTATATATGAAGTTGCCGCCAGGTTTTTTGCATAGTGTACCCAACAAAGTGTGTCACCTGCGTAAATCTCTATATGGATTGAAACAGGCACCACGTTGTCGGTTCGCTAAGCTTACTGTTTCTCTGATATCCTATGGATTTATTCAATCACATTCTGATTATTCTCTTTTCTTTTTTTTAAGGGGAAGGTTGAGTTACATGTTTTGACCTATGTGGATGATATGATTGTGTCTGGTAATGACACAGGTGCTTTAGATGCTTTCAAAAAGTACCTTAGTTCTTGCTTTCACATGAAGGACCTTGGTGTGTTGAAGTACTTTCTTGGCATAGAGGTGGCTCGGAGTGTGGAAAGAATTTCCTTGTGTCAAAGGAAGTATGCTTTGGACATTATTTCAGAATGCGGTTTGATAGGGTCTCGCCCTGCTGGTTTTTCCATGGAGCCCAATCACAAGCTGGCAGAATCGACTAGTCCAAGGATGGCGGATGCAGAGACTTATCGGAGGCTGGTTGGGAGGTTGATTTATCTATCATTTACTCGTCCTGACTTGGCCTATGCTGTGCATATCTTGTCTCAATTCTTACAGGAGCCTCGACAAGATCATTGGCATGCTGCTTTGAGAGTTGTCAGATATCTCAAAAATGCACCAGGACAGGGTATTCTTTTGAAAGCTGATTGTGATCTCCGTCTTTCTGGTTGGTGTGATTCCGACTGGGCAAGTTGTCCCTTGACTCGACGCTCTATTACAGGCTGGTTGGTGTTTCTGGGGGGTCTCCTATTTCTTGGAAAACCAAGAAGCAATCAACTGTTTCCCGATCTTTCGCTGAAGCTGAATACCGATCTCTTGCTGCGCTTGTTTGTGAGTTGAAATGGTTGAAGGAGTTATTGGTGTGTTTGGACGTTCGCCAGGCGTCTGCTATGTCGATGTATTGTGACAGTCAGTCAGCCCTGCACCTGGCTCAGAACCCGGTATTTTATGAGCGCAGTAAGCATATTGAGATAGATTTACATTTTGTTCGCGATGCTATTAGAGATGGCACCGTTATAGCCTCGCATGTTCCTACTTCTTCTCAACTGGCTGACATCTTCACCAAGCCCCTTGGAAAGCAAGTGTTTGATTCTTTCCTTCCCAAGTTGGGCATTTGTGACTTGCATGCTCCAACTTGAGGGGGGGTGTTAGATTATATTTATAATGTAAATATGGCCCATACCCATAAGCCCAAATGTAGACACTATATATATTGTAACAAACCCTAGCAATGAGATCAAGGCATTATTATTTCCTACAGAACTGTAGACGTCTCAGCATCATGGCAGATGATAGCAGCAAGGCTACAGGGTTTGCCTTCTTCTGTGCTACCAGCTTCTCCTGACCCACGTTTCCTGCTGAAGCACCTTGCTCGAAAATTGCATGATCTTGGCCCACATTGCCTAAATAAAAAAAACCATGCAAGTATGAGAAACGTTATTTACAAACAAAACTGATCTTTGGTGTCCAACAAGCAGTAAGTAAACCTGTCCACATTTTCTTTCTATTTAAAAGGATCTCACTCAAGTGTGAATATTTTGATGCAGTATAAGCCACCCTCCCTCTGTTCGAGTAACTGTCCACTCCAGTCAAAAGAAGAGTGGGTCTATGTGCCCTCCGCTCAAGAAAGAGCTAGAACCAAAGATCAATCCCTAAGAACTCATATAAACTTTCTGGTTTCAAGTTTTATTCCAACGGATTAATGCAAAAAGCCAGGAAGCTTCCTGTAACACCTGTGCTCGGACGCTGCAAGTGTTAGAAATTCTTCACAATTCTTTGTTTTTAAACTGCAAGAAAAATAAAATGATTAAATGTTACCGGCTTCCGGGAAAGTCGGGCACGTAGCCTTGCCCTAAGAGATAGTCCGGGTTTATGTGCAGACGGTATCCGAACGCTCCTAGTGGTAAAATTCTCGCTCTATCGGAATCTCGTTGTCGCACACGACGCTGAGAGAATGACCCCGACTTAGCTCTGTCCAGAGCAACGATGAATAGCAGCAACAGACGAAGGAGACGAAAAATTTAGAGAGATTCGAGACAAATATTTTTTGTGTATTTCGAAGAAGGAGATGGGATCAGTATAAACAGGCTGTTGGGTAATTACACCAACGGACAGAAATTAAAGAGGATTTAATTCGGGTGTTTAAGAAAACAATTATGTTAAACGTTGTAAAACGTTTACAGCATATGGTTCATTGAACCTGGACGGATATCAAGATCCAACCGTTACAGAATTTAAAAGGAATAGTAACGATCAGAAAAATTAATAGGAGCAAAAAGGATTTTTGGGTCTCAGCCCGAACCCGAAGAAGGAATCGGATCGGCATTCGACGCCCGCAGATGTGGGCACGTGCCCGCACCCGTTACGCGCGCCGAACCGAACCGAGCCGAGCCGGGCCGGGCCGGGCGGCGGCGGCGGCGGCGGCGGCGCGCGCGTGTGATCTATGGAGCTTCCACACACAACTTTTAATGAAGCAATAGAGGGAGTAGTAATATATGCACACTTATTTCATTTGTCCAGTCGATGTGGGACTAAAAACGTTGGGTTGAGCTTTTGCTCACATCTGAGCTTTAGCTAACAATCCCCCCCCCCCCCCGAAAATCTCAAGTTCCAAGGTAATAGAAGACAGAAAGATAAAAGAAGAGTAAGAGAATTTCTGGGCAGTTGTATACTATACATAAATGAGATGGATTACATCCTTGAATCTCACGTAGTGACCATTGTCTTTGTCTGAAGAAGAGCTTGATGGACTACGCCTTGAATCAGTCTTCTTGAACCAGACTCGGAAAATAGCACACATAGTACGCTAGAGGTACTTGGGTCTATCGGGTGGCGCGTTTGGTTGGCCATGCGCACTTTTACACATTCATGAGAGTTGTCTAGGATCATCCTGTCCTATAGTCGCGGCCCTCACGACCTCTCATATAGGTAAGTCCTTAAGGGTTGGTGATAGGAATCAACCCTGCATATCATGCTTGGACTTATTAAGAGTTTAAACTCAACCTATCCATATCACAAAAGGAACATTATCACCATAGGGATGAGGTATGAATGTACACATGTACAGCCTCCTGGGCTTTTATTTTAAAGAGAATTTAATCTCATGTCAGTGTTCCATAATAGTCACCTAGTCCAGCTTGTTTCTACCCATTGAACCGGCTTCTTGGGGTCTCCAGTCAGACTCGGTTGGGTTGCCACTGCTGGTGACTATACTATGGGCTTAACCCCATCCCCCTTGATGATTCTAGGATCAATGTCCTAGACAGACCCTTCGTCAAGTGGTCTGCAAGGTTCTTTTCTGACTTTATATAGTTAAGAACCACTTATTTGCCCAATAGGCTCTTTATTGACTTGAAGCGCAACTGCAGGTGCCTGTTCATCTTAGCATTCACAGAATCATGCTTTAGTAGTTCTATAACAGATTTATTATCACAGTTTATAGAAATTGCAGGAATAGGATGAACAGAAATAGGTATATGCATAATAAGATTTCTCAGCCATTCGGCTTCTGTACATGTAGTATCCAAAGCTATCATTTCAGAGTCCATTATACTTCTGGCTATGATAGTTTGTTTACATGATCCCCAGAAGATTGCAGCTCCTGCTAGGGTAAAAACATATCTAGTAGTGGATTTCACATCATGTGAATCAGTTACCCAATTTGCATCGGAGTAACCTTCTATGATATCAGGGTGTCTAGTATAATAAAGTTTATAATCTAGAGTACCCTTAAGATATCTAAATACTCTGTCCAATGCAGTCTAATGTGACTGATTTGGGTTACTAGTATATCTACTTAGTCTCCCAATAGCAAATGCAATATCAGGTCTGGTCCTATTTATTATGTACATAAGAGATCCTATCATCTGTGAATATCTATGTTGTTCTATAGGAGATCCTTCATTCTTCTTGAGAATAACATTGCTATCATATGGAGTAAGGACAGGTTTTTTGTCAAAATACTCAAACTTCCTTAACATTTTTTCAATTGAATGTGCTAGGGATAGAGTATAGCCCTCTTTGCATTTGGACACTTGCATTCCTAGGATCAGGTTTGCTTCACCTAGGTCTTTCATGTCAAACTGGTTAGATAAATAATTCTTAGTGTTATTTATCAATTCCAGTGAAGATCCTAAAATAAGTATATCATCAACATACAAGCATAATATGACACAGTTTTCATTTGTATTTTTAGAATACAAACATTTGTCATATTCATTTGGCACAAAACCAAATTCTATAATGACTTTGTCAAATTTGTTGTGCCATTGCTTGGGAGCTTGTTTTAGGCCATAGAGAGATTTTACTAATCTACAAACCTTCTTTTCTTGACCTTTAGCTACAAAATCTTCAGGTTGCTCCATATAGATCTCTTTCTCTAGATCTCCATGTAGAAATGCTGTCTTTACATCCATTTGATGGATCAGCAAGTCATGAATGGAAGCTAAAGCTAGGAGGGTTCTAATAGAAGAAATCCTAGCAACAGGAAAATATGTATCAAAGTAATCTAATCCCTTTTTCTGGGTAAAACCTTTGGCCACTAATCTAGCCTTATATTTTTCTATGGTGCTATCGGCTCTAAGTTTCTTCTTAAAGATCCACTTACAACCTATTGGTTTGCTGCCTAAAGGAAGGTCTGCTAAAAATCAAGTATTGTTCTCCATGATGGAGTTGTACTCATTGTTAATAGCTTCTTTCTAGAAAGGGGCATCAGGAGAGGATATGGCTTCTTCATAAGTTGAGGGATCACCTTCTATCAAAAATGTGAAGAATCTTTCTCATAAATTCTTTTCAATCATTTCTCTTTTACTCCTTCTAGGTTCTATGACTTGTTCAGTTTAAGAATTATGTATTTGGTCATGAGAACTAGTAGACGGAGTAATAGAAGGGTTAGAGGAAGATGAAGGGGTTCTATCCTTGAAGGGAAAAATATTCTCAAAGTAAACTGCATCTCTAGCTTCAATGATTGTGTTATTAGAGATTTCATTTACTTCAGAATGGGTTACAAGAAATCTATTGGCATTACTATCTAGGGCATATCCTATGAATACAGCATCTACAGTCTTAGGTCCTATCTTCCTCTTTTTGGGTTCAGGAATTCCTACTTTAGCTAGACATCCCCAAACTTTGAGATAATTAATCCTAGGGGTTCGACCTTTCAATAACTCATATGGGGTCTTATCATTAGTCTTACTGGGTATCCTATTAAGAATATAACAGGCTAACAATAAGGCTTCTTCCCAAAGATTGTCAGGAGCACCTGAGCTGAGGTGCATGGCATTGACCATATCTAAAAGAGTACGATTCTTCCTTTCAGCAACTGCATTGGATTGTGGTGAATAAGGAACAGTTACCTCATGAATAATTCCGTGCTCTTCACAGAAGTTAGTTATTTCATTTGAGGTATACTCTCCACCACGATCTGATCTAAGGATCTTAATCTTCCTATCCAACTGGTTCTCAGCTTCAGATTTATAGACCTTGAATCTATCTAGAACTTTATCTTTGGTCTTAAGGAGGTAGGTATAACAATACTTTGAATGATCATCTATAAAAGTAAAAAGTATTTTCTACCACCTCGGGTCAAAACCCTATTGGAATCACAAACATCACTATGGATAAGTTCTAGGAGTTCATAATCTCTATAGACAGATTTGAAAGGCAATCTAGTGTGTTTGGCTTGAACACAAATCTCACATTTGTGTTCATCATCTATAGGAGTCTTAGGAATAAGATCTAAGTTCATCATCCTTTTGATAGATCCTAAGTTCACATGACCTAGTCTACCATGCCAAATATTTGATGATTCAACATTTGCAACAAAAGAAGGATTAGAACTTTTATTCATAGTACCTAAAATAAAGAGTCCATCTTTCACAAATTCTTTCCCCACAAACAAATCATTCTTAGAGAAAACTACTTTATTGACCTCCATTACAATTTTGTATCCTGAGGCTACAAGGAGAGATCCACTAACAAGATTTCTTCTGACAGACGGCACATGAAGCACATTATGGAGAGGTAGAATTTTTCCTGATGTCATCTTAAGATCTATTCTTCCTCTTTCCACAACTTGTGCCGTTGAGCCATCTCCTAGGGTCACGCCTCCTCCACCTGATTCCTGATAGGTTGAAAAACAGGAGCGATCAAATGAAACGTGAACATTAGCTTCAGAATCCAACCACCAATCATCAGAATAGAAAGACAGGTTTACTATAGGTTGAAAGCTTACAGACCTGAAGGAGCTGGAAGACCCATTTAGAATCATGTTAGCCTCTGGCTTGCCTTTTCCCTTGAATGAGTTCTGGATAGGTTCTTTTTTCCTTTGGAAGCAGTTGATGGCTGTATGGTTAGTTCTACCACACACAAAACAAAATCTTCTTTGATCCTGAGTCTGACCAAAGTTTCTAGATTTTTGGGGTTGAGGGTTTTGGTGGTGATGGTTGTGGTGATGGTTTTGGTGATGATGATTTTGGTGCGGAGGTTGAAAACTCTGCTTCTTTTTGAAGGAGTTTTTCTTGGATTTGAGATGGTTGTTTGACTTAGGTTTTGCATGGCTTTCTACAAGGTTTACCTTAGCTGTGGCATTTGACCTAGCTTTGGTCTTGGACCTATATTTCTCTTCTGTTCTAATTCTCTGTAGAGCTTGAGAGTATGTAATAGATCCTTGTAGATGTAGAAGGTCCTTTGCCACTTTAGACCAGGAAGGAGGGAGTTTATCTATCAAGCATCCTATTTTGTGCTCAGTAGAAAAGAAAGTTCCCTTGGCTTGAACCTGCCTAAGGTGTTCTTGGAACTCATGGATTTGGTCATTGATAGGTTTGTTATCTACCATGACATACTGATTGAATGTGGTGGAATTGAATATATCAATTCCAGCATCATCACAACCATACTCATCTTCCAAAGCATCCCAGAGTTCTTTAGCGCTTTTATATTCAAAGAATATGTCGTAGAGCGACTCAGACATAGCGCTTAAGATTCTGTGGAAGCAATGGTAGTCTATTTTCTTAGGGGTCTTGGGTTTAGAAGAAGAGGAGGACTTGGAAACCCCTACGTCAGACTCAGTCTCATCAGAATCATTTAAGATGGGTGTGGACCCATCAATGGCAGAAATCAGACCTAAGGTGGTAAACCAAAATTTCATCTGGCTCTGCCACCTCTTAAAGTAGGTGCCATTGAATTTCGCAGGCTTTGCAGAAAAATCTCTTCCTTGGAAGTCATGTTTTCTAAAGTCTGAAAAATTATATTTACTCAATAAGATGGCTTTAAACTAAAATTAACAATTAAAATAATTTTAGTAATAAACCTTTAAATTTTTAGGTTTTCAAGTTTTGATAATGTTGGGTTAGCTGTAGGGGCCGAATCCCAGCAAAAGGAGGTTCATTAGGAACTCTTAAGTACCGGTCGCTTAGACGATATTTCGCTTTGTTGACAGAAGGGCCCTTTCGGCTTGTTCCCAAACAAATCTTAACTTTAGAACTTTAAAAATAAAGGAATTTTTACTAAATTGATTAATTGTTTGATTTAGCCTAAATAAAAATATTAAGTAAAAGAAATCTAGAATTGTCAAAATTACTAACACAATGATGTTTGTCTAAGGTGTCAGACTATGAAATGATAAATGATAGTAGCTGTCTCAGTTATATGTAATAACAAATGTTATTAAGCAATAATTTAATGAGTGTTTAAAGGCTAAGCAATTTGAATTGGCAATGAAATAACTTTTAATGATAGCAATTTGTAATGAATATTTTGTGTAAAATATAACAGTAAAATATTAAAGCAAATTTGTAAGCACAGTTACAAAATTTGTGAAAGCTTCCAAACTAAATGGATACACAAAATTTGTAAGCACAATTACTAAATGGCTACACCAAATTTGTGAAAGCTTCGAAATTAAGAGGTGGTAACAGAAGCAAGTTTGTGTACAATAGTACTAACAGGAAAACTTCCAAAGTAAATGAATTAACTAATGAAATAATTAGCAAATGTTTAGACAAAAAGATGTAAATAGAGCAAATGTTTAGGGAAAAAAAATTGTTTTCAAGGCAATTGTTTTGAAAACAAACAGAAGCTTTTGTTTTAAAAACTTTGCAAACAGAAGGCAATTGTTTTCAAAGCAAACAGAAGCTTTGCAAACAGAGGCTTTTGTTTTCAAAACTTTGCAAACAGAACCTTTTTTTTTCTTTTTTTTCAAAACAATTGTTTTCAAAGCAATTGTATAGACAGTATAGATAGTAACAAATTGTAACAGTAACCAATTTTAAGACAATTGTAACAGTAACCAATTTTAAGACAAATTTCTTTTTTCGTATGAACAGTGACAATCAGGAAGACTAATAATTAATTGATAAAATTGAACCATCTCTTAGATTGTTAGAAATTCTTCACAATTCTTTGTTTTTAAACTGCAAGAAAAATAAAATGATTAAATGTTACCGGCCTCCGGGGAAGTCGCGCACGTAGCACTGCCCTAAGAGATAGTCCGAGTTTATGTGCAGACGGTATCCGAACGCTCCTAGTGGTAAAATCTCCGCTCTACCGGAATCTCGTCGTCGCACACGACGCTGAGAGAATGACCCCGACTTAGCTCTGCCCAGAGCAACAATGAATAGCAGCAACAGACGAAGGAGACGAGAAATTTAGAGAGATTCGAGACGAATATTTTTTGTGTATTTCGAAGAAGGAGATGGGATCAGCATAAATAGGCTGTTGGGTAATTACACCAACGGACAGAAATTAAAGAGGATTTAAATCGGGTGTTTAAGAAAACAATTATGTTAAACGTTGTAAAACGTTTACAGCATATGGTTCATTGAACCTGGACTGATATCAAGATCCAACCGTTACAGAATTTAAAAGGAATAGTAACGGTCAGAAAAATTAATAGGAGCAAAAAAGGATTTTTGGGTCTCAGCCCGAACCCGAAGAAGGAATCGGATCGGCATTCGGCGCCCGCAGATGTGGGCACGTGCCCGCACCCATTGTGCGCGCCGAACCGAGCCGAGCCGGGTGGCGGCGGCGGCGCGCACGTGTGGCCCATGGAGCTCCCACACACAACTTTTAATGAAGCAATAGAGGGAGTAGTAATATATGCACACTTATTTCATTTGTCCAGTCGATGTGGGACTAAAAACGTTGGGTTGAGCTTTTTGCTCACATCTGAGCTTTAGCTAACAGCAAGCCCACAAAGGGAGCCAGGATACGGTTACAAAGATGTTTGTGAACACGTGGATGTGTGTTTGGACTAGCGCGCAGGAGTGCCAGACGCATTTCCGCCACAGAGCCACCAATTTTGGCATTGCTTTGCTTCCTAGTATAATAATTCTTTACTGGCAAGCCAAAAAAAACTTTAGAAGGGTTTGTAGTTAGAGCACACTGCTGTAGCTTCATATAAAGCTATTCATAAAACATAAATTAGCATGTTTTTACAACCTAAATTATGATATATAGAGCTCCGTTATTCAGAAAATACAAATTCGGGTTTCTATGGTATGTTTCATCATACCCAGACACAACTTCAGCAGGACTTTTTGCATGCAACAAGTTCTCTAAAATAGAATTTCTAAAAGGGGCCTTTATTCACAAAATGTCCACTTCAGGTTTTATCAAAAAGTTCCTCAATCCTCATCAATGACGGCAACCAAAGTGTTTCCAGAAGTTAGATGAGCCGTATTGATAAAACTTTCATTGATTGCCATTAGTTTTCTGACTAGATTATGGTGGTATGCAAACAGGCAGTTTGAGCATTTTCATAAGATGGTCGCAAGTCCAAACAGTAATAAGCAAGATAGTAGGAGGCTGATTGGCTACTGTCAACAGATCATGAATCAGAACAAATTGAGCACAGTTATTATTCCAGTGATCAGTTTCAGGCAATTCGCATAAAGTGCAGATATGCCTGTCTCAAGCCCCAACAGATTAATCAAAATCAGCCTCTACACCATGCCCCGAACCAAGTCTCTTGATTCCAACAAATGGAGAGATAAATTACATACCCAATACAGAGAAAAACATGGTACTTGAATTTTTTTTTTAAAAGCCAAGAAAATTTTGGTTTAAAGGAATACCTCCTGGCATGACACCAGTACCTCCAGCGATACCAGCAGCAGTGTTAGCCACTAGATTCCCATATAGGTTTGGTGTAACCTGAAAAGGGAAGTGAGTGCATGAACAAAGAGGAAAGCCAACTTCACAGATACAACAAGGTGAATATACAAAATCTTGGAATCACAAGAAAAGAAGATAATGAAGCTAATTTCTGTTAGTGTGTGCTCGAATTGAAGGCAAGCTCTGACATAAAAGCTCTTCCGCAAAAGAAAACTACAAATCAACAGCCTCTTTAGTCTAAAACTCTCGTGTAAATACTCGTAGCATAAAGAAATATTGATCGTGATCTATATAGATGATGGCTTTGTTGCGGGGAGAAATATCTGAGCAGTTTCTTTTAACGTCCCAACAAGGATTTGAAATTGTTTAGCAAGTCAACATGACCAAATATCTGTGGCCCATAAGAAACATGAATATCAAAACTTTGGGGGACATTAATAGTTAAATCTTCTAAATTAACAACTATGCATCAAGACAAAAAATCAACAAAAGTTTGGGGCAGTATGAACAAAGAGATGTAAAAGGTGCTTCAATGCCCCGCAAAACAATTTGGATAACATATCCGAACAGGACACAGGACCTGAAACCATATGAAGAGTTAGTAAGAAAAAGGGTGTTGCAGTGCCACAAGGCTCCTGTTTAGCAGGGTCTAGGGAGGACTAGGACGCAAAGGAAGCAAGCATTACCATTGCGCCAAACAACACCCTCATATGATGAAGTTAGAGCCATATGATAAATGTGCCCTAGTTCAAGGGCCCCTCTTTAAAGTTAGCAACCCCACGGATCAAGAGGACCCAAAAAATTATTTAAAACATAAATATGTTAATAATTTTATATCCAAATTAGAACTAGTATGTACCAAGGGACCCCTCTTTACATAAAATTAGGCTAATTATAAGGGCACATCCAAAGTTGATGAGGGCTAGCCCAAATTTGATTTTGGTTTATTTACAAGTTTGTCACTTGAAAAATTACTTAGGGCTAGTCCAAATGTAAGTATATAAGTCAAACTTTTTTTTTTGCTCTTGTCTCCTTCCTCACATCTATTTTTTCAAACCCTAATTTATTTTCTTTCTTCTTGTTTAGACATCATGGAAAGAACAAGAAGAAAGAAGAACAGGAAGAAAGAAAATAAACCAACTTGTGGGTCTCAACTTGTGAAAATTATGGATGAAATCATAGTTGTAAAAGAAACTGGTTTATCAAATCTATTAATCTATTAATCAATTGTCTTCATTAATAGAACAAATATTGGACGAAACCCTAGTTGGAGAAGAAATTATGGATGGAATCCTAGTTGTAGTAAGTTCATATCAGGACTGGCACAATTTCTGGCAGTCCTAGAAGTATTGAGGACTGTCAGAAATTGTGACAGTCCTGATATGGACTTGTTGTACAGCAGGACTGCCACAATTTCTGGCAGTCCTAGAAGTATTGAGTACTGGCAGAAATTGTAGTAGTCCTGAAATGGACTTATTGTACATCATGACTGTCACAATTTCTAGCATTCCTAAAAGTATTGAGGATTGTCAGGAATTGTGGCAGTCCTGAAATGGACTTGCTGTACAGTAAGTCCATTTCAGGACTGCCACAAATCCTGGCAATCCTAAAGTCGATATTGTCGAATGAAAAAACATATGTTAGGGTTTATTTTCATCTTGATAATGGATTAAATTTTGGGTTTTATTTCCATGCATTCTTTGTGAGAAAATATTTTAGGGTTTATTTTCATGCATTCTTTGTAAGGAAGAAAGTACTAGGGTTTGTACATGATTTGTGAGGAGCCTTTGGATGCCATCGAAATTGGGAATGAGAAGTAAACTAAAAATTTGATGGAGATAATGAGGGTGGAAATGGTGAAGAAGAAGAAGAGAAGAAAACTAGGGTTTTGATGGAAACGATGAGGATGGAAATGGTGGAGAACCATAAGAAGAATATGAGAGGGAAACTAGGATTTTTGAAGAGAGTAAAAAGTTGAAATGAAGCTGAAAATTTGGGTTGGGGGGGTATTGGGTTGGGCAGCCGAAAGAGTAAAAAATTGGGTTGTCCTGAGTAATTTTTCCTTAAACATGGGCTAGCCCCAATCCGAACTAGCCCTAGTCAACTTTGGATGTGCCCTTATAAATAACCCAAAATTATTGTGGTGTAGTGGTTGGCATGTTAGACTTGTATACTAAAAGTCCTTAGTTCAATCTTGATGGTAATTTTTTTTTAATTTTTTTGCTTTTTAACATTTTTTACATTATGTATGGGACCCTACTTTAAAAAATTTGATCCGGGCCCATATGATTTCAAGGTCGGCCCTGTTCCAGATCATCGTTGATCCCTGAACAGTGAGCAGAATACAGAAAAATTAATTTCTCGACTGTGCTGAGGAAGAACATCAGCAACCAGAAAATGGGATGAATTACATACATATTAGAGGGTCAACTCTTAAACGTTAACTATCACTATGTTTCATATGTATTAGACAGGGACAACCCTTATTTTGAAATTAATTATACATTTTCTATAGAAAATTATAACCCTAACCAACCTTATTTTAAAAATAAGTGAGGGCCAATCTCTTCCAGTTCAACTGATTTCGGCCCACCTTTAAAAATATGTATGAGGTATATGAGTACACCAGAAGTTTACAGTAGCCACAACCATTTTACATTTGTAAGATTGCTATAAGCCTACAATACAATTTCTTTCCAACTCAACTTTGTTGCATCAGTGTAATATAATCAAAGACGCTGCTAGGTTGTTCGCGGTTTATGATCGCGAACATGATCTTAGGTCACGTGGCGGCATTCCATTTACTTTCTGGTCCGAATTTAAGGAAGCGAGGTCCGCTAATAGTAGGAAGACTATTGGTTAGTTGCCATATGGATCTACAATTATGTTCATGGTCACAAATAGCGGACAGTATATCATTTTCGTATAATCAACGACGAAAAAATAAAAACCATTATATACTCACTTGAGCTTGAAAAGCGAGGATGAGCGTGTACGTGGGGGTATGTGGGCCAGGGTGCTGGGCCCTAGTAAGTGGATGGATGGTTGGCCAGCCAGAGAACTTTTAAACCCCACTCAATCTTTTTTAACTGCAGCCCTATACATTTTCAGGAAATTAACGAAGAGAGAGGTTTCGCTTTCACAAGGATTTTGTTGAACCAAATCAACGTTTACTCTTTCCAGCCCATTTATTTTCTTTATTAGTTATTTCTAGGTCCTTTGTTTTGGAATTGGATATTATGGCGATGAGAAAATAGTACGAAAGGTGTTCATAATTAACCTAAAATATGGTTAAACGGGTTAGCACAATAAACTTGATCGGTTTAGTTGTACATTTCTAAAATAATTTTACGGTTCGGTTGCATTTTATTGTTACGTTTTGTAAATTTGATTGGTTTAGTTATACTTTTTAAATAATTTTACGATTCGGTTACATTTTGTTTATATATATATATATATATATATATATATATATATATATATATATATATATATATATATATATATATATATATGAACGGGATCAGGTGACACATACAATTTGACATATAAAAAAAATGCAATCTCAGCCACGCGTCAATAAAAATTAATGGTTCAGATTTGACAACCATACATAAAAATTTTGTATGCATTGATTTAGGTAAATAGGTGGCATACATATTAAATAGTAAAGTTTATATATATATATATATATATATATATATATATATATATATATATATATATATATATATATATATATATATATATATATATATATATATATATATATAATTTGTTTATCCTCTTCGAATTAAGACTAAGAGGTTATTATATACAATATGGATTAACAGATTAGATAATTCATGAGTTATCAAGTCGGATATGTAAATGGATTAATAACTAAGTAACTTACTACTAGTTTGACTATAAAAGGACAACCAACAACTTATTTCCTCCTTTTCTTTAGACTCGTCTCCTTCACGATACTTTAAGATGCTAGAAAATAAAGGAGAGTTAGGAGAGAAGCACTGGTTGCCCTTCTTCACAACACATGTTGGTGTTACTATTTATTCTCTTCTCCTACTTGAGCTATCTTTACTCTCCAGCAAATAATCCCAACCTAATCTTAAAATCTTAGAACCCTAATCAAAACAGTTGAATACAAAAATAATGTGACATGTAATACAACTTGTTACACAACTGGTAACCAAGCACCACTTGCCACCTGATTTGATCAGGTAAAATCACCATGATCCGTCACCTCTGCAGTGTCCCTGATAATCAGCTTCCTCTCAATTTCATTTCTCCACCTCAAAGATGAGTTTACTGTATGTCCCTCCAAATCTCCGTCTCCTCCGGTCATGCCTCTCCTCGTCCAATCCAGCAGCCAACTCAATCCCCCAAATCCTAGCCTCCATGGACACTAAATCTTTCTCGATTTCAGTCACAACTCCACTGGAGCTCAACCCCAGCACCTGCTCACCCTACCGTCAACAATAACTTCAATTTTCACTATCATGCCTAGTCCTCCACCACCAAGGACCAACAGTTTGGATTTCGACTCGCTTGTTTCTGCTCTACCAATGAGGTTTCACTACTCCGACAACAATAAATTCTTTGCACTCTCCATCTGTCTCTGCTATTGCCAACCGTCCGAACTAACCAGCTCTACATGTCACTCCTCTACTAGTCTCTCCCTCTCTTTCGTGCGTGCGTGCGTGCGCCCACTTTCCGTGGCATTTGAACACATATCTCTTCTCGCCTGTAAGTCTACCTATGTTGCATTAAAGCCTGCACCCTAATATTCCAAGAGATTCGTCACACAAGTTCCATGTTGAACACGGACCTCCCACAATACAACAACATTTATTTTCTTTTTTTCTTAGCGAAACTCTTCATGAGAAGGTTTCAGGGGAGTGCTAAGAAGACAGATGGGCAAGAGCCAAACCATCGGGTCGTGATTCCCAGAACCTTGCGTTCTGAAAACATATTATGACAGGCAAAAGAAAAATACATAACTACACTGACAATATTAGTAATTTCACCTGGTCTTACTTGGTGATCTTGAGATTTTTAGCACAGATTTTACGAAAGTACAAGGATTTTGAGCACAGACTTTAATGACAAATTTTGACTTTGATTTGGTTGGGGTGCGTCAGGCCCTTGCAATAGTGCAACGCATGGGCGACGCTCGAGCCCACAGTAGCAAGCTACTGCATATGGACTCTCCCCTGAAAAAAATTAATTTAATATCGTTGCGAGCACATGGCCCCCATATCAGATATTAAACTGATAAGAACAGATACTACACTTGATCTTAGCCAAAAGGCCGAGAAAGGTATGCTTGAAAACAGTGCCTTGAGCTTCCTTTTATAACCTCTTTCTCAGCCAGGGTCTTCCGTGCCAGTCGATGTGGGACTAAAGTAACATCCATTCTGCTGACACTCAACTTTCTACTCGTCTGTCAACTCATTGTGGCATCACCTACAGCTCTTAACAGCACAACCCTTACCAACGAGTTTACTATCAACAATCGGATCATCTACCGCCAAAGCTTCGAGCTTCTTACAAGCTGCACCACATAAAGATTAAGCCTCAATGGAGAACATTTTGAGCTTCTTACAAGCTACACCTCTTTCTAAATGCCCGCCTGTATCATCCGACGCCGTCTGTGCAGATGGAGGAGCAGGCCCATTACTTATGTTCCCAGTGTTTGGCAGGTCATCGCAAGTTCCATATGCGGCATTCCCCTGCTTGAAACAGAGTAGCATCGTTAAGTTTATTGGTAGCTAGGCAAATTAATCAAGCATGTACCGATGGAAAACTAGCTAGTTACCGAACCTTGCAGTAAGCAATGTCGTTGCAGCCGCAAACCAAGTGTCCATTAGCAACGTCTGTAGCCTGGGGAGCTCCTCCTCCGTCACTTCTCTGCATGAAAGTTGATCAACTTCAACTTCCGGAAATGTACGTTATGCGCCAACAAGTTAATACTAAGCAGAGTTTATAAGCTAGGCAGCTAGTACCCTATAAAAATCTACAGCTATGAAATTGGGCCATCGGCTTTCCGATGCACTGTGACAAGTGTGCATCGTATTCACAAGAGGCTCCGAATTGTGCTTGCAGGCAGTAACCAAATTCGTGTTTATTAACCGGGATTCTTCTTCCTACATTGGTTTTTCGACTACGTATCTCCATTCGTACGCGATGCCCTCCGAAGCTTCCTTGGCTGGTTCGGAAGTAAAAACCAGCAGACTCTGGTTGTTGCCGATCATGTCGCCAAGCGAAGGCCAGTCCTCGCCGTTTTTGGGCATTCGAGAAACCGGAAACCGGTATCTAGTGAGGCCGCTCCGGTATCTAGTGAGGCCGGCGGCGGCGAACACTTCGGTGAGACCTTTGGGGGAGGCAATGAAATCTTCTATGAATATGGTGATGACTTCTGAAGGGTTCGCTTCGAGGAACGTTTGGATTTCTTTTAGCACATGGATGGCAGGTAGCTAGTTAATTTTTCAAGTACTTAGTGATAAGAATAGGCTTTTTCTATGGGCACCACAAGATTTACTTGGGGCTATCCCAAAATTTTTGGGAAAAATTACAAGTTTGCCATCAAAATTTTTTGCTACTCTTTTCTCCAACCCTAAGAAGAATTTCTAGGTCATAGTTTTGTAAACCCTAACCCAAATTGTCTCCCAACCAAATTTTCGTTACAGTGTCATCGAATTCATCCGTTAATGGGTATGTCATCTAATTAATATATTTGTAGACTCTAACAATAATTTTACATGTAAATAATGATTTATATGCGTTTAATTTAGAAAAAATGAACATGGAAGAACCCGGGTCATCGAATGTAGCAGACTCTCGTCCCGATATGTCCGAAGAACACATTCTTGCTTCGGATGCACTCTTGGTAAGCCAATTGTAACATTCACGTCGGGTGTAATTCGGGACTGTTAGGTACAGGACTGCCAATACGCGGGCAGTCCACCTCTACATATAGGACTGCCCAAACTGCGACAGTCCTTTCAATAATCAGGACTGCCAGAGATGTGGCAGTCCTGATCATTGACAGGACTGCCAGTGAATTGGCAGTCCTGATTATTGAAAGGACTGTTTTGCCTTCTGCAGTCCTTCATTTTGGCAGGACATTTTTTGTGTTGTGTTATTTTATTTTATTAGCTTTAAGTTATATTGTAGGACTTATCATCTTCCGGTATCAAGGTAGCTTCTCCAATTGGCGTCGATGTAGGCAATTTATTCAGGACCGATATGTGTTTTGAATCATACGAAGGTGCGCTAAATTGGTGCCGAGAAGTGGGACGGACAAACAACATAGTTCTTGTGATATCAAGATCGGCCCGAAACCGTCCGGGACAACAAACCATTGTGGTTTCATGTGAACGAGGTGGTGTGTTTAGAAGCCATAAGAAAGAAAAAGTTATCGAAAGTAAAGTTTCAAAGAGAAATGTTGGAACGAGAAAATGTGGTTGTCCGTTCAAAATCTATATTAGAAAGGATGAAGAAACGAAGTGGACAGTCCAAGTCATGAATGGAATCCACAACCACGAGATTGCCGAAACACTATTGGGTCATCCGTATGTCGGACGGTTGAACATTACGGAGAAGAAGATAGTGGAAGACTTGTCCAATTTCGGAGTTGCACCGAGACAAATATATTCCGTCATACGACATGAAGATGAGAAGAACAAGTCTACAATGAAGTCAATATACAACACCCTATCTTCTTCTAAC
Organism: Iris pallida; assembly: GCA_029216955.1. Taxonomy (NCBI): domain Eukaryota; kingdom Viridiplantae; phylum Streptophyta; class Magnoliopsida; order Asparagales; family Iridaceae; genus Iris; species Iris pallida. The sequence continues at coordinate 2,396,435 of JANAVB010021796.1, forward strand.
GCCATTCGGTCGAAATCGAGAATAGCGATGCAAGAAGTGATGAAGTTGCTTGGAGATAATCATTATGTTGAGCACCATAGAAGACATCCCCAGAGCAATGAAGTCATTTCACACTTTTGGGCTCATCCCGATTGCACACATTTGGCTCGGTCTTTCACCGACGTGTTAGTTCTTGATTGCACGTACAAGACCAATAAGTTCAAGATGCCTCTCTTTCATGTTGTCGGCTTCACATCTACATGGAAAACATTTCCAGTTACTTTTTGCTTCATGAAGAGTGAGAAAGTTGAAGACTACACATGGGCGTTGGAGAAACTGAAAACCCTTTACACCGGTCAAAGAGAGCCCTCGGTTTTTGTTACCGACAGAGAGTATGCTCTAATGAATGCTATTCGGATTGTGTTTCCTCAAGCGGATACATTGCTATGCACATTTCATGTAAATCGTAATATACAATCCCAATGTAAGTTGAAGTTCGGGAAAGTGGATGGTAAACTTGACATGCAAGTTTTTGACGAATTCAACCATGACTGGAATTGTGTATGGCAAGCCAGCACGATAGACAGTTACGCCGCCGCATGGTACTTATTCAAGGAGAAGTGGGAGGGGAGGGAGCCGGCTTGCATTTCTTACATCAAAGAGACATGGCTTGAACCGCACAAAGAACAATTCGTCTTAGCATGGACGAATGTGGTGAAGCATTACGGTATGACAACTACCAACGGTGTCGAAGGAGCACACTCAGTATTAAAGAGGCATTTAAAGTCATCCCAAGGCAACTTTGTTTCGGTTTGGCAAGCGATACATATATCAATAGATCGGACGGTGAACGAAATCAAGGCATCATTTGAGATGAGCTTAAATATTGTCAAGCATGAGCATAGAAAGGAAGTCCTCTCGGATTCTTTAATGTGTGTCATTTCTCACAAGGTGTTGGATTTCATATTTGAAGAGATTGATAGGTCAAAGTTTGTCGGCTTTGATCCTCAGGTTTGCAGGTGTGTACATCGACATACACTCGGCCTCCCTTGTGGCCATGAGATTAATGAATATCGTCGTCAGTCGATTTCTATTCCAGTTCTTGCTGTCGATGAACGTTGGAGGCAGTTGTCTATAATGCCCGTGGTGAAGACACACGGTGATTTCTTCTCCTTGCCACAAGTGAAACTTCTCCACGCATGGTGGTGTGCCTCAGAAGGAGCAGAGCGGGAGTGCCTTGAGGTTAAAATCCAAGAACTTGCATGTCCGGTGACTACAAGAATGCACGAGCCGTCCATTCACTACAAGAAAATACACTTTTTGCGACAAAAGTTTTCCAACAAAAAATATTTGTTGCAAATAAGTAATTATTTGCAACACAAATTATAAATTCGTTGCAAATTTAGGTTGCACAAATTTAAAGCAACAAAAATTTAATCGTTCTAAAAGTTTTGTTGCAAAACAGTTGACGGGTTCCATTTTCACACTTGCAAATTGGTGGTAAATTTTTTCTGGAAATTGCTGAGAAACCCAATTTCGGGGTGGGCTTTTATGAAATGCCCACCCGCTGGATAAGTTTTATGAAATACCCAGAATTAAGTATTTTCACGTTAAATATTCCAAGATTCCCTTTTAGATGCCACCCGCTAGAAACTGCTATTTTTATAATACCGAAACTACCCCTCCGCGCGAATTGGTCATCTATATGTATTTGAATTCAAAAAACTCAGATCTGGATTGCGATTTTCGTCTTCTTCTTTTTCACGGGAAATCTGAATTCCATTGCTCTCATATTCAGCAGAGATCGCAAAGATCGTTCGTAGTTCGGTGTGTTTTTCTTCAGTCAAACTCAGATCATCGCTCGTTATCATCATCACCATCATCATCATCTTCATCGTGGAGACATTTGAACTCAGATCTTCAATTGTGGAGAGAAGATCTTTCTTCTTCTTTTCCATAAGAATTATCATCGCTTTGAAAGAAGAACGAAACTCTTTATTCCTGAAAAAACTAAATTACACGTTTTAACACTGGAAATGACCATTCTCCGTCTTAATTAGGACGGAGAATGGCATTCTCCGTTTTATTTAAGACGGAGAATGACATTCTCCGTCCTAATTAACACGGAGAATGACATTCTCCGTTTCCGTCTTAATTAGGACCGAGAATGTCATTCTCCGTCTTAATTAGGACGGAGAATGGCATTCTCCATTTTATTTAAGACGGAGAATGACATTCTCCGTCCTAATTAACACGGAGAATGGCATTCTCCGTGTTTCTAACACGGAGAATGGTCATTCTCCTGCGTTTTAACACTAGAATGACCATTCTCCGTGATAAATTACACGGAGAATGGCATTCTCCGTCCTAATTAAGACGGAGAATGGTCATTCTCCGTTTAATTTAGCACAAAGAATGGCCATTCTCCGTCTTAATTAGGACGGAGAATGCCATTCTCCGTTTTATTTAACACGGAGAATGACATTCTCCGTTTCATTTAACACGGAGAATGGCATTCTCCGTGTTTCTAACACAGAGAATGGTCATTCTCCTGCGTTTTAACACTGGAATGACCATTCTCCGTGTAAATTAAGACGGAGAATGTCATTCTCCGTCCTAATTAAGACGGAGAATGGTCATTCTCCGTGTAAATTAAGACGGAGAATGCCATTCTCCTGCATTTTATGGTTAGCTGAAACTTTGGAGGGCCATAACTTTTGACTGGGAGGTCGAAACGAGGTCCCGTTTGTCGCAAAATGAGCGTATCGTCGAGGAGACTGAAAGTAACCGCTTCACCGTTAGATGGCCTTCCGAAATTTTAGATTCGCAAAAAAATGATGTTTTGACCTCCGTTTTAGCACTTTTGTCGTTCGTCCCGGTCTTTCCGAAATTTTTCGACGAGTTTTTGAAGATTTTTGAGGAGAAAACCTAGATTCGAAAGTGAGCAGCGTATGGAAGAAGATGGAGTATTGAAACGTTTTTTTAAGAGCAGTTTTGTGGGTGTTTCCAATAAATTAAAAGGAGGGCAAAAGGGTCATTTGGAACCCGTTTTGGATAAGTTTCTCTAATTCTGGGCACGCGATGAAAGTTTTTTTAGCGGTGGGTTTTACATAAAACTTTTTTAGTTTTTGGGCATTTCATAAATCTTGCAACCAAACAATAGTTTTTATAACAAAATTTAGGTGTTACAAAATATCCTAGATCATTAAAAACAAAATTTATTTGTTGCACATCAAATATTTTTATTGCAATAATTGATTTATATGGCAAAAAGAGAAACAAATGGTAGAGGATTTATTGCAGCCATTACAACTCTCTTTTCCCTCAAAAAAATTTCCATTCTTCCTCAAATTATTTTCATTCCCGGCACGATTTCCATTTTCCCTCAAATTTTTTTCCTTTCCTGCTCACGATCTCCCTTTATTACTTGGATTTCCATCGTCATTCCCCTTCTCTCTACAAGGATCGACTTCTCCCTCTCCCCTTCTTCTGCTGCGGCGCACAACGACGACAGAAGGACATCGATCGGTCTGACCACGGTCTGACAACGGCTAGGCGAGCCTTATGACGGAGTGACGTCGCTGAAAATGGCACAACAAGGACGACACGAGACGACGAAGATATCAAGGTTCTCTTTTCTCAAACCCTAGAACCCTAAAATTCATGTTTCTGAATTCTCAAACCCTAGAACCCTAAAATTCATGCATTTGGGTGTTAGATGCAATATAGGTGAAATCTCGATGAGCATGTGGGATGAACATCCCTGTGCAGTTGTTCATTTCTTGTTCATGCATGAACAACTAGCACTTTCAAACAATCAAGATTGATGAAAGATGAGTTATTTGGTGGTTTCTTTGAACGAACATATGCTGGAGAAAATTTTGCATTTATCTATGGAGGAGGAGAAAATGTAAGTAAGAGGAGTTTGGGGTTAGTAATTTAGTCTTTGTTAGGACATTAGGTCTCCAGCTAAATTGCATCATAACACAATAGTTCAATAACTATTACCATATCAAGTAAGAAGAGCAGAACTTTTGAGCAACATCAGTACCATGTCCATGTCCATGTCATATTGTGTCAGACACATAGGACAGGCTAAGATCAATTTTGCCTTTTGGTTTCAACATGTTGTCTAGTTTGTATCATCTATATCAAGAAGGTTCTTTAGCTGCCCATTGGCATACCAGGGTTGGTATTTCTCCCTCGGCTTCATATTTCTGCAAGTTGATCGTTGGCACTGTAGTCCACAATACTGCACCAAAAGGAAAATTATTGATGTAGAGTTCTAGATGGGTGTAGGCACGAAGATGGAAGGTGGGGTATTTTAGGATTTTGCCAGATTGATTAAGGTGGGGTATTTTAGGATTTTGCCAGATTGATTTAATTATGTCTTCCAAAGTTTAAAAAGGAGCATACAATAACGTAAGTACACACAAATAGACCTGCTGCAAGCTTTCCAAGGGTAAGGGAGATTGGCATGAAGCACTTGCTGCACCAATTTCTTTATATCCTTCTTGACCTTTTGTTCACCCTCTACTTGTCCACCACCCATGTACCAGAATCTAAAGTCACACCATCTTGAGACTTATCAGAAGGTCTAGTCGGATATGACGCCATGAGACCATATATAGGAATAGGTTGCACTTGTATCTACTGCATAGTTGAGAAGTGGGTTCCCAATCTGTGTTTCATGCAATTATCCCATTAGATGACAAAATCAAGGTGTTTGCATAGATTCAGCAAAAGGATTGCTAAATTTTTATCACAATCTCAGCAACTTGCCCACATATTTTTTTTGATGAGTTCCTTCATTACTTGCTTTAAGTGCACCATGATTTAGAAACAGTGGATTAATTTTAACTTGTTTCAATTTTTAATGTTTTGTCATATAATTTATTGCAGGTTGGCTTGCTGTTCGAGTAAAGACTTTCACAGCAATAAAGCTTACAAGATACCTTAGGTGGTTGGGACATGAAACTAAATATTTCAATGTTGCTATAGAGGCTACTAAACTTTTGGAATCACAATGGAAGCTGAGCAGTCAATTTTTTGTTAGACATAAAATTTCAATGTTGCTATAGGTCATAGAATGTGTACCTTTATGCAATGTATCAGCTATTGTATTCGGTCTTAGAATGTGTACCTTTATGCAATGTATCAGCTATTGTATTCTCAATGTGACCGGATCTTAACTATTTTTAATGAAATGAATTATTCCAAATAATAAGGTGTTTTATTACAGCAACATTTACATACTCTTATGTTATATTTAATATTATTTGCTAATGATGAAAATGTAATTAGGAGCACTATTTTTTTGTTGCAACAAAAATTATCTACTTTTTGCAACGAATTTTTATTAAAAATATTCATTTTTTTTGAATTTTATCAGACTTTTGCAACCATGAGAAAAGTATTTGTGATTAAAAATTTCTTGCCAATAAAAGTATGCAGGAACAAAAAAATTTGTTGCCAATAAAAATACATGCAACAAAACCATTTTGTTGCAATAAAATACTATAGACAACAAACTATTTGTTGCAAATAAAATTATTTGTCTCAAAAGAACATTATTTACAACGAGAACTATTTTGTTGCTAAGTTTGCAACGAACCAAAAAAACATTGCAAAAGACCTTTTGGTACGCACTTATGGCGACGAATTGGATGACGAAAAGATTTCGTTGCAAATACCCTTTTGTTACAAATTTTTAATTTTTTGCAACAATTTTTTTTGCTGCAAAAAGTGTATTTTCTTGTAGTGATTATTTCCAATCCTAAGGGCAGACCTCAAACAAGAATGAGTAGTTCACAGAAGAGAAGGCTTGAGTCAACCAAGAGAGATCCATCATCCTTTGAGCATATTGAACGAAGCTTAGAGCAAGCTCCGCCTGCACGGAAGAGCAAGCTTGTCATTCACCGAAAAAAGGAGAAAACAGATATTGCAAACGAACATACTGTGGAAAGTCAAACGATGCGTTTGTATATCCACAATTTTTATCCTGAGATTCGCAGTTACATCTGGTCTATTGTTGATGTCCCGGGGGATGGCCATTGCGGATTTCATGTGCTTGCAATACATCTCGGTTATTCTGACAAAGACGGATGGAGGCAAGTGAGGCAGGAGCTGTACGAGGATTTAGAGAGTCGCCTTCCATTATACTCCCGCATCCTAAACGAAGAAACAGTTGCAAGTTTGTTGACAAGTATTCCTTGCACTGACAGTGTTACCGGGCCAGACCACTACATGTCTGTCCCGTCTGCCTTGTATTTATTTGCTAATCGGTACCGGATCCCTGTTGTACTTTTTTCGGCGGGGATTCGCAATAATTTTTTCCCGATGTGCGCTACTCCGACGGAGCACAGACAAACTAATCTATGTACTATAGGTCAAATCAAAGATCACTTTGTCATGCTAAGGATGATCGGTCATTCTCCGATTCCTCCACCTACAACAGTTTGGTACAAACTAGCACCGGCAGAAGCGAAGTCCTAGACCGGGCCTTTTGATCAGCAAATCAATCATTGTAGGAGACTGTTGCAGATGGAGGAGCCAAGAGACTTACCGGTTGGCCACTACGACGTCGAAATCGACTGAATGAAGTTTTCACATTTTGAAGGCAGAGGATGACCCATTTTGTAAACATTTTGTATATGGACGACCCATTTTGTAAATATTAAAGTATATCATTTTGAAATGTGAAGCCAAATATATGTTTTTTGTTTTTAACTTTTCCTGTCTGCTATTGAAATATCCTACTTGTGTAAAATATCATACTTGTGTAAAATATCCTACTCGTGTGAAATATATGTGAAGTGCTTGTGTGAAAACTGATGAAAACTCACTGTGTGTGAGTTCAAAACTAACACACAGTGAGTTTTGCTTAGGACTGCCAGAGAGAAGGCAGTCCTAATGTGAATTAGGACTGCCAGTGGTCTGGCAGTCCTGATGAAAACTCATTGTGTGTGAGTTTTCATCAGGACTGCCAGAGCACTGGCAGTCCTCATTCACATTAGGACTGCCAGTGGTCTGGCAGTCCTGATGAAAACTCACTGTGTGTGAGGACTGCCAGTGCTCTGGCAGTCCTCATTCACATTAGGACTGCTAGTGGTCTGGCAGTCCTGAGCAAAACTCACTGTGTGTGAGTTCAAACTCACACACAGTGAGTTTTCATCAGGACTGCCAGAGCACTGGCAGTCCTAATGTGAATGAGGACTGCCAGTGCTCTGGCAGTCCTGATGAAAACTCACTATGTGTGTGAGTTTTCATAATCAATATAAATGTATATAGAATTAAAAGAGAGTTAAACATCACAATATCACAGTTATGAATGTACATGACAATTAAACATCTTAAACATCACAATATCCAACAAGTTAAACATTACAATTTTCTCAATTCCATAGTCATGACAATTTCCAAAATAATAGAGTTAAACATCACAATATCCAACAAGTTAAACATTACAATTTCCAAAATACAAGTTAAACATCAAAATCAAATCAGTGATCATGCCGGGCCTTCGTACGCGTCTCCCGATTTTGTATGAAAGAAAAATCGACAGTGTCGTCGATATCCTCCAACTGGTTCGCGATATTAACACATTCATCGTTCTGGCAGCCCGATCGGATGGATTTCGCCAAAGCCTTCACCCGAGTAGCCTGTCAATTATAACAAAACGTCAATAAAGAGAGTTCACTTTGAAATTAGTTACAAACTATAATTTATAAACTTACCATCCTAACCAATGAAGCATACAGGACATTTTTTGAAGGCAGAGGTCCTAGAGCTCCAACGGCAACGGGCCCTGGATTTCTAGGGTTCGACAACCTAGGATGTCCGACTGCCAAGTAGTACGACATGTAGTCGTCGCTGCAGTCATGCATCTCCTGTACCGGTTGTCGAAGTTCTTCCTCCAGTAAATGTCGTTGCCACTCGGAGTAGCAGTCGGTCACCCAGTCGAAATAGGGCGGCTTGTAGTTCAAATGTTGGGTCCCACACGGAGGCTCCAATAACCTTAATGTGCGCTGCGGCACGGTTTGTACGAGGCCAAACTGACGCAGTACTCTATCAGGCATGTAAGGCTCCGTAATATCATAGCATGTGATCATACCATGAAATAGAGATACTGGTTGCAGATGGCGATCTCGTTGTCGGAGATCCCGGTATGGGTGCCAAACTATCTGTAGGACAAAAGTTAAAAGAAAATAGTCAACAAATAAACATACCATAAATAGTCTATGCTATCTACGCGCTATCAACTAACCTCTTCTGGCACCAAATTTTCCAGAGCATCACGAATGGAAACTAGCGTTTCATGATTTTTAGTTTCTAGCTGAGTTGGCTTCCATTGACACACTCTAGGAAGGTGCTCCTCATAGCGTGGGTTCAGCTCACCCCTCCTGAGCATCGGGAAGCGCTCGTATATCCATGCCTATACAATTTGTAAATGAGTAGTCAGTAAATTAACAACAAAATCTAGCTAGTATATTAGTTTAAAATGTTAGAAATTTTCTTACATGGAGTAGAGTATGGCATCCCGCCATGGTCTTGGTTCCGACACGGGATGCTATACCAAGCTCGCGGTAAAGGTTAGCAAGTATACCGCTGCCCCAGGATATGTCTCCTACGTCGTCTATAACAGATAGGTTCGCGAGATACCTAGCATGTATAGAGGTTTCCGACTTGTCTGGAATGGCAACCGATCCAAGTATGAAGAGCATGTATGCCCGGGCCACCCTCTCAATAGTTTTATCATCCCAATCCTGCGGGCCTTTGAAATTCTCCACTAACCATGACAGAGGAATGCCGTACGACCTCTTGAAGCCCGGCAGGATTGTAAAGGTAGTTGCCTCCACCCCAAGGTTCGCTTCTACAAAATCAACTATACGATCATACCACTCGAGATCCTTCTCAGTACATAAAGATTCATTTGTCATGGCGCGGCCCTCCACCGGCAACTCCAGTATCTGATAGACGTCATTTAGGGTAATGGTCATCTCCCCAGCTGGGAGATGAAATGTGTTGGTCTCCGGATGCCATCTCTCCACAAAGGCCGATATGAGAGCACTGTCCTGGGTCTTGTAGGCATATCTAGCCAAATTTTGTAGACCGGTAGGAAATATTTTGTTCTGGACGTCCTCGGATAAATGGTTAAGAGACCAAGTAACACACTTCCGCCCGTGACTCACAGCCCTAAGAATACGAGAGCTCTCCTGTATGTCGTACAAGATAATAAAAATACGATTATGAACGGAAACTTACAAACATATATATATATATAAACGGAAACTTACAAACATAATATACATACCGGATTCTTCCATATATCATAAGCAATGTGGTTGTCGAACGACAACAACATTGAGCAACCCGATGGACGGACATCCTCCTCCTCCTCAGAAGGATCGACATCGGCCGAACAAACAGGATCCTCAGAAGGACCGGTACCGGGCGTACGGACAGGATCCTCAGAAGGACTGGCACCAGAACCACCTCGTCCTAGAATTTGGCTGATAGGTACGTCATCGTCATCGGAAGAAGACGAAGGACTAGGAGGACCTCATCGCTTCGAACGAGAATGGGGGTGTGGTTGTTCCCCTTGTCACTGCGGTTCTGAAATTCTGATTGGTCTCTCAAGAGGACGAGGCCGCTTACTACGTTCCCTGCGCAAGGATGCGGTGGAGGGGGTCGCTTTCTTTTGGGAGCGGCCACAGGACTACAGGACAACATAGGGTTAGTATTAAATAAAGGATGTAAAAGAAATTATGAAGTTGACCTTTAGGACTGCCATGCTCCTGGCAGTCCATCATTCTATTAGGACTGCCAGAGAGATGGCAGTCATGTTTTATAACAGGACTGCAAGTGTGCCTGCAGTCCTGTTTTATAACAGGACTGCCTACTGCTTGGCAGTCCACTTTGACAGCAGGACTGCCCCGTCGTCTACAGTCCTTAGGGACGACGACCAAACGAACAGTTAGGTTACGTTTAAACGATAAAATATGATATTTTTGATTTCGAAATGAACTTTGAATTATTCTAACCTAATTTATAATGGCATTTAAGATATTTCTCAAAGAATCGAAATGTACTTTGAAATGTAAAATAAATTATACAATAATTAGGAAACATACCTAGCTTGTGATGACGGGTTCTTCTTCGGTGCCATTGATGATCTTGGAAGACTTAGGGTTCTTGAGAGAGGGTTTTGGAGAGTGGATAATGGAGAGAGTATTAGGGTTTTGGAGAGTAGAGGAATTTTTGAGAGAGGGTTTTGAAGAGAGAGAATTTTAAAATGAAAATGAAATGAAAGAGAGGGTTTGGGGGGGGTGGGATAGCCCCAAGTAATTTTCGGGACGTCCCCAGTAAAAGTTTCTCAAACCTGGGCTGTTCCCTAGTAAAATGACGCCCCCAGTAAATCTTCTGGTGCCCATAGAAAAAGCCTAAGACTAATGCTATTTGTCCCACCAAATTGTTCTTCCAAATTATCTCTCCTTACGTGGCAGCTGATATGGTATACTGATGTAGCAGCTGACATGGCAAATTTTATAATTAAAATTAAAGTTAATATTAATATTACATTAATATTAAGACTAACATTAACAATAATATTAACATTAACATTAATATTAATATTAATATTAACGTTAACATGAAAAAAAATTGGGTAATTAATTTTTTGGGTTAAAATTTACCATGTCATATGACACGTAATATTATTTAACATTCCACGTCTACTGCCACATAAGGAGAGATAGTTTGTAGGGACAATTTAGAGGTACGAATAGCATTACTCCAAGAGTGATAAATAGTTATCTGGAAAGGAAAAGAAAACTAAAAAAGAAATTTAAGTCGATCGAAAGCTTACAAACTTTGTGAGTTATAGCAGATGCAACCATGGGAGTGGCACGACCAGACGTCATTTTTGAAATCATACATGTCAAGCATGAAGCCCCAGATGCCATTCTGCAACCAGTGGCGTAGCCAGAATTTGGATACAACAGGATCAAAATCGACTAATAAATTTTTAATTCAAATAAATTATAAAAATATTTTTTTTGGCATAATTTTGTCACAAAATCCTATTTTATATAACTAATCTTGGTTGTTTATTCTAGTTTTCCTATTGTTAGCTGCTCTTTTTTTCATTCAGTTCAAAATATCATTGGCATTAAAGTAAACATTTCTAAGTCAATATAATCAAAACCTTAAACTTCAATATTATTCTAGTCGAGTCATACAAGGTCTTTTTAATCAATTTTGACCATTTGATCGAGGAGATTCAGTGTATCTTAAAATTCATACTTGAATCCTACAATTTTGGTCATGAACCTAGCTATCCTAGGTTTTATGATGATTAAATATTATTATTTTTAAGTAAAAACAAGATTAAAAATATTTCATTTCCATCTACTAATTTAGTTTGACTTCATATTTTCTTAATCCAAGAATATTATACTAGCAAACAATTGCATTCCATCTAAGATCAAATTAAATATTGTCATCTAAGAGCAAATAAGGACACAATCAATTAGGACATGGATCAATTGTGGGATGAATTATTTAAAAAATTAAAAAAATATTAAATATGTTTAGAGGTGTTACATGATAAATGATGGAGAGAGAGGCGCGACAAGAGAGAGATGCGACATGACGAGAGAGAGGAAGAGAGAGATAGACGTACGGTTGAGAGAGAGTCAGAAAGATGAACGACATAAAAGTATATAAATATATATATATATATATATATATATATATATATATATATATATATATATATATATATATATATATATATATATATATATATATAAAATTGAGTGTGGTCATATGACCCCACTTGTCCTATTCTAGCTCCGCCCATGCCTGCAACAATACAATAGTTAAACTTGTTAGCCAGTCGAGCGAGCTCAAAATGGAAGAAGTAGTAGTAGTTTTTTATTTCTTACGTACGTACGTTGAGCTGGTCGGTGACGAGATCCTGCTGGTTGGTGGGGGCCACCGTGGGGGTGCCGAGCTTGGCGAAGAAATTGTGGGTCGTTAGCCACGAGTACTATTGAAAGCCAAACCACCACTGCTATTCCCCTGCAAATTGCCAAAAACAAATTCTGCAAAATTATCAGTCTCTCATAATGCATATATATATATATATATATATATATATATATATATATATATATATATATATATATATATATTTAAAAACCAAGCGGCCGTGTCGGAGACACCCAGCCACTATATATATATATATTGTCACGACCCGCTCCCGAATAATCGGATACGAGTCGGACACGCCCAGCCTTCGTCGATGGACACGATTTGGTGGCCCATGCAGGTCAGAGCATATCGTATCGGTTACGTAACTGTTCTGATACGAGCCTACGACAATGACTAAACCTTAGAAATCTCAATCCACTCTGCCTTGAAAATTCTCCTAGAAATTTCTCTACCGTTTTTGAACTTCGTATTCGTTCTCGATTATTCTCCCTTGCCTTCTTGTACTCTTGATTCTCATCCCTTCCTATTTCGGGGTGACGAATAATCGTGCTGTCTAGAATTCATCAGAATTTCTTAAGTTATAGTATAATATTGCTTGACTATTAAATAATTGGTTGTTTGTAGATATAAGAGATTATAGATACCATATGTCCTAGGTATTTTTGGTAGAGTTATTAGTCACTAGTTAGAAGATTATAAGATTTTAGTGACCAAGTTTTGAGGAGTAGTGTGGCCAAAGGTGGGTGGAAGTACCCAAGTATTCGAAATTATAAAATGGCTAGAGACGGTTATAAAATGTTTTGAGGAATTAAAATTTCGGAGATTAAGGTAATAGTAGACTTCATTTTCAAATTTTAAGGAATATATATGAATTAGAATTTCGAGGACGAAATTATTTTTAAGGTGGGTAGATTTGTAGCTTCCCTACCCAAAAATTTTCAGAAATATTTTTTTATTTTATTTATTTGATTAAAATGGTGAATTATGATTTTATAAATAATTATTTAGTTAATTATTACGGTAGATAACTTTAGCCATGGTTGAGATTTGGAATACAAGACGACTAGGAATCATGGCACGGTTAGTGCAGTAGCGTGCTTTGACTAGTGTATTAGCCCTGATAGGGAAGACCGAGCCATAGTGACGTCCTAACTAAGAAAACCAGGCCAAATTGCGACTTAACCCTACCGAAGATTTTATTTATTATTTAATTATATTATTGAGTTTTCGGGAACCCGGTTGTACCGAACCTGTCTAGATTGGACCCAAGTCAAATCCAAGCCCATGTAGTCATATAGTGGGACCAAATATGACCTTGTAGACATGTTTGGTAAATACAAATATTTTGTGTATGTATTTAGGAATTGACGATTTATATCTATTAAATTATTTATTATAATGATATGTGTATATATATGTGTATATATATTTCTATAAATAAGACACTATATTATGAATATATATTATTGGGATATATTTTGGTTGTCGTGAATATTTATTGTTGTAATGGTAGGTATGCATGGAAGTTATGTATAAATAAATAGATATTACATATGGGTGTATGCGTATGTATATATAAATATATATTATACGTGTATATATGTATATATATATATATATATATATATATATAAATATATTATACGTGTGTGTATGGATATACATATATATAAATAGATATTATATACATGTATAAGTATTTGTATATATAAATATATATATAAATATGTGTGTATATGAATATGAATATATTTGAATATAAATATATTGTACGTATACGAATATATATAAATAAATATTATATATTATGTAGGTGTATGAATATGTATAACTATATATTACATATGAGTGTATGTTTATGCATATATATATATATATATATATATATATATATATATATATATATATATATATATATATATACATATATATATGTAAATGTATATGTGTATACATATGTATATGCAAATATACGTATATATATGGGTATATATATATAATTGTATTAATGTTAATATAGAAAAAAAAAGAAAAAGAAAAAGAAATCAAATAAGCCTAATCCCTTCAGACCGAGCCCACATCAGCCCGGGCCCAACATCCCCATCCCAAGCCAAGACCCCAATAGCCCCAGGTCAGAACCCGAGCCCACAGGCCTATTCTCCAGCCGAATGCTAATTTTTCCCCACACCCAGCCGATCGGTGCCCCAACTGTGTACAACCTATATTTATGTGCGAAAGAGAGAGAGAGAAATTCGTAAACCCTAAACAAAACCCACGCACACTATCCCGACGCCTGGGCGCAGCAGCGCGCGGCCAGAACCGCCGGAGGCAGCGCGCGCACGGGGCAGCACAGCAAAGGGAACTCTGCGACAGCAGCCCGACCACCCATTTTTCGAGGTATATTTCTCCCCTATTTTGTAATCATTTTTCGTTCTATCAAATGTAGATCGAAGCCCACATAACCCTCTTTGATTCCCAACTAGTGGGGTTGGATATCGTTGATCGACCAACCCGAAAAGTCGACGTAAAGTCGAGTAAAAACCATCGAAAACAGAGTGTTAAACTGTTTCAGGGCCCCAAATTAGAAGGCAGTTCGTGGCCAACCTATTAACAGATTTCGAAAACTATTTAATGACAGACCTAGAAAACCTATAGGGCTCTACAACCCAACTTACGAAGTTTGATTCCGCCGACTTTACGTCGAGAAATCAGATTCCAAATATGGGCGAAAACCTGTTTTTAAAATATTAAAAATATTGAAAATCCTCCAACACGACGTACGTTCCGCCAAACCAGACGACGTGGTCGCGCACAGTAAGCATCGAAAGGTGCGTAACGGCTTCATGGACGTGTGGGCTTTGACGTAATTCAAATTGGTCGCGTGTGCACGACGAATTTGATGCGTATCCGTCGAAATTCACCGTATCGACCTCTGTGCAAGTTTTCCAATTACTTCATGCACGCTCATCAGATCGAGACGAAACTTACGCCAACAGGACCGTATCATTTTTTTGGTCCTGTATGCCAAGTTTGGTCCGATTCTGAGACAGTTGATAAAATCGTCGTTTCACGGGCCCCACGGTCCGACTCAACGGATAATTTTGTGCACGGCCCGCCGGAATCCAACTTTGGACATACGGTTGGGTTCGTATCGGAGAATCGAATCCGTAGATATATAGTTTGACGACTTTAGAGACCATTGACTCTGGCACAATTTTTGGTGCAAAGCGGGTCCAACGGCGGACATCGTTTTTGTCCAAAATTACCGTTTTGTCCCTGTGTCTAGAATTGGACTTAAGGACAGACAATCCTAGCTAATTTGACTATTCTTAGAATGTTGGCAATGTCTGTTTCAGCTTTCGGAGACAGTTGTGAGGACTTGGACTTCATGGTTTGGTAGTTGATTGTATTTTTATTGGATCTGCGTGCAACCTCCAGGCAAGATACCTTGCCTCCATCTACAGTTTATTTACATGTATATTTATATTATTATACAGTTTTACTAGTTGATTATTTATATGTGATTTGTATATCATGCCTGCTAGTTTATATATAGCCTTGTTTATAATTAGCTTTGTAGTTCATATTGGATTGATTTTCTCGTGTATCGTGATTGGGTCGTGTCGTGTCATCTCTTGTACTTGGACTGAGTCGCATCGTGTCATAGGATGAATAAGTTATATCGGAACTGCTGTACCTTGAAATTCTTGAAGCTAACCTGCGAGTCCACATTAGGGGCGAGGGATAGTAGTTAAGCTAACTTGCGAGCCCACACCAGGGGCGAGAGTTAGTAAGCTAATCTGCGAGTCCATATTAGGGGCGAGGGTTAGTAGTTAAGCTAACTTGCGAGCCCACACCAGGGGCGAGATTTAGTAAGCTAACCTGCAAGTCCATATTAGGGGCGAGGGTTAGTAGTTATATGTCCACACCTGCGAGTCCATACAAGGGACGAGGGTGATGCTAGCCTGCGAGTCCACACCAGGGACGAGGGTTAGTAGTATATGGTTCACACCTGCGAGTCCACACTAGGGACGAGGGTGATGCTAGCTTGCGAGTCCACACTAGGGGCGAGGTCTAGTAGTTTTTCAAACCTACGAGTCCACACTAGGGACGAGGGTTTGAGTATTCGATTGGTTTTCCATTGACATCGTGATATCGTGTTCTCTTGTTCTTCTCCAGCAGTTCGCTTAGGCGTAGTGGTTCTTCCGGTCGTGTATAGTCGTGTTTTCGTGCTGATTGGTCTTTCTCGTTTATTTCCTGTCTTTTCTTTATTGCATGATAAACTGCTAGATAGACATGTATATTATGTATCTTGCTATGTCCTCTGAGGACCTGATGATCTCTTCAGGTTTAGCGATTGCATGGAGTTAGCTAGTAGCTCTGGATGGCAGATGTGAGGATATGCTTGCGGGTTTCAGGTATCGTTATTATGTTTATTATCCGCTCGTGCTTTTCTTCATTATCTTGAGATATCCTGTTTCTTGATTCGGTTTAGACTCTTGTTATTTTCTTTAGAGTTTTATTGGACATATATGCTAGTGGGCTGCAGACCACGACTCATACTTGTTCATTCTTGTCTATTATTCTTATTGTAGATTGAGATATAGATTTAATTGTCATGATTTGGCAGTATACCATAGCCTTGACAGCATTTACGTATTCGAGTCGGGCTGGAGTCCGCTTGATGTGTAGCTGGCTTGCTCACGAGCTCGCGTCCGAAAAGCGGGTGCGGGTCGTGACACACGACGAAGTAAGCTGTACAATACTAAGGAAAACTCTAAGTCACAATGTAATGTAAACCAACACAGCTTTTATAACGTTCCCAAAAAATTACCAAAATCCATCAAGTCTTTAATACAAAATCAGCCGGAGACAAATCCGGTCAAATGAAATAATATACAATAATGAATATCCAAGATACAATCTCCAAAAAAATAAAAATAAAATAAAAAGAAAAGCTGCAATATCCAAGCAATCACAAGCTCCATGTAATCTCCCACTCACCTGCAACGAATCCTGTCAGGAAAAGAGCAAAGTACAACCCTGACCAGCCAATATACAATGTAATTTGTAGTACAGAATACAAGGTGAAACCAGAATACCAGAATACCAGAACAGGAAATGAAACTACTGTACCAGAGATGAAATGTAAAAAAAACTGCAGGCAATGGACGACAATCAATATGCTAGACAATGAACACGGCTATCAATGTACAAGGCAATGAATCATGACAATCAATATGCAATTGTGACAATTTGAAATATTAAAACTAATGTGTGACCGACTTAGGAGCAATCAATCAATGAGTCAATGAGTCAATCAATTCTACAAGGTACGGTTTCATCGTACGTGAAGTGTATGATTAGGCTATCCACAATCCTATGTTGGGTGTGGTCACACAAAAGCTAATATTTCTCCCAATCCCCGCAATAACAATGACGCACAAGCAATGAACAATGTACAAGGCAATCGTGTGTATCTCGTGTCCGATATGAGAACATGGCGCATGAATGTAAGACAGAAAACAAGGTACAAGTCGAGTCAGTGTACTTGCCTCGGTTTGGTTGCACGAGAATAGTACTGCATGGTTGTAATGTCACCTGGTGTTGGTACAAGTTTGTTAGGTTACAATTGACACTAGCTAAATATTTATCCAACATTATTTACATCTATATAACTAACTAATTAATTAACATTTAAAATACTAGAAAAGAATAATATTAGTTAGGTAAAATTATTTTTAGAATTTATTTATAGCTTTGATAAAATAAATAATAGTATTAACTATGTTCTAACCAAAATCATCTTGGAGACTAAACTATTCTCAAAATTTACCAAATATGATTTAGGGAGTTACAAATCTACCCCCCTTACAAAAATTTCGTCCTCGAAATTTCAAGGGTTTTGCAGTGTACAAAATCAATCAAAATTTATTAAAGGCAACAAGAAAAATAAATGATTTATTTATGTAGTAAAATAATAAGGACTAACAAGTAGTCACTGGACAATAGGAAAGACTGTAAATGCAAGAAAACTCAGAGACAAGCCTCAAAATAGGCAATATAAAAGAAATACAGCTACTACAAGCAAGTAAGAAAATAACGGTCCATCTGACTGCGCTCCTGCAGCTACTACTGATCCTCAAAAACTGGGTCCTCCTGCTGCTGCTCTGGTGCTGGCTCCTGACGAGTGAAAGCTGCAGGGCAATCTCTCACTTGGTGAGTGGCAGATCCACAAACCAAGCACTGCCCTAACTTCTTGCGGCATTCCTCGCCACGGTGTCCCGGTCTCTTACAGTATGCACAAGAAAAGTACATCGGGGCCTGAATCTGTCTCTGCTGCCTCGGCGATGTCGGTGCTCGAACATGATGCTGGTGCTGAAGTGGCCTCTGCTGAGTGTCGGTCCGCTTCGGTGGACCCTGGGAACTGCTGGTGCCAATGTCTTGGTCCCGCTTGAGCTTCGGATCCATCTCCTTCTCTACTCCCTGAGCAACTTTAAGGATGCTCGCATAAGTTGTCACGACCCGCACCCGCTTTTCGGATACGAGACGTGTCCAAGCCAGCCTACGCCGCAGAGTCGGCGGTAGAACGCTGTCAAGCCCGCAAGAATAAATGCTCAAGAAAATAACATTTGATGCTCATTCACATTTCTAAATTGTTACAACATTTACAACATTTATAATTAAGAAAATACAGGATTTTACAATTAATGAAATTGATACAATTGCTTTCTATTTCTAGGTTGTCTTCAGCATACCCAAGTTCTCCCAGTGCTAAGAATGATCGCGGCTAAACCTGAAAAATGTTGGTTATCCAGTCAGGATTGGAACAAGCACACAAACCGACGGCAGTGCAAAACACAATAGAATTATCAAGACATGAAAATAGCATATGAGAAATGAAAGCTGTAAGATAAAGTGATGTCATAGCACGATAGAGAAATAAACAAGGAAAAGCTAATAAAAGACATCTATCTAAGTGGTGTGAAATATCCTTTCGCCATGTGGACGGCTAGGGGGTAAAATCTGACATACTGCACGTGTCGTGTGCAGCAGCTATCGTTCAAGAATAGACATTTTGGGGATATTTCTGGGTAGTCCACATATATACTAAGATATTTCCCCTCCCGACTACTCCGTGTGACGAGCGTGTCAACAAGCAGCAAGATATATGTATAGACATGAAATGAGAAAACTACTATGAATCGAAAAGCAATCAGAAAGTGCACTTGCCTGAGGTCCTTAGCTGGAGAAACCAAAATACCATACCACTCAATGAGCCACAATCAGTCAACACATGTAGAAGTCTCCGGATGCTGAAATAAATAGTACCAACGTTCTCAGAATAGTCAAATTAGCTAGGATTGCCTGTCCTTAAGTCCAATTTTGGACACAGGGGCGAAATGATAATTTCGAACAAAAACGATGTCCGCCGTCGAACCCGCTTTGCACCGAAAAGCGTGCCAGAGTCAACGGTCTCTAAAGTCGTCAAACTACATGTCTACGGATGCAGTTTTCTGATACGAATCCAACCGTATGTCCAGAGTTGGATTCCGGCGGGCCGTGCACAAAATCGCCCGTTGAGCGGGACCGTGGGGCCCGCAAAACGACGTCGATTTCAACTGTCTCAGAATCGGACCAAACTTGGCATACAGGACTAGAAAAATAATACGGTCCTGTTGGCGCAAGTTTCGTCTCGATCTGACGAGCGTTCACAAAGTAATGACCGAATTTGCATTGGACGGATACGGGGCGATTCCGACGGATACGCGTCGAATTCGTCGCGCACACGCGACCAATTTGAATTCCGCCAAAGTCCACACGACCACGAAACCGTTACGCAGTTTTCGATGCATACGGTGCGTGACCACGTCGCCCGGAATGGCGGGACGGACGTTGTGTGGATGATTTTCAATGTTTATTTACTATTTTGAAAATGGTTTTTCCTGATTTTCGAAACCAAATAACTGAATCAATACTAGTCCAAAACAGAAAATATAAGAAGGGTTCTAATACTGGTTATGTACTCTAAAACTTTGTTCAAATACAATTTATAATCTGGTGTTAAATCGATCCGAGTCGATCTCCAAATATTGGTACATGGGCTGATATAAATCCTGTTTCTGGGCAGGATTTTCTGATATTTGAATCGGTTTCCCGAAAGATATGGTCAACCACATCCGAAACCATTCGAAGGGTCACGTAGGGGATCACATCGGCTACGCGTAGGCTTTTACGGGGTCGAAATTGGTTGAGTAATCGAGAAGAACGCTGACGGCGAAGTAGCGTACCTGGGTTGGTGCGCGGTGTTCTGTTCTCAGAGCGCCCGGCGTGCGCGCGCGCGCGGGGGGGTTCTCCGGCCGGCCTGGCGGCGCTCGGCGGCGCCGAGGGCGCGCGCGGGGGTCACCCAGGGGAGGAGAAGGTGGTGGCGTCGAGTTTTTAGGGTTTCGTGCGGTTTTCCCTGTTCGACGCGTATGTATATACCTGTTGCGGCCGAACAGTGAGCATTTGGGCTCTCGGGTGTTTGCTCAGTTTTGAGCTGATAACTAAAGGGCCCAGCTGAAGGGAAGGGGTCCGAGAAATTCTAAGCTCGGGTGTTTCTCGGATCACATGGCCCTCATACAAAAGTTCTATGGATTAAATATTCTAATTTAAGCTAAATCCATATTCCTCTTTAATATGTTTGATTCGTCATCTTATTTATTTTAAATGTCAAAAGCCACAATACTGATAATCTGAGGTGATTATCGTTGGGAACATACATTAGTGATTCCATTTCTATTATTTATAAAAACCCTTATATATATATCACAAGCAAAATATAACGTATAGTTAGAGAGAGAGAGAAAACCACATATATATGTATATACACAAAAATTCCTATATATATATATACATGTACATATATACGTAATATATATTTATATATAAATACACACATATTTTTATACCTTTATAGGTTCATACCTATATATACATGCAAATTTATATTTATATTTCTACGTACAACATATATACACCTATTTATAAATTTATATACATACAATACATACATCTACAATATTTATTAGTCAATAAACTAATATAAAATAATAATATCAAATAATACTCCCAATAAAATAATAACGTAATTCAATACAAAGAATTAATTATTTATAACATCAAAATCACTAAATAATAATGAAATATTTCCATATTTCCGGGAAGGGGAGCTACAAATCTACCCACCTTAAAAATAATTTCGTCCTCGAAATTCTAACTCA
This sequence comes from Iris pallida, assembly GCA_029216955.1. NCBI lineage: Eukaryota > Viridiplantae > Streptophyta > Magnoliopsida > Asparagales > Iridaceae > Iris > Iris pallida. Next base: position 2,417,674 of record JANAVB010021796.1, read on the forward strand.
TAGACATTTCTAAAATTCAAAAATATAAAAAAAGGATAAATCCACTATTACCATAATCTTCTCAACTCTAATTTCTTCGGAATATTTATATCTCCTCCTAGCCATTTCGTAACTATGAATCATGGGGGACTTCTACCCACCTTTGGGCACACTACTCCCTCTAAGCTATGTCACCAAAACTTGTAATCCCCCGACTGCTTGCTAAAACTGCTACAAATAGATATCCATTGCTTTTGGCCTCTATAATCCTCTCCTATCTTTCAAAATAACCCAAAATCTAACAATCAACAAATTTACACAAGTAGCTAAGAAATATTGGCAAATCCTATTAAGCATGACCATACGTCGCTCCGAAATATGAGGGACAAGAGGATAAGGACAATCGAGAGCAGTTATGAAGTTTAAAGAGCGGAGAGACTATACAATAATACAGATGGAAAGAGTATTCATGAACCTATAGTCTTATTCGCTAAATTGGCTACCCTAATCCAGTCACTTGCTAAGTTCCTCAGAGAGTCTTATAATCTGTACAATACAGAAGTCTTGTTCTTGAAATTCTAATTCAAACAAGGATCCATATTGGAACAGAATTTGAAAAATCAAGATTGGGGTCTAAGGGGTTCTCTATTTGGACATCGGTCGTTGGTTGGGTGAACATTGGGTTTCAATCTACATGGACTGGACAAAATTCCAATGATAAAACTATTCCTACTAGATTAGGGTATCCTAGAATAGGTTTCCATCCAAGGGTTGAGCTAGTTGCCCACTAGGTTGGTTAGCTAGGTTCATGAAACCCAAAATGCACCTTCCGAGACTTTTGTGTTTAAGTAGCACATGAGGCCTCAATTGGGTGGCACCCTAGTGACATGTGCATAGTGGGCTTCGAGTAGATCACATCCATACATTGGGTTGAAGGAATTGAGTCAAGGTTGAGGCTCCAGGGGAAATTGAAAAGTGTACTGGTATTACGGTAAGGGTCATTACTAATCCTTTTATCCTAAAAGTCGTACCACGAAAATAGAGTACAAGGGGATGGGTTTGAGTGAGACATGATATACCTAGATGAAGATGGACTCGTCTAGATCTTACATGTGAAATCTGTTGGAAGGTAATAGCTGGTCTCGTGTTCCAAATACTAATGACACGGCCGGGGACTCAAAAGGATCTTAATGAAAAGTGGGAGTCCAAGGGCACTAATAATCATTCTAATGGAAATTATTCTAATTACTCGGTAGTCTTGGTATATCCTAAAAATTTTAGAAGGCTTGCGGTCTATCCACCTTAGAGGCTAGGATATGGTGGCAAGGTTCTTATCACAGGGCTGGCCGATGGTAGCTACACTCGCATACAACTATCATAGCCATGGGGAATACTCTGTATCTACCTATCAATCACGAGCTTTCGCCTTCCCAATCAATGAAGACGAAAACAATAAAGAGTTCAAAAGAGATGTCACTGAACACAATTACATGATTCAAGGGCGAATGTTTAATTCAAGAGGAATTGTCAAAGCAGTCGCGGATGAGACCCTAGAAACATCTATATCTCAATCCACGTAGGTAATTAAATGGGAAGCGAACCAAATGCATCATGGTTGATCAGGCCGTAATACAATGATTCTGATTAGACAATATGTTAGCGGGCGTCCCCAATAAACATGTGTCTTGAATCAAGCTCGATAAAAGAGTAAACTTGTAAAACTAGGCTGTAATAGCAGCATTGGTCAAGATAGTCAAAATATAAGTACGCGGGATTTTTGGAAAGGAGGTACAAGTAGTTCAAGTTTTGTGAGAATCAAAATCCAACTCGAAATTTATACACAAATAATAGAATCAAAAATTATAAACTAACTCCTTACAGCAAAAGAGAATTTTAAAATAGGCAATTCTAACTTATGATATAAGATTTGTATCTAGTAAAGCAAAAGAAATTTAGACAGTTCATCAAGGTTAAAACTTTAATTCTAGGTAAGCCTAACATAGCAAGCGAATAGTATATCCACATGGGGTCATATCGTCATATCAAGGTAAGAATGTACCTATAGGGTTCTAGCAAGCAATCAAAAATTTCTAAATTGTATGGTCTATCTAGCATCCTTAACTACCCAACGGTCAATTTAATAAGGGACCCTTATCCTAGTTGTTCTCTTAAATTATTTTAATCCTAATTTGTGAATGAGCAATTCTTGGTCGCAGGCTCGCAACGGTACGACTAACGTACCATCACGAGTTCGCATGATTTGCGAAAACTGACCTGCATGGGCCACCACAAAAACTTGTCACGACCCGCACCCGCTTTTCGGATACGAGACGTGTCCAAGCCAGCCTACGCCGCAGAGTCGGCGGTAGAACGCTGTCAAGCCCGCAAGAATAAATGCTCAAGAAAATAACATTTGATGCTCATTCACATTTCTAAATTGTTACAACATTTACAACATTTATAATTAAGAAAATACAGGATTTTACAATTAATGAAATTGATACAATTGCTTTCTATTTCTAGGTTGTCTTCAGCATACCCAAGTTCTCCCAGTGCTAAGAATGATCGCGACTAAACCTGAAAAATGTTGGTTATCCAGTCAGGATTGGAACAAGCACATAAACCGACGGCAGTGCAAAACACAATAGAATTATCAAGACATGAAAATAGCATATGAGAAATGAAAGCTGTAAGATAAAGTGATGTCATAGCACGATAGAGAAATAAACAAGGAAAAGCTAATAAAAGACATCTATCTAAGTGGTGTGAAATATCCTTTCGCCATGTGGACGGCTAGGGGTAAAATCCGGCATACTGCACGTGTCGTGTGCAGCAGCTATCGTTCAAGAATAGACATTTTGGGGATATTTCTGGGTAGTCCACATGTATACTAAGATATTTCCCCTCCCGACTACTCCGTGTGACGAGCGTGTCAACAAGCAGCAAGATATATGTATAGACATGAAATGAGAAAACTACTATGAATCGAAAAGCAATCAGAAAGTGCACTTGCCTGAGGTCCTTAGCTGGAGAAACCAAAATACCATACCACTCAATGAGCCACAATCAGTCAACACATGTAGAAGTCTCCGGATGCTGAAATAAATAGTACCAACGTTCTCAGAATAGTCAAATTAGCTAGGATTGCCTGTCCTTAAGTCCAATTTTGGACACAGGGGCGAAATGATAATTTCGAACAAAAACGATGTCCGCCGTCGGACCCGCTTTGCACCGAAAAGCGTGCCAGAGTCAACGGTCTCTAAAGTCATCAAACTACATGTCTACGGATGCAGTTTTCCGATACGAATCCAACCGTATGTCCAGAGTTGGATTCCGGCGGGCCGTGCACAAAATCGCCCGTTGAGCGGGACCGTGGGGCCCGCAAAATGACGTCGATTTCAACTGTCTCAGAATCGGACCAAACTTGGCATACAGGACTAGAAAAATAATACGGTCCTGTTGGCGTAAGTTTCGTCTCGATCTGACGAGCGTTCACAAAGTAATGACCGAATTTGCATTGGACGGATACAGGGCAATTCCGACGGATACGCGTCGAATTCGTCGCTCACACGCGACCAATTTGAATTCCGCCAAAGTCCACACGACCACGAAACCGTTACGCAGTTTTCGATGCATACGGTGCGTGACCACGTCGCCCGGAATGGCGGGACGGACGTTGTGTGGATGATTTTCAATATTTATTTACTATTTTGAAAATGGTTTTTCCTGATTTTCGAAACCAAATAACTGAATCAATACTAGTCCAAAACAGAAAATATAAGAAGGGTTCTAATACTGGTTATGTACTCTAAAACTTTGTTCAAATACAATTTATAATCTGGTGTTAAATCGATCCGAGTCGATCTCCAAATATTGGTACATGGGCTGATATAAATCCTGTTTCTGGGCAGGATTTTCTGATATTTGAATCGGTTTCCCGAAAGATATGGTCAACCACATCCGAAACCATTCGAAGGGTCACGTAGGGGATCACATCGGCTACGCGTAGGCTTTTACGGGGTCGAAATTGGTTGAGTAATCGAGAAGAACGCTGACGGCGAAGTAGCGTACCTGGGTTGGTGCGCGGTGTTCTGTTCTCAGAGCGCCCGGCGTGCGCGCGCGCGCGGGGGGGTTCTCCGGCCGGCCTGGCGGCGCTCGGCGGCGCCGAGGGCGCGCGCGGGGGTCGCCCAGGGGAGGAGAAGGTGGTGGCGTCGAGTTTTTAGGGTTTCGTGCGGTTTTCCCTGTTCGACGCGTATGTATATATACCTGTCGCGGCCGAACAGTGAGCATTTGGGCTCTCGGGTGTTTGCTCAGTTTTGAGCTGATAACTAAAGGGCCCAGCTGAGGGGAAGGGGTCCGAGAAATTCTAAGCTCGGGTGTTTCTCGGATCACATGGCCCTCATACAAAAGTTCTATGGATTAAATATTCTGATTTAAGCTAAATCCATATTCCTCTTTAATATGTTTGATTCGTCATCTTATTTATTTTAAATGTCAAAAGCCACAATACTGATAATCTGAGGTGATTATCGTTGGGAACATACATTAGTGATTCCATTTCTATTATTTATAAAAACCCTTATATATATATCACAAGCAAAATATAACGTATAGTTAGAGAGAGAGAGAAAACCACATATATATGTATATACACAAAAATTCCTATATATATATATATATACATGTACATATATACGTAATATATATTTATATATAAATACACACATATTTTTATACCTTTATAGGTTCATACCTATATATACATGCAAATTTATATTTATATTTCTATGTACAACATATATACACCTATTTATAAATTTATATACATACAATACATACATCTACAATATTTATTAGTCAATAAACTAATATAAAATAATAATATCAAATAATACTCCCAATAAAATAATAACGTAATTCAATACAAAGAATTAATTATTTATAACATCAAAATCACTAAATAATAATGAAATATTTCCATATTTCCGGGAAGGGGAGCTACATAAGTAGTGGCCTGACTAATAGCTACTGCATGTCGCAGCTCCCTGGTGAGGCCCTTCTTGAACTTCCAGGCCCTCTTCTTCGGCGTGCTGACTAGGTTCTCTGCGAACCTGCTGAGTAGGGTGAACTCCGATGTATACTGGGCCACTGTCATACTCCCCTGCTGCAACGTCTCAAATTGCATCCGAAGCTCGTCCCGCTCCACATCAGGGAAGAACTTCTCCTGGAACAGCAGTTTGAAATCCTTCCAGGAAACTCTGGGCACCGCTAACTGGGGCTCCTTCCGGTACCAAGCCCTAGCAATGTCGAAAAGTTGTATGCTCGTAACTTCGACCTACAAATCATCCGGGATCCTCGCCATCTTCAATGACCGTTCAGCATTCTCCAGCCACTCGTCTGCGTAGACTATCCCTTTATTGCCCCAAAAATCCATCGGGCAGAGGAACTGAAAGTCCTTGGCAGACCCTGGCCTCGGCGCTGCTGGTGCCGGCGGTGCTGGCGGTATTGGTGGAGCTGGCTCTCTGGTCCTGATCGCGTCGACGACGGTCGCTCTAAACTGTGCGGCCTGCTGATTCTGGGCCTCCATGAATTGCTAAAATATGGCCATCACCTGCGTGCCATCGAACATCATCGTCGAAGGAAGCGGCTGAGGCTGAGGCGGTAGAAGCTGCTCCGGTGCACTGGGTGCAGGCTGCTCGCTGGTCCCAGCGTTCGTCGTGACGACCGTCCTGTAACAGAAAAATAAACTGTTGATTGCTATATCCTAGAAAAATCATAAACTATCTCAAAATCATAAGTAAATCAAATTTCAAATTTTAAATATCAATAACCATAAACTATAAATCATAAACCATTTCCCGCGGTTCCTATGTTGTGATGAGTTTTCCTTAGCTTTCGTTGGTCCCCCAATAATACTTTATTGCCTAAGTGTCATTAGGATAGACCTGCATGGGGCCACCACTAAAAACATGTCACGACTCGCTCCCGAATAATCGGATACGAGTCGGACACGCCCAGCCTTCGTCGATGGACACGACGAAGTAAGCAGTACAATACTAAAGAAAACTCCAAGTCACAATGTAATGTAAACCAACACAGCATTTATAACGTTCCCAGAAAATCACCAAAATCCATCAAGTCTTTTATACAAAATCAGCCGGAGACAAATTCGGTCAAATGAAATAATATACAATAATGAATATCCAAGATACAATCTCCAGAAAAATAAAAATAAAATAGAAAGAAAAGCTGCAATATCCAAGCAATCACAAGCTCCATGTAATCTTCTACTCACCTGCAACGTATCCTGTCAAAAAAAGAGCAAAGTACAACCCTGACCAGACAATATACAATGTAATCTGTAGTACAGAATACAAGGTGAAACCAGAATACCAGAATACCAGAACAGGAAATGAAACTACGGTACCAGAGATGAAATGTAAAAAAACTGCAGGCAATGGACGACAATCAATATGCTAGACAATGAACACGGCTATCAATGTACAAGGCAATGAATCACGACAATCAATATGCAATTGTGACAATTTGAAATATTAAAACTAATGTGTGACCGGCTTAGGAGCAATCAATCAATGAGTCAATGAGTCAATCAATTCTACAAGGTACGGCTTCATCGTACGTGAAGTGTACGATTAGGCTATCCACAATCCTATGTTGGGTGTGGTCACACAAAAGCTAATATTTCCCCCAATCCCCGCAATAACAATGACGCACAAGCAATGAATAATATACAAGGCAATCGTGTGTATCTCGTGTCCGATATGAGAACATGGCACATGAATGTAAGACAGAAAATAAGGTACAAGTCGAGTCAGTGTACTTGCCTCGGTTTGGTTGCACGAGAATAATACTGCATGGTTGTAATGTCACCTGGTGTTGGTACAAGTTTGTTAGGTTACAATTGACACTAGCTAAATATTTATCCAATATTATTTACATCTATATAACTAACTAATTAATTAACATTTAAAATACTAGAAAAGAATAATATTAGTTAGGTAAAATCATTTTTAGAATTTATTTATAGCTTTGATAAAATAAAACTAGTATTAACTATGTTCTAACCAAAATCATCTTGGAGACTAAACTATTCTCAAAATTTACCAAATATGATTTAGGGAGTTATATATATATATATATATATATATATATATATATATATATATATATATATATATATATATATATATAATGTGTGTGTGTGTGTGTGTGTTGCATGTCCAGTGTTGGACTTTAGACTTTGGGACCTGAGACGAACTCTAATAGTGGTACCCGTTCAAATTATGTTTTGTTTTTCCGCTCAATCCAATTATTTTCATATATGAGGCATGTTTGCTTCTATAATCTATCACATTTGCAAATGAATAATTTAGACACCAATATTATGCAATCAAATGACACTATCATAAATTTTCAACAAATAATAATAATAATTAATGACAAATAAACAATCAACAATAAATATAAAAATATTTTATTTCTTAGTTTATCTATTAGTTGATTTCAATTTCAATAGGAATAATTATGCAATCAAATGACAAGACATATTTTAAAAATAAATTAGTCAAAAATAAAGATAATCAACAGTTTTTAGGCTGGAACATATTTTTCCAATAAATTATCTTCTACTATATAATGAGTCTTCAAAACGGCTCAAAAGTGAGCTTTCTAAGCTGTATGTATATCATGGTTCAATTTATTTTTAAAAAAAATATATGGAAGATAAAAATTAACTTCCTCACCCATCATTTCTTTAAAAAATTATAAATAAAAACTAACTTGCTCTCTTTTAGTTCGTACAAATATCTATTTAAATACTAAATTTAAAATGTTTAAAATCTAAATTTAAAGAAAAAATATAAAAAAATATTTAAATTGTTTAACAAATCTTAATTCAAAATATATTTAAATATTTGAACTATTTTTCAACAATATCGTAAAAAAAATTATCCATAACAAATTTTATTTAAACTTCAACAAAATTTAATTAAAATATAAATATATATGTACAATAAATTTTAATTTTAATTTAAATATTTAAATTATTTTCTGATATGATTATAAAGAAAGAAAGAAAATTGATTTAACGTGCAACACACATGCATCTTCTAGTAATATATACGTCCACTGCAATTTTAGACTTCACTAACATGTGATTGTAAAAAATAATTATGAGGCTTTATTGATATCCATAATGAGGCAATAAGGGGACTTTGACCACGGGTGGTAACACTACTCCCCAATCTCAAGTCAATGAGTCAATCAAGCAATCAATTTGGATCCGAGAGGGATCCCATGAATCAAGTGTCAATACAATGTTCCTAATGATGCAGTACATTTAATCATCAATTAAAAATACGAGTTTCGAATATGATAAAATTTGTCGTGGTTTTCGATGCTATAGGTGGAGATAAGAAATACGACCTCAAACTTTGGCCTTGAAACCTACATTAATTAACAGTCCGGTTTAGAAACCATTCTAAGGATCTTAATTGATTTATTATTAATGCTATCGATTAACTCTAACGCTCGATTTTATTAATAAAACTTGTATTTTTATAGAAAATATAAAACTATATCTCTTTTTAATACTTTTAACATAATACACATAATTAGCAACTAGTGGATAAAACGATCTTCTTAATAAAATCTATTTATTATAATAACGTGAGAAATTACTATATTTTTATTTAAAATAAATAATAAACAGGTTTTTACTTTAATAAATAGAAGTAATACTTTAATTAGATTTACTTATATTCAAAATATCCTTTTTGGTAATGAAAATATTTTTGAAACTAAATAATATTTTATTTACGTAAAATAACCTTAACATATTTAATAAATACTTTTAAATCTAAAACACCATGATTATTACGATAATTATTTATTTAGTAATCATTTTATTTTAAAGAATATTTACTAAGGACTGTAATTAAATATTATTTTAAAATTATATTCTAATAAGTCACCAGTAATATTAATTACTAATTAACCATTTTACGTAAAATATTTATTCTAATAAAATTATATATATTTTTTTTAATTATATATATATATATATATATATATATATATATATATATATATAAATATATATATATATATATATATATATGTATATATATAATCCAACAATTTTTACGATGGCCCAAATAATTACTAGCAATTTTCTAATAATTAACTAACCGTTAATTTTCATCTAATTAATTAATTACATTAAAATAACTAACAATTAAAATAATGAAAAACTAATTATCCCAAAGTTGACAGAGCTTTATTCTGTCAATTTTTAGTCGAAAAAGATTATGGGTTTCTATCTAATTTCTATTCTGGAAATGAATAGAGTCTTCTGACAGAAGAACCTACCGGAAAGCTGAAGAAGGATGGAAAGCTGAAGAAGGAGAACCGAAGTGTAGCTTCGGCCTCGGATCGGGGCACGGATACGGGATGCTCGGAACGTCGGAAAGCCGAAGAAGTGCCGACGGGGTCGGACAACGGCACAGAGGATGCCAAAATGGAGGCACGCGGGGGCGCGGACGCGGGGAGTGCCGGAGCGCGGTTGCGGGGAGCACAGGGGCTCGGGCGCGGGTGCGGGGAGCGCCAGGAATGCCGGATTCAGGCGCGCGAGGGATGTCCTTGAGAGGTGTCCGTGGGAGCGGGGTCGAACGAGGAGCGTGGTGGCAACGACGGTTTGGAAAACGGATGACCGTGGAGGGAGGTGGAGTTGAGTTTTTTAAGGTTTGACAATTAAAGCTTCGGTGAGAAAGCTTCTGAGGAGGTTTCTCTTTTGTACGAGAGATAAGAAAGAAGGGGGATCGTGGGTACGAAAGTGGCTGAGAGGGGTTGAGGGAGTCGGGTGACTAGGAAGTGGGTGAGTTGAACTATATGGGTTTGGGCTTGGGTAGTGGATTAAGAAAAAATGTTTAAAAAGAAATGTCTAATACACTAGGAATGGACTTTCTATTTAATAAGCTAATGAGGACAATAATTAGTCAACCAATCATTTTAATTGATCAACCAACTGATTAATTAAAATTTGTTATTTAATTAACCAACTAATAATAATAATAATAATAATAATAATAATAATAATAATAATAATTCTACGCTATTAACTATACTAATGGCTACTAACTAATATTAACTCTAAAATCACACTAAAATTCAATTAATCTTGTAAATACCCATTAATAAATAAATTTATTAAATCAGGGTTTTACAACCTTTTCTTCTTATAAAATTTTGTCCTCGAAATTTCAAAGATAAGGGTCGGGATACAATCATGTCTCAAACAAGTAAAGGTATTTCTTCCTCAACAGCCTCATGCTTAACTATACTAACTGTCCCATAACAAATATATGAAGTGCATTATCTTAATCAATCCAACCACTATTCTCAAATAACGTTTCCCTCCTTAGAAAAATTGGTCACTCTAGTCCATGAGGACAGATTTCTGCTTCCATTTCTGAATTGTCAATCACAGTCATAATCTTGAAAATTTTGTCTTTCCACCTTTTTTACTAAACACATATAATATTTTCCGCAATATATTTTGTGCTTCCTTCAACTTGCTAATAAACTAGATATATGTCCAAAATTTAACTCTATGTCATACCACTATATGTGTTCCATCATGTTCTTGTACATCTTATTCGTTCATGAACAAAATTTTATAATTTTGTACACTCCATCTTGTCTTAATAATGTAGTATCAAGCCTCAGTAAACCAATATCATATATAAAATCCAATATCATGTTTCAATACTCCAATTGTCATAATAATCCACTTTTGTTATGGATAGTTACTGTCAATGTTTTAGAAGTTGTCAAAATTTCCATCCTCGAAATATAAGTTACTTGGTCTCTTTCTTTAAGCTAACTTGGAGTTGTACATCTGCAATTCTAACCTCAAGTGAGCAATTTCTATTTCTATCTTCTTCAATTTATCTCGTAATTGTTTGTCCAATGCAAACCCTCTTTCTTGATGGTTAACTTAGTCATACGCTCAACTGCTTATTGTTCTCAAAAATTGTATATCATCATCGATCGACATTTTATTTCTCCAACCATTTTATAAAGTTTCGCCTATCCACCAAAATTTTACTCTCCTCCTACAATTCTTAATAACTTTTACTCCTCAAATTATCTTCAATATATAACTTATTCCTCGTTCATCAATTTATTTCCTGAGTAATTCGTCCTAGATTAATCATGACTCATGAATATCAATCGTCTCAATGTCACCCTTTACTCCTTGTAATTCTTAACAGTATTAGTTAATCCAAAATGTTACCTTTCCGATAAGTACGATAATCTCTTCCCAAAATTGAAATTTAAAATTTTGTCATGATCCGTAAATTTTTTATCATTCTTGTTTATCTATTGTACTCATATGTGACGACTCTGTAATTTATTTAGACTTCTATTTCACCAACATTGTATATATCTTGATTCCAAATCCTCATTTACATATTTGATCCCGAATTCTCAATAAAATTTAAGTATCTTGTTTAACCTCAAATCCCTCATCTTGATTTCACTGTATCACTTTTCTCTGTTAATAATATATCTTATTACATCTCCCAACCTTGTATTATTTACAATCCTTCTATCTCTGGTTTCTGATTTATAATCTTTTGCACCCTTCAATTCATAACGATTGTCATCCTTAATTAGTTACACCCTAAGTCCAAAATTTCTTATTTCGGTCATCTTTTATATGTCTTTTGATTCATCATGCATCTTCCTAAATTGTATCTCCATGCTTATCATTTTAACAACCTCTAATTTATAATGTCAATTTGCTTGGTATTCACATCATTAATTATCCCTTCCTTGATTCCAATCTCAAGTGTTCATATTTATCTCATATTTATCCCATAACTCATGTACTCTATAAATTCTTTGCTGTAAATCGTTCCAGATTTAAATTTATATTCCTTATGTTTAATATTACCTCCAATTATCACGAGTACTGTCATATACCTAAGGCTTCATCCAAAGGACATACCAAAATTCTAAAACTTAACATCAATATATGACAAGTCCTATCTTAGTAATCTTTCATATCTTCTCCCTAAAGTTGACTTCCTTCAAATTTCTTGATTCCTGAAATCCTACTATTTTATCCATGATGAGGTTCTGTTTGTCAGAATTATTTCTTGGTCACCTACTATACTTATTTATGACCCCTCTTGTCATAGTCTTCTCACATCTACCTAGAGTTCTACTATGAAATTCTTAATCACAGCTATATCCTAGGTTTCATCATGCAACTCTATATTACCATCTTCATAACGTCTGATATCATCGTATCAATTTTTTTTTGTATCATCATCCTTAATCCTTAAATTTCAATTTAAATCTCAACATTTTTTTTATCGTCTTCATATGATAAACGCTCAAGTAATTAGTCATGTACCTATACATCTTACTATGCTAAAAAAAAATTCTGGTTCCAGCAACTGATCCTCGAGCTTAGTTCGTGTCTTCCTGGCTATCATCTCCTTAGGATTTACTATGATACCCTATTTCTAGTAAACATACGTCCATGCAACTTACTTCAAAATATTACTCCTCTAGTCATACTCTGTTTATCTCCTTCATATCTAAAGACTAAATACTAGATCATTAATACTAACTGAGAAGACAAGTTTCTAATGTAAAGATAAGCACTATAACTATCGGCCTAATGATGTGAAAAGTGGTGGTAGAAATAAGGTACTGGTCTTCTGAACTACAGGATGGGGAGGGTAGTCGTTAGAGGATGGAACATCTGAGGCTCCAACTAATCCAAGTCGAGTACACCCTTCCTTTGCCATTCTCTGGAATGGGAGGAAGTAAACATAAGCAACGAAATCAACTAAGTTACACACATAAAAAAAAATAGTTTGAATAAAAATCCGGTCCTATGTTGTGACGGGTCGAAATTCTCTAAGTGTTCTAATTGTTTTTAGAGTCCGTTTTCCTAAAATCATACTTAGACCTAAGTCAAGGTGCAGGACTGCATATTTGTCACTAAGTTGACTAGACTAAATTTTGCAGAACATACAGAGCTGCATGGACTACCACTGAAATTATGTCACGATCCGATCCCAAGATTCTGGGTCCAGTCGGATCATGCCCAGCCTGCACCATTGTGAGATGGCGACAGTAAGCTGTATCAATCAATAGTAACACAATGCAGAACATTCTAAAATACGAAAATCTAAAACTTTTATTTTAAAACATTTAAGTTCAGAACTAAATGTCTATCTGAGAAATTCAAACATACAAACACGGTAATAGTCAAATTTTTACAACCAGTCTTTTATTAAAACTATTAATCAAAGGAACTAAACTGCAAGTGCTACTAAAGATCATGGGCTCCCTGATTGGGTTCAGCTATCTCCTCAGAACTCAAATCGGGTCCGTAGTATGTACTAAAAGGCACATCCTCGTCATCGTAGTCACCTAAAAATGTTGGTCTCCCGTCAGAAGAGGGGCAAGAAATATATATCCAATTTCAGCATTTTAATAAACAACTAAAAGATGCAAGAAGCAGTTTTAAAATATTATTTATATTTTCTAAGTAACAATAAAGAATCAATGAAGCAGAAAAATCTCAAGGAAACAATAATGATGCAATCTACAATCAGCAATAGTGTTTTGAGTGTGTAGCATCCCGTTGCCGCCTGGGATTGGAGGCAATATGTGTTCTATGAACACGGTCTGGCTTCAGCCCGAGTGGGATGGGGCTTCAGCTATCCATAATGAGGCAATAAGGGAGCTTTGACCACAGGTACTAACACTACTCCCCAATCCCAAGTCAATGAGTCAATCAAGCAATCAATTTAGATCCGAGAGGGATCTCGTGTATCAAGTGTCAATACAATATTCCTAATGATGCAGTACATTTAATCATCAATTAAAAATACGAGTTTCGAATATGATGAAACTTGCCTTGGTTTTCGATGCTGCAGGTGGAGACAAAAAATACAACCTCGGACTTAGGCCTTGAAACCTACATTAATTAACAGTCCGGTTTAGAAACCATTCTAAGGGTCTTAATTGATTTATTATTAATGCTAACGATTAACTCTAATGCTCGATTTTATTAATAAAACTTGTATTTTTATAGAAAATATAAAACTATATCTCTTTTTAATACTTTTAACATAATACACATAATTAGCAACTAGTGGATAAAACGATCTTCTTAATAAAAATTTATTTATTATAATAAAGTGAGAAATTACTATATTTTTATTTAAAATAAATAATAAACAAGTTTTTATTTTAATAAAGAGAACTAATACTTTAATTAGACTTATTTATATTCAAAATGCCCTTTTTGGTAATGGAAATATTTTTGAAACTAAATAGCGTTTTATTTATGTAAAATAACCGTAACATATTTAATAAATACTTTTAAATCTAAAACACCATGATTATTACGATAATCATTTATTTAGTAATCATTTTATTTTAAAGAATATTTACTAAGGACAGTAATTAAATATTATTTTAAAATTATATTCTAGTAAGACAACAATAATATTAATTACTAATTAATTATTTTATGTACAATATTTATTTTAATAAAATTATATATATAATCCAACAATTTTTACGATGGCCCAAATAATTACTAGCAGTTTTCTAATAATTAATTAACCGTTAATTTTCATATAATTAATTAATTACATTAAAATAACTAGCAATTAAAATAATGGGAAACTAATTATCCCAAAGTTGACAGAGCTTTATTCTGTCAATTTTTGGTCGGACAAGATTATGGGTTTCTGTCTAATTCCTATTCTGGAAATGAACAGAGTCTTCTGACAGAAGAACCTACCGAAAAGCTGAAGAAGGAGAACCGAAGTGTAGCTTCGGCCTCGGATCGGGGCACGGGCATGGGGTGCTCGGAACGCCGGAAAGTCGCAAAGTGCCGACGGGGCCGGACAACGGCGCGGAGGACGCCAAAACGGGGGCACGCGAGGGCGCGGACGCAGGGAGCACCGGGGACGCCAGATTCGGGTGCACGGGGATGGCCTTGAGAGGTGTCTGTGGGAGCGGGATGGAACAAGGAGCGCAGTGGCGACGATGGTTTGGGAAACGGATAACCGTGAAGGGAGGTGGAGTTGAGTTTGTGAAGGTTTGAGAATGAAAGCTTCCGTGAGAAAGCTTCTATGGGGGGTTTCTCTTTTGTACAAGAGATGAGAAAGAAGAGTGGTCGTGGGTGCATGAGTGGTTGAGAGGGGTTGAGGGAGTCGGGTGACTAGGGAGTGGGTGAGTTGGGCTATATGGGTTCGGGCTTGGGTAGTGGGCTAAGGAAAAAGGTTTAAAAAGAAATGTCTAATACACTAGGAATGGACTCTCTATTTAATAAGCTAATGAGGCCAACAATTAATCAACCAATCATTTTAATTGATCAACCAACTAATTAATTAAAGTTCGTTATTTAATTAACCAAATAATAATAATAATAATAATAATAATAATAATAATTCTACACTATTAACTAATACTAATGGGTACTAACTAATATTAACTCTAAAATCACACTAAAATTCAAATAATCTTGTAAATACCCATTAATAAATAAATTTATTAAATCAGGGTTTTACAAAATATATTAAAGTCGGTGGTCGTCATAATCTCTTGTTATAAATAGAGTTAAATCTCTTGTAAGTATAAGTCTCTCGAAATAATAAAATAACTTGTGCGCAATATTCGACGTAGGAGAAGATCTCCGAAGCACGTTAAATCTTGTGTCTTTGTGATTGTTCTTATTCATAGTTGGTATCACGTTTATAACAATGATTCTTCTTTGTACTATAAGATAATTCTCTTGTTTTAAGCACTAAATGTAATTACCTGTTGGAAAGTCAAGTTTTAAGTTTGCTTGAAACATCGGGTGGCAATTATCCTTGTGGAGGTCCTATTACAGTTTGTGGTCTTTTGGGTTGTTAGAGCGAGACAATGAAGTAACCAATAACATCCACGGTGCATTTTGGGTGGTTAGAGTTGAACCCTGAACTAATCAAGTAACCAATGACATACAGCCGTAGTGTGCTCACCCCTGTATGTGACCCTCAACTCTTACAATGTTTGGTATGTCTAGGATTAGAAATTATGGTGGAATATGAGGGGCTTCTTACATTGATGTGGGAAAGCTATTCCCAAGCCCCCCTGTGAATAACTTTGTTTTTTAGGGATATTGTTTGGATATTTTGTTTGAAACGTAATATCCTTCATTTATTTTCAAAATTCTAACTTCTAATCACAAACATGTGAATTTAGGTAATAGGGCATCATAAAATTAATGAAAGAATATTTATGAAAAATTAAACAAATTAAGATTCCTATCCCTGTATGAACCAAACATGGGAAAGAAAAATTAAATACATATTCCCAACCTAAACAAACATGGGTTCAGGAATGTTGAATTCATTTTCCATGAAAAAGGAATAGAAAATGCATTCCTATGAATACAAAAATTTCATCCAAACGAGTCTTAGTGTTTCATGCAGGGACAAGACAAAATGGGCTTAGGGCCAACTGCGAAACTGGCCTGGAGAAGGCCCGACCCTGACCCAATTGTGAAATGGGTCGAGTTTAATTTTTGGCCATGAATTTTTTTAGGCCGGGTGTGCGTACTTATCATATTCATATAGAACAATGGTCTTTATATTTTGCAAAATCGTGATTGATCGAGAACAATCAGCATGTATTCATCATACATTCATAGAACAATGGTCCGGTCTTTATAGTAAGCAAATCCTGATCGCCTAAGGGGAAAAAAAGTGTCAAACTTTCGTTATGTAATCACGATTTGATTAAGAGAGGCTAGAATATGCCGGAACCACAAGTGACACAGACATTATCATCTTATCATATACCTTGTTAATTACAAAAAAAAATTGTTTGGATTTTGGGTCTCAGAACTCCTCCCCCGTATCTTAATCTTGTATTGTCAAGGAAAAAAAAAGGTCTATTACATTTAATGAACTTGATTCATAATAAAGCGGACGCTACAACTCTAAGCAGTGCAGCAAGAATTACCAACAGTTTAGGATTTGCTCTTCCTATTTATTGCTTACGATGAAACAGTCTTCCATGAAAACTGTCAAAATCCGAAATATCCCATCAGAACAATTATTTAAAAGGGGAAAAAAATATTCTTGGTCTGGATTCAGCAGGCAACCTATGATATAAATAGTAGAATACTGTAAGCTTGGTATGAAGTACGAATCTGGGGCAAAAAATCCACCAAGAAAAGAATAAACACCAAGTAATACGCCGCTGTGACATAGCTCGCAAAGCCGAGGCATTACCCTTACCGAGGAACCTCTTGGTGGTGTCACCCTACTATAGCATGGAGACCTTACGCTCCTTTGTAGTGTTGTGCTACCGTGCTTCCTGTAGAGCACACCAGACATTCGAAATGCCTGATAACTCATTAAGGCGTCTAAGCCATCCTCCCACAGGACTTGTTCTTTTAAGAGAACAGATAATAGACAACAGTGGTTATGGGTCCGTAACCCCTCAGTGTCTCAAAGGACTATTCACTATTCCAGATATTCTCTCCGTCAGTGATCCTTCTTTGAACCAAAAGTTTGATGCCTAGTAGATTTCTCTTTGAACTAATAGCATAAAACTTTATGGTAGAATTACGAAAACAGAATATCACATGGTCTTCAAGCCCATCATAATTGCTGTGTCCTCGACTAGCTGGCGCTTGAGACCTTTGGTGAACGGATCGGCCAGATTTTCCTGACTCCGAACATCAATCACGGTAATGACTCCAGTCTTTATCAGATCATTCACCATCCTGTGCCTCAATCACACAGTCATCTTCTTACCATTGAAGAGATCATTTGATGCCACCGTTGCAGCTGCTTAGTTGTCGCAGTATATCGGTACCGCCGGAATCTGTGCACCAACCAATGGAAGATCATACATGAGCTCCCGAAGCCATTCTGTTTCTTCTGCTGCAGCAGCCAGTGCAAAGAACTCAGATTCCATTGAGGAATGAGATAGCATTGTCTACTTCTTCGACTTCCACGATATAGCAGCTCCACCTATGGAGAAGATGTATCCTCCTGTGGACCTTTCGCTCTCTGCTTTTGAACACCAGCTTGCATCACTGAAGCCTTCTACTACTGTCGGATATCCACTGTAGTGCAGTGCATACTTCTGAGTCATCTTGAGATATCTCATAACTCTTTTCACGGCCTTCCAGTGCTCCACACCTGGGTTGCTCGTGAATCGACTCAGCATCCCCACGACAAAAGCTATGTCAAAACTTGTGGCAGTAGTTGCATACATCAAACTCCCGATGATGCTTGAGTACTCCAGCTGCCTGACGCTTTTCCTAGGATTTGACTTCAGCTTCTTGTCATACCTGTAAGGAGTATCGATCCCTGGAAGATCCTGATATCCATAGTATGTGAGCATCTTCTCAATGTAATGAGACTGTGACAGCGCCACTCCAGGCCGAGAAAGGTATGCTTTGAAATGGTGCCTTGAGGTTCCTTTTATAACCTCTTTCTCAGCCAGGGTCTTCCGTGCCAGTCGATGTGGGACTAAAGTATCATCCATTCTGCTGACACTCAACTTTCTACTCGTCTGTCAACTCATTGTGGCATCACCTACAACTCTTAACAGCACAACCGTTACCAACGAGTTTACTATCAACAATCGGCCAATCATCGACCGCCAAAGCTTCGAGCTTCTTACAAGCTGCACCACATAAAGATTAAGCCTCAATGGAGAACATTTTGAGGAACCTGCACCTCTTTCTAAATGCCCGCCTGTAGCATCCGACGTCGTCTGTGCAGATGGAGGACCAGGCCCATTACTTATGTTCCCAGTATTTTGCGGGTCATCGCAAGTTCCATATGTGGCATTCCCCTGCTTGAAACAGAGTAGCATCGTTAAGTTTATTGGATGCAGTAGCCATTTGTAGCTAGGCAAATTAATCAAGCATGTACCGATGGAAAACTAGCTAGTTACCGAACCTTGCAGTAAGCAATGTCGTTGCAGCCGCAAACCAAGTGTCCATTAGCAATGTCTGTAGCCTGGGGAGCTCCTCCTCCGTCACTTCTCTGCATGAAAGTTGATCAACTTCAACCTCCGGAAATGTACGTTATGAGCCAACAAGTTAATACTAAGCAGAGTTTATAAGCTAGGCAGCTAGTACCCTATAAAAATCTACAGCTATGAAATTGGGCCATCGGCTTCCCGATGCACTGTGACAAGTGTGCATCGTATTCACAAGAGGCTCCGAATTGTGCTTGCAGGCAGTAACCAAATTCGTGTTTATTAACCGGGATTCTTCTTCCTTCATTGGTTTTTCGACTACGTATCTCCATTCGTACGCGATGCCCTCCGAAGTAAAAACCAGCAGACGCTGGTTGTTGCCGATCATGTAGCCAAGCGAAGGCCAGTCCTCGCCGTTTTTGGGCATTCGAGAAACCGGAAACCGGTATCTAGTGAGGCCGGCGGCGGCGAACACTTCGGTGAGACCTTTGGGGGAGGCAACGAAATCTTCTATGAATATGGTGATGACTTCTGAAGGGTTCGCTTCGAGGAACGTTTGGATTTCTTTTAGCACATGGATGGAAGGTAGCTAGTTAATTTTTCAAGTACTTAGTGACAAGAATAATGCTATTTGTCCCACCAAATTGTTCTTCCAAATCATCTCTCCTTACGTGGCAGCTGACATGGCATACTGATGTAGCAGCTGACATGGCAAATTTTATAATTAAAATTAATATTAATATTTACATTAATATTAAGACTAACATTAACAATAATATTAACATTAACATTAATATTAATATTAACGTTAACATGAAAAAAAAAATTGAGTAATTAATTTTTTGGGTTAAAATTTACCATGTCATATGACACATAATATTATTTAACATTCTACGTCAGCTGCCACATAAGGAGAGATAGTTTGGAGGGACAATTTGGAGATACGAATAGCATTACTCCAAGAGTGATAAATAGTTATTTGGAAAGGAAAAGAAAACTAAAAAAGAAATTTAAGTCGATCGAAAGCTTACAAACTTTGTGACACCACTTTTCCTATTCTAGCTCCACCCATGCCTGCAACAATACAATAGTCAAACTTGTTAGCCAGTCGAGCGAGCTCAAAATGGAAGAAGTAGTAGTAGTAGTTCCTGATTTCTTACGTACTTACGTTGAGCTGGTCGGTGACGAAATCCTACTGGTTGGTGGGGGCCACAGTGGGGGTGCCGAACTTGGCGAAGGAGTTGTGGGTCGTCAGCCACGAGTACCTATTGAAAGCCAAACCACCATCGCTATTCCCCTGCAAATTGCCAATAACAAATTCTGCAAAATAATCATGTGTGTGTGTGTGTTGCATGTCCAGTATCGAACTTTAGATTTTTGGACCTGAGACGAACTCTAAAAGTGGTACCGTTCATATTATATTTTGTTTTCCCGCTCAATCCAATTATTTTCATATATGAGGCATGTTTGCTTCTATAATCTATCACATTTGCAAATGAATAATTTAGACACCAATACTATGCAATCAAATGACACTATCATAATTTTCCAACAAATAATAATAATAATTAATGACAAATAAACTATCAACAACAAATATAAAAATATTTTATTTCTTAGTTTATCTTTTAGTTGATTTCAATCTCAATATGAATAACTATGCAATCAAATGACAAGACATATTTTTTAAATAAATTAGTCAAAAATAAAGATAATCAACAACAATTTTTAGGATGGAATATATTTTTTCCAATAAATTATCTTCTACTATATAATGAGGCTTCTAAACAGCTCAAAAGTGAGCTGTCTAAGTTGTATGTATATCATGGTTCATTTTATTTTAAAAAAATACGGAAGATAAAAATTAACTTTCTCACCCATCATTTCTTAAAAAAATTACGAATAAAAACTAACTTGCTCTCTTTTAGTTCGTACAAATATCTATTTAAATACTAAATTTAAAAATGTTTAAAATCTAAATTTAAAGAAAAAATATCAAAAAATATTTAAATTGTTTAACAAATCTTAATTCAAATATATTTAAATTTTGAACTATTTTTCAACAATATCATAAAAAAATATCCATAACAAATTTATTTAAACTTCCACAAAATTTAATTAAAATATAAATATATATGTACAATAAATTTTAATTTTAATTTAAATATTTAAATTATTTTTTGATAAGATTATAAAGAAAGAAAGAAAAATGATTTAACGTGCAACGCACATGCATCTTCTAGTAATATATAAGTCCACTGCAATTTTAGACTTCACTTACATGTGATTGTAAAAATAATTATGAGACTTTATTGATAATGTAAGTGACCCCTCAAAATGTAAGACCAAAATATGAGTGCATGAAGCAAAATCTAAAAATTAACAAGAATTTATATTATTATAATAAAAAATCAAAGTCTTACACGCGGAATCATGTGGAAAGGGAAGGAGTGACTAATTTGTGGCTTCTAGAAAGAATTATTCCGCAGTCGGCCACAAACAAGAGTGTCTCTCTAAAAAAAAATTACATCCTAAAAAATAACTCGGTCGGCGGCCACAAGACTCTTCTAATATTTTTCTCTTCAAATCCGGACCACAAGAGTACCTTATAAATATGGGCCTTTTTAGTATCATGTGAACATGATACCACTTCTCTCTTCATTCGGCTGGCCTTTTTAGTTGTCATAGCCACAACGAGCTCTTTGAAATTTCAAATCCGAACCTTTTTAGTTGGGCTTTTTAGTTGGTGTCCTTTAAAATTTTGGACCTGAGACAACTGTCTCATGGGCCTCATATTAAGTCCGGACCTGTGCATGCCCAAGGACTTGGGGTCGGTGGGCTGGATGCGGTTGCACATGGGCCGGATGTGGCCGTCGGCGACGCACGTCTGGCAGTGGAGGCCAGATCCGCAGCCGCGTTTCTCCGCGCACGTTCCTCCTGCTTGCTGCACGCTGCGTGCAATTTTACATTCAACTCTTTTTTCTTTTTTTTTATTAATTTGCACTACAAAAATTAATTAATACTTAGCTCCGGAGAGAGCGAAGAAGGAGCACCTTGACAGCTTGAGAGAGGAGAGAGAAGTGGAGCAGTAGTAGTATTGACACATGTAACTTGGATACTGATGACACCTTCATCTCTCATGAAATTCTGAGAGAGGTGTGGAATAGGGTGAGCATTATTCGGTTTTGGACCGGAAATCGAACCGAACCGAATCTAATAAAAGGTTCGGTTCAGTTTAAAAAAAAATCGGTTCGATTTTAATTTTGAAAATACTAAATTTTTATTCGGTTTAGTTTTAAACCGAAAACCGAATAAAATTTTTTAATTACTATCTGTATATGTATATATATATATATATATATATATATATATATATATATATATATATATATATATATATATATAAAATATATATATATATATATATATATATATATATATATATATATATATAAAAGTATTAAAATTTCGCAAGAGCGTTGGTGTCTTCCATCCAACTTCGCAAGAGAGTTGTTACATCAATGCATTGGTCCACCCGTATTCCCAGAGGGCTAGCAAACCAAACCCTTGTTAGCAATTCGGCAAAAGGAAAAAATTCGAGATGGCAAAAGTACTAGTATAAATTGGCTCAGTACAAATAGAATACGTTGAAAAATTCGGTCAAATATTCGAAAAATAGAAATATTGAGGTTAGAAACTTCATATTCTTAAATATGTTGTCAAATTTGATTAATTTAACAGGTTTTCAGTACGTTTTTTGTGCCAAATTTTTCAATAATTTATCCAGAACACGTTTAAAATTTCGCATTTTTAAAATTTATGTACTGATTTGGATCTGTCAAAAGTACGCAAGTATTATACGTTTATGAAAGATACGGAAAAATTCGTGTATAATACGAATTTTATTCGGGTGATTGCTAACAAGGAACCAAACTGATCGGGCTATATGGCAGTGCAAGAAAAGATGATTTGCGTCTTCGTCGTGGCAGGAGCAAAGGGGGCATAGAGGGCTGGTGGTTGGCATTCTTTTGTTGATTGCCGAGAGGAGAGGAAGAGCGTTATTCAGTAGTCTCCAAATGAATAATTTGATCCGAGGGGGGGTGTTAGACATTCCCCAAAGGCGCTGCCACTTGATGATGGTCGAAGTTGATGATGACGAGCTAGCGGTCTGCCTTCGAATGTGCTCATACAGGGATTTGGTTGAGAAATTCCCGTTCCTTGAGCAAGTCCAGAGCAGTCTATCAGGCCCATTCCCATCCGCAAGGCTAATGCTTGTAATCGCTTAGGCCTCCATGGGTGTAAAGAGAGATTGGATAAGCGGTGTGTTCCAGGTTCTTGCTATAGGATTCATGAGCTCGCGTACCAGCCTTGGTCCATGTGGATTTGGGGATGGATCAAGCACTCTGCAGCCCGGTAATGACGGAATCCATGGGTCCGCGTAGATGTCGACCCACCCTCCTTTGATCTTCCAGCAGACATTGTTGGCCATGACTTGTCGAAGGTCCATTATACTCACCAAGTGGGAGGAGCATTTCTGCGTTTAGGTTCGACCCAGAACGATCGGTTCTTCAGATAAACCCCCTTGAGAAGTTGTGTGGTCCCAATGAGGGATTCGTTATCCCAAGTCGGACTTCGAAAGCCAAGCCCTCCTTCTTTCGTTGGTTTTATGAAGTTGTTCCAATCTAGGAAGTGAATTTTTCGCTCCGATGGGTCATGCCCCCACTAGAATGAGCATTGCTGCTGTCTCATTTTGTGAGTGATCGTTTTCGACACCTTGTACGAAGACATGTAGTAGATTGGGATTGAACCCAGGATGGATTTGATGAGCACCTTGTACATTCTAATAATAGAAGTTATTATTCATGTAGTCTAACATGAACAATGTAGTCTAATTAGATAAAAAACGTCCAAAGCGTCCTTCAATGAAATTGATTCACCAACTTTTACTTCATTGAAAATTAGTGAAATTCTAATGACAACTTTTAGTACTGATTTGGTTGGGGTGCGCCAGGCCCTTGCAATAGTGCAACGCAACGCAAAGGCGACACACAAAAGCCCACAGTAGCAAGCTACTGCAGATATGTATGCTTTGTCCCGTAGCCATGGCCCACATATCAGATATTAAACTGATAAGAACAGATACTACACTTGATTTTAGCCAAAAGGCCGAGAAAGGTATGCTTTGTCCCGTAGCCATGGAGTCCCTTTTATAGTCTCTTCTCAGCCAGAGTCTCTGGTCCAGCCGATGTGGGACTAAAAGGATTTTCCATCTAGCTCAAAAGGTTGGAAAAATGTTGACATAGCTTTTATAAGAACAACCAACTCGCTTCCTCTTCCTACTGCTGCACTGGAGACGCTCTGTTACTCGTACAGTCGGTTGTACATTTTCAAAGTCGTGAAATTGAGCCTCCACTCCGAGCAAACTTCAGAACCACCGAATCCTCAGAGATTCCCATAGAAGGAAAATTGCACAGAACGAAGAAACTGCTTTATTTCTCATTACAGAAGTGGAGAATTTGGAAATTTATATGGAGTGCAATTTTACAGTTTTGTGAGAATCAAATCTTAGTTAGAGTTCTGGATTAGAAGTTCAGGAATAAAGGCGTAGAAAGAATGGAATAATTCACAATTTGGACAAGATGGCTCCATCAGTACCGTAATTCTTCCAGTATATGAACACAATATTACTTGGATTTATTTTGTAGGTTAGGCTTCAAATTGATTTCGATTAATGGTGATTCATTTAGATTTTTAATATTAAATTTACATGTTTAATCAAACGGTATGATTACTAAAAGTTTCCTTAGATTATTTTATTAAACTTAACTTGCTCTAATCTTAGCTCATTGGATTGTTTTCATTAGTAAGTATCATGGGTGTCAAATTGTATGATTAGTCAGGATCCTTGTTAGCAATCACCCGAATAAAACTCGTATTATACACAATTTTTTTTCGTATTTTTCAGAAACGTATAATATTTGCGTACTTTTGAAATATTCGAAACAATATGCAAATTTTAAAAATACGAAGTTTTGAACGTGTTTCGTATAAATTATTAAAAAGTTTGGCACAAAAAATGTGGTGGAAACCTGTTTAAGTAACCAAATTTGACAACATATTTAAAAATGTGAAGTTTCTAACCTCAATATTTTCATTTGTCGAATATTTAACCGATTTTTTTAATGTATTTTTATTTGTTGTGCCGATTTATACTCGTAGTTTTGTCTTCCCCGAATTTTTTTCGTTTGCCGAATTGCTAACAAGGGTCAGGATTTATTGGATTATTTCTTAATACTATTATGATTCCTATATTTTGATTGTGAAAACTGCAATAGAGTTTGTGATGCTATTTCTTATCTATTTCCCTAATCTCTAAGAGACTAAATCATCTTATGTCATTGAGACAAGTAGACGAAAGGAAGGGGAAAAAAAATTCAAGTAGATGTAATGGAGGTTCTGTAGAATTCTATGAAGAAATTAATGGATACATTGCCCCCTGAGGTTTTGTTTGTTTTAATCCATGCGTTGTTAGATGATGTACTACAGATTCAAAACCAAAAAAACATATTCATTAGTAAGATTCGTCCGAAGTTTGACAAAGACAATTTTATCACAAACTAAAAAGTACATATATGAGAGGGGGTTTGAAGAGGGTTCATATCAGTCATCCAGATCTCTACAAACAAAAATTTTGCTTTAACATTCTCAAACTTACTATTCCGAACAAATTTTCAACCATTAGTAAGTTATTCCCAGAAAGGAGATCACAACAAAACATAAACTAACAGCAGAACCCGGTAACATGAAATTACTCAGTGGACATAATGATTTGAGGGCATTTGCAAACCTCAGCATAATTGACATAACAAACCTTAATGTACACATAATGATCTGAGGGCATTTGCAAACCTCGGTATATCCGAGTCAGGAAATAATAAAAAACAACTATTCAAGAGTCAAGACAAAAGCAAGAGCAACCTCAGTATAATTGACATAACAAAACCTTAATGTACACATAAGAATTAAAAAAAACAAATTGTACCATAAAATAAAAGTAGTAGAGAACTTCAAGATGAATATAACCATCTTATAAGAGCATATTTGCAATACTAACACAAAAAGAAGAGTAAGATATTCAGTAAGAGAATAAAATAAAAATCCCTTTATGTACGATTAGTTTAACAAACTTGAATATTCACAAACCATTCATCCAACAAATAGATCATACCAAAATCCAAAACCTTCATAAAAGTAATAAAATTGAAAAGTTGGCATTATATGTGTCGTTTGCATACTGATGTCTGCATCCTACATGTAATCATCATATACTTTTTGTTCATACTTGAATGACATGAAAAAGTTAAGGTCGATACCTAGGAAGACAACGTTGTAGGTTCCGGAAAAAACAAATTTCTAGTACCAACATTGAGATTATGCAGGATATGTATAATGGAGATGTAACTACCATACGCAAAAAATCATCACATTTCCCATCATGAGTTATATACTTATTTGCACTAGTTATAAATGAAATTACTAGGCACGTGGCACATGCATGAGGTTTCATTGTTTATTGTCACGCCCCAGTACCGGAATACTGAGACGGACTAGGCCAGCTACACCGTATGAGGTGTATAAACGTCATACGGCGATCGTAGTTGTCAAGAGACTAGGGGGTGCATGCTACAATCAGGTCTCCTATGGTCCCACAGAGCATCTATGTCTCAAGCAATCAAAACAAGAATCAGTAAATAATGATCATATAAGACAAAGTAGTAAGGCGTCCCCGACGCTTCATCAAAATGATTCATGAGCCTAGCTATACAAAATGATGAGCTAGTACCGAGAGTCAATAGTACATAACTATAGTCAGCTGCAGTCTGATTTAATTATAATTATGTAAAAAGAAACTAGTGTCCAGAACTACCGGCTAAACAGATGCCGGTGGCTAAATGCCAAGTACAAAATAGAAGATATCAGAGCGGTGAAGAAGAAACACACTCTTGGTCCCTGGCGCCCATCCTCCTGGTGTGCACCATTGTTCGGGTAGAAAGCTGGATCCTCTGGAGCTGCTACGAGATCTGCCCAAACAAAACCAGCGGGATCAGGCCCCGAATAGCAAGTACCACAAGGGAGCACAAAAGAGTGAGATAAACCCAATGAGTAAAATAAGGCCTGATTCACGAATTATAGGCTTATACCATATCATCGAGACAATACGACACCCTTACAACCAAACAAGGACAAACGGTGCCAATATCGTGCCGAGATAAGATATGTCCTATAACCATGGGCAGGTAAAATGGCTTCTGATCGCGACTTCGGTCCATAGCCTATCGCAGCACAATAGTCCAACCCACCAACCAAACAAGGACATGGGTTGGGCCACGCACCACGATAGTCCATGTTCCTTAGTTGCTAACAAAAGATAACATATCACAAACAAGTCGGCTTACAAGCGGTCAATCAAATTCTACAGCTTTCTACGATTTGCCTGGATTATTCCAGTAATGCAATATAGGAATCCTCAGATCGTGTCAACCCAGCAGGGCTAGCCAATGCCATATAATATACATATACATATAGAACTTTAATTATGCACTGGTCCCCCATAGGGCCACCGTGCTAAAATATATAACATGTAACACGTAGGAGTCGGATATAGTCATCCACTATAGGCAGATGAAACTGTATCCGTAGCGACCAATCCGACACGTCAGGACGGGACCCGGGGGTGGCTAGTATGGCACGATCTCGGAATTCTATTCCCTCCCAATGCTTCTATCGATTTAAGTGGCTTAGATTAACCCTATCTTGATATTGGAATTACATGTCGTGGTCACATGGTCATCCCCCTATATATCGTACCATAGTACGAGTACCCTAAGTACGAATCCACATCGGCTCAAGGAGTCCCAAATCTAGATCCATGCTTAGTGTAATGCTTCAAACAACAATCATTATACCACGACACTATTGCTGACCAATTACCCTGACTGTGCTGGAAAGTACACATGTATTGACATATAACACGAATGATCACTTAGCACGTAGAGTCACACCTCAGTGCACTCATTAAATAGCACCGCAATGCATACTTAATATTGTATCTCAATACACACTTAGAAAAGGTACCAGCACATATAAAGGTAATCAGGTCAGGAATATGGTCAAGTCAGGAAGTCACACGGACCTCTCATGACATAAAAGTCACACATAAAATCTGGTTAAAGTGAAACATGAAGATTCTTGAAGCCAACACAAGGATCTACCACTTCTATGTTGGAAGTTTGGAGAAATTCTAGCCATAATGCAATCAATAGGACACAAAATATACAAAAAAGAACAGCCAAAGTAGGCCCTATGCGGCCAAGGGTGGATGGGCTCATGCGGCTCAGAAAAGCTGGGTCATGCGGCTGAAAACTGCTTATGCGGCTGGAAACTGCTCATGCGGATGAAAAGTAAAATCTCATGCGGCTGGAAAGTAAAATCTCATGCGGTTGAAAAGTAAAATCTCATGCGGCTGGGGGAGATCGGGTCTATGCGGCTAGGGTTCAAGCTCAGCCATGCGGCTAAAGGTGGAACTGGGCCCTATGCTGCTCGGGTCTCAAACTCATGCGGCTGGAAAGTCCATGCGGCCAGAAAGCTTATGCGGTGTAAGCCCCTGTTTTTTTTCAAATTTTATTTAATTAGTGTTAATCAATTTTTAATATCGTTTTTAGCCTTAAAATAATTATTAGGATTTTTAGGAATTTTTCTATAATTTTTTAAATGAATTTTAAATGAGTTTTAAATATAAAAATATCACTTTGCAAATTATTTGGAATTAATTAAATAGGTTCTGCAAATTTTAGAATTGTCTTAATAAGCTTTTGCAAATTCTTATTTGCATATATAACTCTCGGGAGGGCTTTTGCAATTAATAAATTGCAAACTTACTAGAAAGGACCTATAGGTAAATCCTAAGTTTCTAGGGACCTAAACTAAACTACCCCACGTTCCCACTACGAGTCCCATCCCCGACGACCCGGCCGACCACGTCGAGCCCCCACCTTTCCCGGCCACCCCACCGCCTCAAACCGCTATAAAACAAACCCCAGACCGACCCTAAACCCCCACGACCCATCGATCACCATCCCGATCACCACAGCCCACTCCCTTCCCCAAAACACTTCGCCGGAACCCTAACCCCGACGAAGTCTCGATCTCACAATCTCGACACCCTCATCGACCACCACCACCTCCCGCAGCTTCGCCCCGACGAGACGAATCGATCGCCACCGGAGCGCCGCCGTCCCGACCACTCCTCCGTCGTCCAGAGCTCGTGAAACCCCCCCCCCCCCCCCGACCGACCGGACACGTAAGTAGCAGAGCCCATCTCGTGTCGTACGTGTCCCAAAGCCACGTGCGCGGTTCGCCAGGACACGGGGACACTAGTCCAGTGTCTCGACACGCGTTCTAGCCTTCGTGCGTGTCGTGCATAGCACGGACACGAGAAATCCTGTGTCCTTAACTGTCTGTGTAAAACCCCTAAAATTTTACTATATTTTTTTATTAAATTCGGTACTGATTTAAATTTTTGGTATTTTACGTCACGAAGTGGCATTGTACGTCACGCGCGAATTTGCGTTTTCGTATTTTCTCGTCGGGTGCAAACATGTGCAAGATACATATTTTAGAAAATATTCTTTTTGATTTTATTATCAATGATGGTTTCAAAATAATATATATACTAATTATTTTTTAAAAAGTAATTTGGCAAGAAGGTAATTTAAAGATTTAATTTTTATGTTTACTTTCGAAATTGTTTTATCCAAATTAGTAAAAATGTAGTTTGAAATTATTTCCTATTAATACTTAAATATATATTATAATTTTCGAAATTATTTAATATTAATATTTTATCATTCAAAAAGTTATTTAAAAATATTTGTTATTTTCGAAATTATTATTATGGATATTTTGAAAAATATATTTGGAAGTTATTGTGGCCATTTAAATTATGATTTAATCTTTAGATTTATTTAAATATATTAACTCAATACAAATAATTGAGATTTGATTTATTTAAATTGATTTTAAACTATAGGGATATAATTTAATTAGATTTAAATGGGATTCATATTTGGATTTGGATTTGAATAAATTAGAGAATTATCTAATGGGGTTTTTTTAAACTATTCCTAATCCTATCTAAACTGGGAATTCCCACATCCTATAAATAGGCAGGTACTCCTCCATATTCCACGAGCCAAATTTTTTTTCTCCACAAAATTCTCCTCCACCCATAAGTGTCGTGCAACGGGTCGGTGTCCAAAATTCTTATTCCATATTTCTTTACATATACAATTCCAAACCACCTCGTGTCGGACACACCCCGACATAATCAAATTCCAAAAATCTAACCCAACCCATCCCTAGACAACTACCAGAGTACCATGACGTCTCCGACCCCTTGTTCTTCGACCACCATCACCCCCTCACCGTCATTATCTGCCACCCACGACCAACCCAACCTTAGCCAAATCCCGACACCGCCTCCACGTCCAGACCACGCCGCCTACCGTCTCCGTCTCACCAACACCAGCAAACCCCACATCCAACACCACCACTGCTGCCAACAGCCAAACCCCGTCCACGACCACCTACGCAGCCACCACAGCCCCTTCGTCTGGAGCCATCCTCTCCGTCCCGACCCAATAACCGGCCCTATGACCAAATCATCGCAAAACAACCACCATCGCCATCCTGGCGTTCCGGCCTGACCACCACCACGGACCCGATCCCGACATAATCCACGACCACCACCACCACACAGGAACAAGAACTAGAAAACCCAAAAAGAAAAAGCAAAACCAAATCCGACCACCACTTACCTCCGCCGCGCCGGAGCAGACTCGCCCTCCGCCGCGCTTGCCGCGCCGCTCGCGCGCTCGAAAACCCCGCCGACCTCTCTTTTCCTCCTCTCCGCGTCCAGCCTCCGCATCCCCGAGCGAGGAGCGCTCGCCTCTCGACAACCCATCCTCCCAGCTCTTCCCGCCGCCGCATACGGCTCTGCTGCGCCGGAGTAGCGTGCCCTAGCTGCCGCACGCGCCCCTGGCCGCCCGCGCGCTCGAGAGCCGCAGCCCCCGCCGACGTTCACCGACTCCGCCGCTCCCCATCCTCTGTCGCCGGAAACCCCCGCTCTCCGCCCCTCTGCCGAAACCCTCGCGCTGGTCGAACTCCCTTCACCGCCGCCGTTCTCAGCCGCCGCACCCCTCGAAACCCTCTCCGCCGAAGTGGAGAACCCCAGCCGAGCCGTCCGGCCGTCCCGACCGCAGCCTCCCTCCGTCGCCCTTCACCGCCTCTCCCCACCGCTCCTCGAGTTTACTCCGCCGCCACTTTTTCCCATTCTCCCCACTCTCTCACCTCTCTAATCTTTCCCCTTTCTTTTTTTTTATTTTTTTTTTTGCTGGACTTCGAATGGGAAAGAACCCAGGCCAATGAAATATTGGTTTTTATTATTTTTATTATTATTATTATTATTATTATTATTATATTTATTATTTTCTTTATTATTTTCTTTTGGGCTGTTACTAATATTATTATTATATTTATTATTTTCTTTTTCTTTCTTCTCTTCACTATCTATTATACCTTATTTTTAGTAAATAGTAATTTAGATCTTACATATACATTAAAGCAGTAATACAAATTGTTAATTACATATTTATTTTGTAAATTATAATAAGAGGGTTTTGCCTACAATTATTTCAAATTTATTTTTGCTTAAAATATGTTGTAGTACTTTTATGTCGTTTTTTTTAAATATGTATGGATATAAGTAAATTATGTTTTCCAACCATACAAATGATCTCCCGTATTTTCGTATTTAACCTAAAGCATTTGATATAAATTCTACATTCTTATATATATATATATAAACTATCTTTAATTATTTACGTAAAATATTGTTGCTAGTAAAATACAGTTTATCTAACTAGAAATTTTTTTAAAGAACTTAATTTTTTTGCCTAAAAATATATGTGAATTTGCAAAATATTTATCTAAACTATTTTAAGTATCATAGTATATTTTCAGTGTATTATCAATATTCTTCCTAACATAGTATATATATATAACCAAACTCTCTTTGATTATCCTCACCCCTCATGACTAATCTTGCTTCCCTATTTCATCGTAACTTCGGACCTTTACACATCGAACATGACTATTTTGGACCCAATGGACCAGCCCTTGCCGTCATCAGAATTCCCTTTGCATAGTTGTATCACTGAAGTCGATATTGCGCCACCTTATCGCACCACACCAGGCAGCTCACCAGGCGACCCCCAGGCAAGATACCTTGCCATCTTGTACTTACATTTGATTCATGATATTTTATATGTTGCTAGTGTTTTTTACATTAGTAAGAGTATGTCCAAGTATAACTTGGGTGCCATCGATATGAATATCGATGTTTGTGTGTGTGCGTGTGTGTGTGTGTGGACCATATGAGGTAGCAGACTTTCCCGGTGTGTTGAAGTTATGCTTCATAACTTCTTTGACTTGTTGACACGTCTCATACACGACACATGAGTGAGGATCATTGAGTCGACACGAACCTACGTATTCGACTTGCTACCGATACGGGCGGTTCGTGTGTCGGTTCATTTATGGATTAGCGGAGTCTAGATAGCGACTTGCATAGAGATATAGATCGCCAAGACATGGATATGACTTGTGTGATACATGGGCGGGGAAAACTACTGGGACGTATGAGCTAGCCCAAAGCCTTCTAGATTGCCCGGTTATGGGTTCATGGTTTCCCTGTTATGGGTGTGTTGCTAGAGGATATATCCATTGCACGGCCCTGACCACGACGTCAGATACGGTCAGGAGGTATGCTAGCGATGCAAAGTATGAACTAGGAGATATATCCATTGCACGGCCCTGACCACGTCGTCAGATACGGTCAGAGACGTATACTAGTTCATGCGAAAGCCTCTAGTGGATGCTATGCTTTATTCCTACCCACTTATACGTTCCAGTATAGTTTTCGACTTGCATTATACCTAGATGGTTAGGTTCCATTGTGTTGGAGCATGTGGTCTTTTCTTTATCATGTATCATTTACAGTTCATCATGGTATTGTTTTTATGTATCTTATTACGTCCCTCTGAGGACCTGGTTTTTCCCCAGGTGGGTGTTCATGTTTTCCGCAGGTATCCTAGCCAAGGCCGTGGTCTTCTCCATTCTTCCGAAGACGATTGCGCTTGGTTCGTCTTTCCATTTTTCGATTCATGTACATTTCTTTCATTGTGATAGTTGGTAGTGGACTTTGTCTCCGCCCAACGATTGTATCATAAATATTTGAATTAATATTTATATTATTATTCTTTTCATTGTGGATGAGATTTAGTTTGTCTTGGATTACTGCATTTTATAGCTTATGTATTTATACGAGACCTACGTATTTCGTGTGAATACAGCTGGCATGTCTACGTACTTGGTCCTACGTATTTTGGGACTGGGGCGTTACATGTTTTTGTGGTGGCCCATGCAGGTCAAGATAAATTATTTGGTTACTTTACCGTACCAAGCAAGCCTGCGGATAGGATTAGAGTCTAGGATCTCATCCACATACTTGACCTCCTCGATTCTATTTTGAATCCCTCGATTTGCATCTTGCTTGATTCCCTCTACCGTGAATTCTTATCCTTCTTTCGTGCTTGATGACGGTTAGAAAGGTAATCCATACTAGGTAGACTTGTCCCATTGTCCCATCACCCTACTAGTTTAATTCTTGTAAGTTGGGTAGAATGCCTTATGACCTAGCAATTCCTTTGTCCTTGTGACCTATATTAGCAAGTTCACTTAGGTTCTAGAATTTAGAGGACCCTAAACCATCTAGTCAACCAAAGACTTGGACAAGGAGACTATAGGATGACTGTATAGAGACCAACATAGGTTATAACTTAGAATCTTAAGGAGTTTGAACTAATTCTACTCTCTTTCAATCTTATTCTCTCGTGCTTATGTTTTTTTATTACCATCTTAATTAAATGTTGCTACTATAGCCTAATTTTGCAAGTTTAACCGTTATCAAACTTGTTCAAGACACATGCTATTGAGTGCGCGCTCACTAACATATTGTCTAGTCAGAACCGGTGCATGATGGTCTGATCAACCGAGTGCACTTTGGTTCGCTTTTATTTATCGTTATACGTGGATGGAGATATAGTTAAGCTTGCTCTCTAGAATCTCATCCACGTCTGCCTTGGCAGTTCTCTTTTGAAATTATTCAGTCGCCTTTGAACCATGATTCCCTAATGCATGTTTGTGTTAAATGTTGTTTTTTTTTTTGTCTCGTCCCACGATTTGATCGTACCCTTGTATCTTCTCACCCCCTACTCATTTTTTTATTTCGAGGATGAAATTCTTGTAAGTTGGGTAGGATGTAAAACCCCTAAAATTTTACTATATTTTTTTATTAAATTCGGTACTGATTTAAATTTTTGGTATTTTACGTCGCGAAGTGGCATCGTACGTCACGCACGAATTTGCGTTTTCGTATTTTCTCGTCGGGTGCAAACATGTGCAAGATACATATTTTAGAAAATATTCTTTTTGATTTTATTATCAATGATGGTTTCAAAATAATATATATACTAATTATTTTTTAAAAAGTAATTTGGCAAGAAGGTAATTTAAAGATTTAATTTTTATGTTTACTTTCGAAATTGTTTTATCCAAATTAGTAAAAATGTAGTTTGAAATTATTTCCTATTAATACTTAAATATATATTATAATTTTCGAAATTATTTAATATTAATATTTTATTATTCAAAAAGTTATTTAAAAATATTTGTTATTTTCGAAATTATTATTATGGATATTTTGAAAAATATATTTGGAAGTTATTGTGGCCATTTAAATTATGATTTAATCTTTAGATTTATTTAAATATATTAACTCAATACAAATAATTGAGATTTGATTTATTTAAATTGATTTTAAACTATAGGGATATAATTTAATTAGATTTAAATGGGATTCATATTTGGATTTGGATTTGAATAAATTAGAGAATTATCTAATGGGGTTTTTTTAAACTATTCCTAATCCTATCTAAACTGGGAATTCCCACATCCTATAAATAGGCAGGTACTCCTCCATATTCCACAAGCCAAATTTTTTTTCTCCACAAAATTCTCCTCCACCCATAAGTGTCGTGCAACGGGTCGGTGTCCAAAATTCTTATTCCATATTTCTTTACATATACAATTCCAAACCACCTCGTGTCGGACACACCCCGACACAATCAAATTCCAAAAATCTAACCCAACCCATCCCTAGACAACTACCAGAGTACCACGACGTCTCCGACCCCTTGTTCTTCGACCACCATCACCCCCTCACCGTCATTATTTGCCACCCACGACCAACCCAACCTTAGCCAAATCCCGACACCGCCTCCACGTCCAGACCACGCCGCCCACCGTCTCCGTCTCACCAACACCAGCAAACCCCACATCCAACACCACCACTGCTGCCAACAGCCAAACCCCGTCCACGACCACCTACGCAGCCACCACAGCCCCTTCGTCTGGAGCCATCCTCTCCGTCCCAACCCAATAACCGGCCCTATGACCAAATCATCGCAAAACAACCACCATCGCCATCCTGGCGTTCCGGCCTGACCACCACCACGGACCCGATCCCGACATAATCCACGACCACCACCACCACACAGGAACAAGAACTAGAAAACCCAAAAAGAAAAAGAAAAACCAAATCCGACCACCACTTACCTCCGCCGCGCCGGAGCAGACTCGCCCTCCGCCGCGCTTGCCGTGCCGCTCGCGAGCTCGAAAACCCCGCCGACCTCTCTTTTCCTCCTCTCCGCGCCCAGCCTCCGTATCCCCGAGCGAGCAGCGCTCGCCTCCCGACAACCCATCCTCCCAGCTCTTCCCGCCGCCGCATACGGCTCTGCTGCGCCGGAGTAGCGTGCCCTAGCTGCCGCACGCGCCCCTGGCCGCCCGTGCGCTCGAGAGCCGCAGCCCCCGCCGAAGTTCACCGACTCCGCCGCTCCCCATCCTCCGTCGCCGGAAACCCCCGCTCTCCGCCCCTCTGCCGAAACCCTCGCGCTGGTCGAACTCCCTTCGCCGCCGCCGTTCTCAGCCGCCGCACCCCTCGAAACCCTCTCCGCCGAAGTGGAGAACCCCAGCCGAGCCGTCCGGCCGTCCCGATCGTAGCCTCCCTCCGCCGCCCTTCACCGCCTCTCCCCACCGCTCCTCGAGTTTACTCCGCCGCCACTTTTTCCCATTCTCCCCACTCTCTCACCTCTCTAATCTTTCCCCTTTCTTTTTTTTTTATTTTTTATTTTTGCTGGACTTCGAATGGGAAAGAACCCAGGCCAATGAAATATTGGTTTTTATTATTATTATTATTATTATTATTATTATTATTATTATTATTGTTATTATATTTATTATTTTCTTTATTATTTTCTTTTGGGCTGTTACTAATATTATTATTATATTTATTATTTTCTTTTTCTTTCTTCTCTTCACTATCTATTATACCTTATTTTTAGTAAATAGTAATTTAGATCTTACATATACATTAAAGCAGTAATACAAATTGTTAATTACATATTTATTTTGTAAATTATAATAAGAGGGTTTTGCCTACAATTATTTCAAATTTATTTTTGCTTAAAATATGTTGTAGTACTTTTATGTCGTTTTTTTTAAATATGTATGGATATAAGTAAATTATGTTTTCCAACCATACAAATGATCTCCCGTATTTTCGTATTTAACCTAAAGCATTTGATATAAATTCTACATTCTTATATATATATAAACTATCTTTAATTATTTACGTAAAATATTGTTGCTAGTAAAATACAGTTTATCTAACTAGAAATTTTTTTAAAGAACTTAATTTTTTTGCCTAAAAATATATGTGAATTTGCAAAATATTTATCTAAACTATTTTAAGTATCATAGTATATTTTCAGTGTATTATCAATATTCTTCCTAACATAGTATATATATATAACCAAACTCTCTTTGATTATCCTCACCCCTCATGACTAATCTTGCTTCCCTATTTCTTCGTAACTTCGGACCTTTACACATCGAACATGACTATTTTGGACCCAATGGACCAGCCCTTGCCGTCATCAGAATTCCCTTTGCATAGTTGTATCACTGAAGTCGATATTGCGCCACCTTATCGCACCACACCAGGCAGCTCACCAGGCGACCCCCAGGCAAGATACCTTGCCATCTTGTACTTATATTTGATTCATGATATTTTATAAGTTGCTAGTATTTTTTACATTAGTAAGAGTATGTCCAAGTATGACTTGGGTGCCATCGATATGAATATCGATGTTTGTGTGTGTGCGTGTGCGTGTGTGTGGACCATATGAGGTAGCGGACTTTCCCGGTGTGTTGAAGTTATGCTTCATAACTTCTTTGACTTGTTGACACGTCTCATACACGACACATGAGTGAGGATCATTGAGTCGACACGAACCTACGTATTCGACTTGCTACCGATACGGGCGGTTCGTGTGTCGGTTCATTTATGGATTAGCGGAGTCTAGATAGCGACTTGCATAGAGATATGGATCGCCAAGACATGGATATGACTTGTGTGATACATGGGCGGGGAAAACTACTGGGATGTATGAGCTAGCCCAAAGCCTTCTAGATTGCCCGGTTATGGGTTCATGGTTTCCCTGTTATGGGTGTGTCGCTAGAGGATATATCCATTGCACGGCCCTGACCACGACGTCAGATACGGTCAGGAGGTATGCTAGCGATGCAAAGTATGAACTAGGGGATATATCCATTGCACGGCCCTGACCACGTCGTCAGATACGGTCAGAGACGTATACTAGTTCATGCGAAAGCCTCTAGTGGATGCTATGCTTTATTCCTACCCACTTATACGTTCCAGTATAGTTTTCGACTTGTATTACACCTAGATGGTTAGGTTCCATTGTGTTGGAGCATGTGGTCTTTTCTTTATCATGTATCATTTACAGTTCATCATGGTATTGTTTTTATGTATCTTGTTACGTCCCTCTGAGGACCTGGTTTTTCCCCAGGTGGGTGTTCATGTTTTCCGCAGGTATCCTAGCCAAGGCCGTGGTCTTCTCCATTCTTCCGAAGACGATTGCGCTTGGTTCGTCTTTCCATTTTTTGATTCATGTACATTTCTTTCATTGTGATAGTTGGTAGTGGACTTTGTCTCCGCCCAACGATTGTATCATAAATATTCGAATTAATATTTATATTATTATTCTTTTCATTGTGGATGAGATTTAGTTTGTCTTGGATTACTGCATTTTACAGCTTATGTATTTATACGAGACCTACGTATTTCGTGTGAATACAGCTGGCATGTCTACGTACTTGGTCCTACGTATTTTGGGACTGGGGCGTTACAGTCTGGACACAGGACAGATTTATATATTTTTTTTATGTATAAACTAACCTAAACAGAAATATTACTAACTTAACTCTAATCCTAACAATTGGGCCAATTTGGCCCACTGGCCAGCGGCTGCAGTGTTAAACCCCCCTTGCCTGTGCGCTCGGGTTCGAGCCCCCCCTCTCTTCTTTTTGTTTCCTTTTCTTTTTTCTTTTCTGTTTCCTTTTTCTTTTCTTTTTCTGTTTTCTTTTCTTATTCTTTTTCTATTTTGTATATTTAAATATATATATGTATATATATATTATATATATATATATATATATATATATATATATATATATATATATATATATATGCATATAAAAAAAAAATATATATATATATATATGTATATACTGTATGTTAACAGTATTTAGTATATATGTATATATTTTATAGTTAGTAAATTATATATATATATATATATTATATATATATACACTATATTATTAAGTGTATTCTTATATATATATATATATATATATATATATATATATATATATATATATATTTTATATATATATATATATATATATATATATATATATATATATATATATATATATATATATATATATATATTTGTATATATATATATACTTTATAAATTAAGTGTTTTTCCTTATATATCTATATATACTTTTAGCATAGGTATGTATATATTCTTTTGTACAAATTTACCTTATTTCAATAATAATATTTATTCTGCCCTATTACCAAATTATATTTTTGGTGTATTTAAATTACTGCAACCATTTGGTGTCCAAGTCTAGCATGGGTATTTGGGCCCAAATGTGTTTTCACACATTCAAGACCTGTACAAGTCATATTGGACTTGATTCATGGCCTTGGGTCCTGTATTTGAACTTTGGTTCAAATTATATACATGGACAAAATACGCAGATAATTAATTATTGTGTGCAATGCTGTTTTTGATTTTCTAAAAATACTTAAAGTACTGCTAAAATTATGGAAAAATAGTATTTAGATACTATGTTAAGTTAGCTAATTTAGTATAATTTTTGTAGTATTTAATTTACTGTTTTGCCACTAGTTTGGCATATGAAACCAAAACTCATTTTCTGTATACTTAGGAAAACTGATTTTTATAAAATATTTGTACTGGTTAATAAATTCCAGAAAAATTATAATAAATTTCTATGATTAACAAGGATCACTTTGGTACTTTACTTTAAACAAAACTAGGCTTTTTGTCTATCTCTAAAATTGTTAGAACACAATGGTCTTTTGATTTATTTATTGATTAATTACGACTTGTAGCTTTTTGTGTTATTTTAAGTTTAAGCCGTGTTGAACCCCACCCCTCACTAGTGTAAAGACCCTAGAAAGTTAGTTAAAGTAGCGTGTCACCCCACATGGGTCTCCTAAGCTAAAATCATCATTTTGGCTAGGTGCCCTGTCACAAGTCGTGTTTCACCAATTAGTGTCCTAGTGTTTTAGCTTAGTATAAAAGCTAAGTTATTGTATTTACTTCTACAGTGATGAGTTACCGGACATCCATAGCACATTTATCGCAGCTTGTTTTACTTTGCTAGAGGCAAGTACTTTCTACGAACTTTACATACTGCTAGAACAATAAACTGCGACTTACCAACCATGTTAAATGCTGATCCTTGGGGTAGCAAGTTAGAACTTTACATGTTGTATTACTTTCAGTCTCTACCATATTTAGGACAGTATCTCATATCTCTCACATGCTTTATATCGTTCTCGTATCTCCCACATGTTATTACTGTTTTTATATCTCTCACATGTTTAAAATAACGGGTTAAAGGGAAACTGCTAGTAGTGTACGTGATCATGACCCCCTTCTCCGTATGTATTTACCGTGCTCGGAGACATTCTATATGTAACCTTGCCGTAGGTTCTGATCTCACGTTTGTGTATAGATATACACCGATGCCGTTCGTGCACGTATGTGCATGCCAGAAAAACTTGATATGTGCCGCTGTACATCCTATTCACCTATTGACCGATTCACGTATATGCTACAGTTTTAAATTTTTAAACTATATGTTGTCATTCCTAAAAAGAACCAATTAAACCATGATATGCCATGATTCCAGTTTATTACATTCCTGTTCATGCTTTGTATATTTAGTTTGCTAGAAAACAGTACTTGCTCCCGTCCTGACAGGATAACGTTGTAGGTATACTTACTGAGGAGGAGTTGCTCTGTGATTCGTATTA
This sequence comes from Iris pallida, assembly GCA_029216955.1. NCBI lineage: Eukaryota > Viridiplantae > Streptophyta > Magnoliopsida > Asparagales > Iridaceae > Iris > Iris pallida. The sequence goes on from JANAVB010021796.1 coordinate 2,458,388, forward strand.
TGGAGTCACTGCCGAGGACCCGATTTTGCCATACGAGGATATTCCTGCAGGGAGACTCATCTAGTTTGCTTAGCTGTTTGGGATATCTAGTGTAGTCATGTATTAGACTACATATTTTGTAACTGGACATGTATCCAGTTTTACATTTCAGTTCACTTGTACTTGGACATTTTACTATATGAGATGACTTTTGGTGTTTGGAGCATTTATGATTCTTCTTCACTTATAGAACTGTTAGCACATTTAGTCTTATCTTGTTATCTCTAGAACAGCTTACTGCGCTTTATCTTAAGCGTAGGCTGGACATGGCTCGGCCCGGCCCAACAATTTGGGTAACGGGTCGTGACATGCGGCCAGAAAGCTTATGCGGCCAATGGAAAACTTGCCTCATGAAAAGCCATGCGGTCAAGTACTGTTCTTCTTCTCCACTTTCCAAGAAAAAAAAATATAAAAAGCCATGGCTTCAAAGCTTCATAACTCCTTCATCCAAGGTCAGAATCTAGACTTCCATAGGTCAAAATAGGGCAGAAAGAAATTCTCTACAACATGGGACCATCAAAACTTGAGAATAACAAGGTTAGGTAGATCAAAACTTAGAAAAACAAAAATGACATAAACTTAGATCTACATGAATTGAGCCATGGAAATCAAAAATGCTAAGTACTAAACTTGTAGAGGATGATGAGAAGAACAATATAGACAAATCATATCAAAAAAATCAAGAAGAGAAAATGCAAGAATCTCTCCATTTGGTGCAAGATGTACTTGCCTAAACGTTGGGAGGAAAAGAAATAAAAAGAGTGAATGAATGAGGAGAGAGAGTGAGGAAGAGAATATATATAGGGGTTGGGTTGACTCAAAGAAAACCCTAATCTCAAGCATGCTCTTAACCATGTGACTAATGACATGTTAAATGCTACATGCAATAACTAATTAAATTAAATAAATAAAATCATAGCCACAACACGGTTCAGAAATTCTATCATCGAAATAGTGAACCACGTCTACAACCAAACAAGGACAAAGGGTGGCACACTAATCCGCGACGAGATACTGTCCCATGCCATAGCCAGCTACAAATACATGATATATACATTCAAGATACAGGTGCCAGATACCATATACAGGAAAAATTAAAAATTTACGTATTCCGGGAATGGAGAGTGACATTTATGTTTCTTGTTGGTCATATTAGTCGATGGGCTTAAAGAATGGTCAACTTCTAAAATGTAATTGATAGAAAGAAAATCAGAATCTAAAGAATTTTCATCGTAGCCTGATTTGAGGGTAATTTTTATGATTGTTTAAAAACTTGATTTTTCTTCCTGGTTTCATTGTTTGTCCAATTTCATCCTAATTTGCATGATTTCACTCCTGATTTTTCCCTTATTATATCATGACTTTCAAATACAAATTTGAATGGTTTATTTGAATTATGTTTGAATTGTCAAATTCTAATTTCTAGATAAAAACATCAAACAGAATATTGCATTTGGTCCAATGCAATCTAAAAATAATTTGGAGTATTATAGCAAGAAAGAAATGTAGAGGTGATCATGACTGTAAAACCCAAATATTTAAGTACGATGCTTGTCTCATCTTTGGAACGGGTCCAATAATTGAGAAAGGAGATATACAGCTTCTGGAATATTGTGGTATATGATCCATCGAGAAAAGGTCGATGTTCGAGTCTCATTCAAAATGTTTTCCAAATGGATATTTGCCTTTTATAATACAAGAAAATAATGCATCATAAACAAATAAGTCCACTGCATAGGAATGATGGCTATAAAGAAGTTGTTCTGAGGTATTTCCTCTGGCTATCGACTTGCATTATTACATTTCATGTTGGATGACATTTTTTGAATGTTATTAGATTTTGGAAAGTAGATTCAATTGCAACAAACTTTAAGTGTTGTGTTATACCAATTATATTGAGAACTTAATTATGAATGTTCTTAAGCCCCAAAAAAATTGGTAGTGTTCTATTCATTAAGCTAAACTATCTATCAACCTTCACCCAATTAACCAACCGACACGTCTAGTCGGTTAACCAAACCGCTTAGTTATTAAGGATTTGTGGGTCGGGTTCTTTATATAATTTGCATAACCGATTAAGTGGCTTTGGCCACCAAAATTATATATCATTGGGTTAACCGGCACATCTACACCCTTCATAAATGAGAAAAGAATTAGGGTACCAAATATAAAGCACCTATAGATGAAGGTGATCCACTAGCCTGAAGTCTATTATTTTGAAGAAAAAATATGTAGCTTTTGAACGAATATATAAAAGAATGTTGTAATCGAATAGTGTTTTTCCTCGTGCTAATAAGTGACATTATCTGATTTATAAGTTTATGTAGACACCAAAAAGGGCCGATCCACGGATAAGTCTGATAAGACTCGGGCTTAGGCAATCCCTTTTGTTAGGACAAGCCTTCAGATTGAGCATAACCCTACAAGGGGTTGGATTCGCAGATGATATCCTAGAACCGGTTCATAATAAAGGTCAAAGGGCAACTAAAATTGCCTCCGAGCAGGACAACCCAAACCGCCGGGCCAACTCTGGCACCAACCTAGTTACGTAAATGAGATGTAATTGGATCGGTTTGCAAAAGTGACAATGCCCTTGGAATCAGGCTTAGATAAGTAATATTTCACTCGTTTGTCTCCTGTGTATATGTTAAGACATAAGATATACTATTTGGATCTGTCAATAATATCAGGACTATTATAATATGCAAGAATAATTTAGTTTAAGATTATTATATGTCGTTCTGAGAGGAATAATGTTATGAAAGATAGGAAATTGCAACACTAGAAAATACTTCATAAGTGAGCAACTTTGAATCACCCCAAGATAATATACCTAAGTGATTCAAAATTAGAGCCGAGGCCAGAAAGAAACCTAACCAGATGAAAATTTGAATTTTACCCGCTATGTTTTCAATTTTCGAAATTTTTCGAAAATTTGAATTTTACCTTTTAGTAATTCCTACTTTGTCTTACAGGGCTTTTTTGTGTTTTTGGTCCCTGGCAACTGTATTGCTCCTTTCGAGCCACCTTTATTATTCAATAAAATGTTGTTTGGATAAAATATATATATATATATATATATATATATATATATATATATATATATATATATATATATATATATATATATATATATAATCCAACAATTTTTACGATGGCCCAAATAATTACTAGCATATTTCTAATAATTAATTAACCGTTAATTTTTATCTAATTAATTAATTACATTAAAATAACTAACAATTAAATAATGAAAAACTGATTATCCCAAAGTTGACAGAGCTTTATTCTGTCAATTTTTAGTCGAAAAAGATTATGGGTTTCTATCTAATTTCTATTCTGGAAATGAATAGAGTCTTTTGACAGAAGAACCTACCGGGAAGCTGAAGAAGGAGAATCGAAGTGTAGCTTCGGCCTCGGATCGAGGCACGGACACGGGATGCTCGGAACGTCGGAAAGCCGAAGAAGTGTCGACGGGGTCGGACAACGGCGCAGAGGATGGAAAAATGGGGGCACGTGGGGGCGCGGATGCGGGGAGTGCCGGAGCGCGGGTGCGAGGAGCATCGGGGCTCGGGCGCGGGGAGCGCCAGGAATGCCGGATTCGCGCGCGCGAGGGATGGCCTTGAGAGGTGTCCGTGGGAGCGGGGTCGAACGAGGAGCGTGGTGGCGACGACGGTTTGGAAAACGGATGACCGTGGAGGGAGGTGGAGTTGAGTTTTTGAAGGTTTGACAATTAAAGCTTCGGTAAGAAAGCTTCTGAGGAGGTTTCTCTTTTGTACGAGAGATAAGAAAGAAGGGGGATCGTGGGTGCGAAAGTGGCTGAGAGGGGTTGAGGGAGTCGGGTGACTAGGAAGTGGGTGAGTTGAGCTATATGGTTTGGGCTTGGGTAGTGGACTAAGAAAAAATGTTTAAAAAGAAATGTCTAATACACTAGGAATGGACTTTCTATTTAATAAGCTAATGAGGACAATAATTAATCAACCAATCATTTTAATCGATCAACCAACTGATTAATTAAAGTTTGTCATTTAATTAACCAACTAATAAGAATAATAATAATTCTACGCTATTAACTAATACTAATGGCTACTAACTAATATTAACTCTAAAATCACACTAAAATTCAATTAATCTTGTAAATACCCATTAATAAATAAATTTATTAAATCAGGGTTATACAACCTTTTCTTCTTAGAAAATTTTGTCCTCAAAATTTCAAAGATAAGGGTTGGGATACAATCATGTCTTAAACAAGTAAAGGTATTTCTTCCTCAACAGCCTCATGCTTAACTATACTAACTGTTCCATAACAAATCTATGAAGTGCATTATCTTAATCAATCCAACCACTATTCTCAAATAACGTTTTCCTCCTTAGAAAAATTGGTCACTCTAGTCCATGAGGACAGATTTCTGCTTCCATCCCTGAATTGTCAATCACAGTCATAATCTTGAAAATTGTCTTTCCACCTCTTTTTACTAAACACATATAATATTTTTCGCAATATATTTTGTACTTCCTTCAACTTGCTAATAAACTAGATATATGTCCAAAATTTAACTCTATGTCATACCACTACATGTGCTCCATCATGTTCTTGTACATCTTATTCGTTCCTGAACAAAATTTTATAATTTTGTACACTCCATCTTGTCTTAATAATGTAGTATCAAGCCTCAGTAAACCAATATCATATATAAAATCCAATATCACGTTTCAATACTCCAATTGTCATAATAATCCTTGTTATGGATAGTTACTATCAATGTTTTGGAAGTTGTCAAAATTTCCATCCTCGAAATATAAGTTACTTGGTCTCTTTCTTTAAGCTAACTTGGAGTTGTACATCTGCAATTCTAACCTCAAGTGAGCAATTTCTATTTCTATCCTCTTCAATTTATCTTGTAATTGTTTGTCCAATGCAAACCCTCTTTCTTGATTGTTAACTTAGTCATACGCTCAACTGCTTATTGTTCTCAAAAATTGTATATCATCATCGATCGACATTTTATTTCTCCAATCATTTTATAAAGTTTCGCCTATCCACCAAAATTTGATTCCTCCTACAATTCTTAATAACTTTTACTCCTCAATTTATCTTCAATATATAACTTATTCCTCGTTCATCAATTTATTTCCTGAGTAATTCGTCCTAGATTAATTATGACTCATGAATATCAATCGTCTCAATGTCACCCTTTACTCCTTCTAATTCTTAATAGCATTAGTTAATCCAAAATGTTACCTTTTCGATAAGTACGATAATCTCTACCCAAAATTGAAAATTGAAAATTTGTCATGATCCGTAAAATTTTTATCTTTCTTGTTTATCTATTATACTCATATGTGATGACTCTGTAATTTATTTAGACTTCTATTCACCAACATTATATATATCTTGATTCCAAATCCTCATTTACATATTTGATCCCGAATTCTCAATAAAATTTAAGTATCTTGTTTAAGCTCAAATCCTTCATCTTGATTTCACTGTATCACTTTCCTCTGTTAATAATATATCTTATTACATCTCCTAACCTTGTATTATTTACAATCCTTCTATCTCTGGTTTCTGATTTATAATCTTTTACACCCTTCAATTCATAACGATTGTCATCCTTAATTAGTTACACCCTAAGGCCAAAATTTCTTATTTCGGTCATCTTTTATATGTCTTTTGATTCATCATTCATCTTCCTAAATTGCATCTCCATGCTTATCATTTTAACAACCTCTAATTTACAATGTTAATTTGCTTGGTATTCACATCATTAATTATCCCTTCCTTGATTCCAATCTCAAGTGTTCATATTTATCTCATATTTATCCCATAACTCATGTACTCTATAAATTCTTTGTTGTAAATCGTTCCAGATTTAAATTTATATTCCTTATGTTTAATATTACCTCCAATTATCACGAGTACTGTCATATACCTAAGGCTTCATCCAAAGGACATACCAAAATTCTAAAACTTAACATCAATATATGACAAGTCCTATCTTAGTAATATTTCATATCTTCTCCCTAAAGTTGACTTCCTTCAAATTTCTTGATTCCTGAAATCCTACTATTTTATCCATGACGAGGTTCTGTTTGTCAGAATTATTTCTTGGTCACCCATGATACTTATTTATGACCCCTCTTGTCATAGTCTTCTCACATCTACCTAGAGTTCTACTATGAAATTCTTAATCACAGCTATATCCTAGGTTTCATCATGCAACTCTATATTACCATCTTGATAACTTCTGATATCATCGAATCAATTTTTTTTTTGTATCATCATCCTTAATCCTTAAATTTCAATTTAAATCTCAACATTTTTTTTATCGTCTTCATATGATAAACGCTCAAGTAATTAGTCATGTACCTATGCATCTTACTATGCTAAAAAAAAAAATTCTGGTTCTAGCAACTGATCCTCGAGCTTAGTTCGTGTCTTCCTGGCTATCATCTCCTTAGGATTTACTATGATACCCTATTTCTAGTAACCATACGTCCATGCAACTTACTTCTAGACATTACTCCTCTAGTCATACTCTGTTTATCTCCTTCATATCTAAAGACTAAATACTAGATCATTAATACTAACTGAGAAGATAGGTTTCGAATGTAAAGATAAGCACTATAACTATCGGCCTAATGATGTGAAAAGTGGTGGTAGAAATAAGGTACTGGTCTTCTGAACTACAGGATGGGGAGGGTAGTCGTTAGAGGATGGAACATCTGAGGCTCCAACTAATCCAGGTCGAGTACACCCTTCCTTTGCCATTCTCTGGAATGGGAGGAAGTAAACATAAGCAACGAAATCAACTAAGTTACACATATAAAATAAAATATTTTGAATAAAAATTCGGTCCTATGTTGTGACGGGTCGAAATTCTCTAAGTGTTCTAATTGTTTTTAGAGTCTGTTTTCCTAAAGTCATACTTAGACCTAAGTCAAGGTGCAGGACTGCATGTTTGTCACTAAGTTGACTAAATCAAATTTTGCAGAACATACAGACCTGCATGGGTCACCACTGAAATTATGTCACGATCCGATCCAAAGATTCTGGGTCCAGTCAGATCATGCCCAGCCTGCACCATTATGAGATGGCGACAGTAAGCTATATCAATTAGTAGTAACACAATACAGATCATTCTAAAATACGAAAATCTAAAACTTTTATTTTAAAACATTTAAGTTCAGAACTAAATGTCTATCTGAGAAATTCAAACATACAAACACGGTAATAGTCAAATTTTTACAACCAGTCTTTTATTAAAACTATTAATCAAAGGAACTAAACTGCAAGTGCTACTAAAGATCATGGGCTCCCTGATTGGGTTCAGCTATCTCCTCAGAACTCAAATCGGGTCCGTAGTATGTACTAAAAGGCACATCCTCGTCATCGTAGTCACCCAAAAATGTTGGTCTCCCGTCAGGAGAGGGACAAGAAACATATATCCAATTTCAGCATTTTAATAAACAACTAAAAGATGCAAGAAGCAAATTTAAAATATTATTTATATTTTCTAAGTAACAATAAAGAATCAATGAAGCAGAAAAATCTCAAGGAAACAATAATGATGCAATCTACAATCAGCAATAGTGTTTTGAGTGTGTAGCATCCCGTTGCCGGCTGGGATTGGAGGCAATATGTGTTCTATGAACACGGTCTGGCTTCAGCCCGAGTGGGGTGGGGCTTCAGCTATCCATAATGAGGCAATAAGGGAGCTTTGACCACAGGTACTAACACTACTCCCCAATCCCAAGTCAATGAGTCAATCAAGCAATCAATTTAGATCCGAGAGGGATCCCGTGAATCAAGTGTCAATACAATATTCCTAATGATACAGTACATTTAATCATCAATTAAAAATACGAGTTTCGAATATGATGAAACTTGTCTTGGTTTCCGATGCTGTAGGTGGAGACAAAAAATACAACCTCAAACTTAGGCCTTGAAACCTACATTAATTAACAGTCCGGTTTAGAAACCATTCTAAGGGTCTTAATTGATTTATTATTAATGCTAACGATTAACTCTAATGCTCGATTTTATTAAAAAAACTTGTATTTTTATAGAAAATATAAAACTATATCTCTTTTTAATACTTTTAACATAATACACATAATTAGCAACTAGTGGATAAAATGATCTTCTTAATAAAATTTATTTATTATAATAAAGTGAGAAATTACTATATTTTTATTTAAAATAAATAATAAACAAGTTTTTATTTTAATAAAAAGAACTAATACTTTAATTAGATTTATTTATATTCAAAATACCCTTTTTGGTAATGGAAATATTTTTGAAACTAAATAGTGTTTTATTTACGTAAAATAACCGTAACATATTTAATAAATACTTTTAAATCTAAAACACCATGATTATTACGATAATCATTTATTTAGTAATCATTTTATTTTAAAGAAATATTTACTAAGGACAGTAATTAAATATTATTTTAAAATTATATTCTAATAAGACAACAATAATATTAATTACTAATTAATTATTTTACGTAAAATATTTATTTTAATAAAATTATATATATAATCCAATAATTTTACGATGGCCCATATAATTACTAGCAATTTTCTAATAATTAATTAACTGTTAATTTTCATATAATTAATTAATTACATTAAAATAACTAGCAATTAAAATAATGGGAAACTAATTATCCCAAAGTTGACAGAGCTTTATTCTGTCAATTTTTGGTCGGACAAGATTATGGATTTCTGTCTAATTCCTATTCTGGAAATGAACAGAGTCTTCTGACAGAAGAACCTACCGGAAAGCTGAAGAAGGAGAAACCAAAGTGTAGCTTCAGCCTCGGATCGGGAAGTGCCGACGGAGCCGGACAACGGCACGGAGGACGCCGAAACGGGGGCACGCGAGGGCGCAGACGCAGGGAGCACCGGGGACGCCGGATTCGGGTGCGCAGGGATGGCCTTGAGAGGTGTCCGTGGGAGCGGGGTGGAACAAGGAGCGCAGTGGCGGCAATGGTTTGGGAAACGGATAACCGTGAAGGGAGGTGGAGTTGAGTTTGTGAAGGTTTGAGAATGAAAGCTTCCGTGAGAAAGCTTCTAGGGGGGTTTCTCTTTTGTACAAGAGATGAGAAAGAAGAGTGATCGTGGGTGCGTGAGTGGTTGAGAGGGGTTGAGGGAGTCGGGTGACTAGGGAGTGGGTGAGTTGGGCTATACGGGTCTGGGCTTGGGTAGTGGGCTAAGGAAAAAGGTTTAAAAAGAAATGTCTAATACACTAGGAATGGACTTTCTATTTAATAAGCTAATGAGGCCGACAATTAATCAACCAATCATTTTAATTGATCAACCAACTAATTAATTAAAGTTTGTTATTTAATTAACCAAATAATAATAATAATAATAATAATAATAATAATAATAATAATAATTCTACACTATTAACTAATACTAATGGGTACTAACTAATATTAACTCTAAAATCACACTAAAATTCAAATAATCTTGAATACCCATTAATAAATAAATTTATTAAATTAGGGTTTTACAAAATATATTAAAGTCGGTGGTCGTCATAATCTCTTGTTATAAATAGAGTTAAATCTCTTGTAAGTATAAGTCTCTCGAAATAATAAAATAACTTGTGCGCAACATTCGACGTAGGAGAAGATCTCCGAAGCACGTTAAATCTTGTGTCTTTGTGATTATTCTTATTCATAGTTGGTATCACGTTTATAACAATGATTCTTCTTTGTACTATAAGATAATTCTCGTGTTTTAAGCACTAAATGTAATTACCTGTTGGCAAGTCAAGTTTTAAGTTTGCATGAAACATCGGGTGGTAATTATCCTTGTGGAGGTCCTATTACAGTTTGTGGTCTTTCGGGTTGTTAGGGCGAGACAATGAAGTAACCAATAACATCCACGGTGCATTTTGGGTGGTTAGAGTTGAACCCTGAAATAATCAAGTAACCAATGACATACAGCCGTAGTGTGCTCACCCATGTATGTGACCCTCAACTCTTACCATGTTTGGTATGTCTAGGATTAGAAATTATGGTGGAATACGAGGGGCTTCTTACATTGATGTGGGAAAGCTATTCCCAAGCCCCCCTGTGAATAACTTTGTTTTTTAGGGATATTGTTTGGATATTTTGTTTGAACCGTAATATCCTTCATTTATTTTCAAAATTCTAATTTCTAATCACAAACATGTGAATTTAGGTAATAGGGCATCATAAAATTATTGAAAGAATATTTATGAAAAATTAAACAAATTAAGATTCCTATCCCTGTATGAACCAAACATGGGAAAGAAAAATTAAATACATATTCCCAACCTAAACAAACATGGGTTCGGGAATATTGAATTCATTTTCCATAAAAAAGGAATAGAAAATGCATTCCTATGAATACAAAAATTTCATCCAAACGAGTCTTAGTGTTTCATGCAGGGACAGGACAAAATGGGCTTAGGGCCAACTGCGGAACTGGCCTGGAGAAGGCCCGACTGTGACCCAATTGTGAAATGGGTCGAGTTTAATTTTTTGGCCATGAATTTTTTTAGGCCGGGTGCGCATACTTATCATATTCATATAGAACAATGGTCTTTATATTTTGCAAAATCGTGATTGATCGAGAACAATCAGCATGTATTCATCATACATTCATAGAACAATGGTCCGGTCTTTATAGTAAGCAAATCCTGATCGCATTAGGGGGAAAAAAAGTGTCAAACTTTCGTTATGCAATCACGATTTGATTAAGAGAGGCTAGAATATGCCGGAACCACAAGTGACACAGACATTATTATCTTATCATATACCTTGTTAATTACAAAAAAAAATGTTTGGATTTTGGGTCTCAGAACTCCTCCCCCATATCTTAACCTTGTATTGTCAAGGAAAAAAATAGGTCTATTACATTTAATGAACTTGATTCATAATAAAGCGGACGCTACAACTCTAAGCAGTGCAGCAAGAATTACCAACAGTTTAGGATTTGCTCTTCCTATTTATTGCTTACGATGAAACAGTCTTCCATGAAAACTGTCAAAATCCGAAATATCCCATCAGAACAATTATTTAAAAGGGGAAAAAATATTCTTGGTCTGGATTCAGCAGGCAACCTATGATATAAACAGCAGAATACTGTAAGTTTGGTATGAAGTACGAATCTGGGGCAAAAAATCCACCAAGAAAAGAATAAACACCAAGTAATCAGGATCAGTCGAGCTTTGCTATTACAGCATCTACCACTTCCTGGGTGGTACTGTTGCCTCCCAGGTCCTTGGTCCTGTATTTGCCTTCGGCAATCACATACTTGACATATAAAAAAATGCAATCTCAGCCATGCGTCAATAGAAATTAATGGTTCAGATTTGACAACCATACATAAAAATTTTGTATGCATTGATTTAGGTAAATAGGTGGCATACATATTAAATAGTAAAGTTTATATATATATATATATATATATATATATATATATATATATATATATATATATATATAATATTTTATTAATTTGTTTATCCTCTTGGAATTAAGACTAAGAGGTTATTATGTACAATATGGATTAACAGATTAGATAATTCATGAGTTATCAAGTCGGATATGTAAATGGATTAATAACTAAGTAACTTACTACTAGTTTGGCTATAAAAGGACAACCAACAACTTATTTCCTCCTTTTCTTTAGACTCGTCTCCTTCACGATACTTTAAGATGCTAGAAAATAAAGGAGAGTTAGGAGAGAAGCACTAGTTGCCCTTCTTCACAACACATGTTGGTGTTACTATTTATTCTCTTCTCCTACTTGAGCTATCTTTACTCTCCAGCAAATAATCCCAACCTAATCTTAAAATCTTAGAACCCTAATCAAAACAGTTGAATACAAAAATAATGTGACATGTAATACAACTTGTTACACAACTGGTAACCAAGCACCACTTGCCACCTGATTTGATCAGGTAAAATCACCATGATCCGTCACCTCTGCAGTGTCCCTGATAATCAGCTTCCTCTCAATTTCATTTCTCCACCACAAAGATGAGTTCACTGTATGCCCCTCCAAATCTCCGTCTCCTCCGGTCATGCCTCTCCTCGTCCAATCTAGCAGTCAACTCAATCCCCCAAATCCTAGCCTCCATGGACACTAAATCTTTCTCGATTTCAGTCACAACTCCACTGGAGCTCAACCCCAGCACCTGCTCACCCTACCGTCAACACTAACTTCAATTTTTACTATCATGCCTAGTCCTCCACCACCAAGGACCAACAGTTTGGATTTCGACTCGCTTGTTTCTGCTCTACCAATGAGGTTTCACTACTCCGACAACAATAAATTCTTTGCACTCTCCATCTGTCTGCTATTGCCAACCGTCCGAACTAACCAGCTCTACTTGTCACTCCTCTACTAGTCTCTCCCTCTCTTTCGTGCGTGCGCGTGCGCGCACCCACTTCCCGTGGCATTTGAACACATATCTCTTCTCGCCTGTAAGTCTACCTATGTTGCATTAAAGCCTGCACCCTAATATTCCAAGAGATTCGTCACACAAGTTCCATGTTGAACACGGGCCTCCCACAATACAACAACATTTATTTTCTTTTTTTCTTAGCAAACTCTTCATGCTAGACCATCTTGAGACGGTTTCAGGGGAGTGCTAAGAAGACAGATGGGCAAGAGCCAAACCATCGGGTCGTGATTCCCAGAACCTTGCGTTCTAAAAATACATAACTACACTGACAATATTAGTAATTTCACCTGGTCTTACTTGGTGATCACTGATTTGGGATTTTGAGCACAGATTTTACGGAAGTACAGGGATTTTGAGCACAGACTTTAATGACAAATTTTGATTTTGATTTGGTTGGGGTGCACCAGGCCCTTGCAATAGTGCAACGCATGGACGACGCTAAGAGCCCACAGTAGCAAGCTACTGCATATGGACTCTCCCCCTGAAAAAAATTAATTTAATATCGTTGTGAGCACATGGCCCACATATCAGATATTAAACTGATAAGAACAGATACTACACTTGATCTTAGCCAAAAGGCCGAGAAAGGTATGCTTGGAAATGGTGCCCTGAGGTTCCTTTTATAACCTCTTTCTCAGCCAGGGTCTTCCGTGCCAGTCGATGTGGGAATAAAGTAACATCCATTCTGCTGACACTCAACTTTCTACTCGTCTGTCAACTCATTGTGGCATCACCTACAACTCTTAACAGCACAACCCTTACCAATGAGTTTACTATCAACAATCGGCCATCATCGACCGCCAAAGCTTCGAGCTTCTTAAAAGCTGCACCACATAAAGATTAAGCCTCAATGGCCTGTAGCATCCGACGTCGTCTGTGCAGATGGAGGAGCAGGCCCATTACTTATGTTCCCAGTGTTTGGCAGGTCATCGCAAGTTCCATATGCGGCATTCCCCTGCTTGAAACAGAGTAGCAACGTTAAGTTTATTGGATGCAGTAGCCATTGGTAGCTAGGCAAATTAATCAAGCATGTACCGATCGAAAATTAACTAGTTACCGAACCTTGCAGTAAGCAATGTCGTTGCATCCGCAAACCAATTGTCCATTAGCAATGTCTGTAGCCTGGGGAGCTCCTCCTCCGTCACTTCTCTGCATGAAAGTTGATCAACTTCAACTTCCGGAAATGTACGTTATGAGCCAACAAGTTAATACTAAGCAGAGTTTATAAGCTAGGCAGCTAGTGTTAGTGCCGAGACAATTTCGATGAATAACTGAAATATCGTAACAATTGTACAAACAATCGTTATTACGTAACACTTCACCGAAGGTACGTAGTAAAATCCCACAAGTGCTACCCTTCACAGAAGGTGCACAGAACGTAACACTTCACAGAAGGTACGTAAGAGAAATTCCACAAGTGCTACCCTTCACAGAAGGTGCACAAACAGAATTCTGATAATATCAACGCAAACACTTCACCGAAGGTGCGTTAATAGAATCCTGACAGAATCAACAAAGAAGATGACTGGCGAAGATGAGATAACTCCTGCTGGGGTGAATGAACCACCGTTGCTCAAAGCTTTATTCGCCCCACACGAGCACGAACAGCTTCCAGGAACCAGCAAGTTCACGAAGAACTTCTGGAACGCTCGTAAGTCAATATTTGAGACTTGAACGGGCTTCCTGGACTTAACAGACTCCCTCAACTCTCTTCTTAGTGCATCTTTCAAAGGAGGCCAAGGGGCTCTATTTATAGAGTGGAGTTGAGACTTCACCTCTTCTCCTATCCGATGTGGGACTAAAATACCAATACTCAAAAATAGAGTTTGATATTTTAGATCATCCCACAATCAGCATAGAAGTGTGCCAGTCCACGCCTACCCCCCGAACACTCCCGTGCATGCACGAGACATCCTGGAGTCCGTGTCCGAGTCCGCACAACAAAAATTAACTTGCATTCTTGTTGGATTTAATCCTTTTTCCTTCTAGGAAAATACTTCCACATGGCACAAACTTGTGCCCCACTACACCACATGTGCACACCTCAACACAAGCAATACATTATATTGAGATACTCACCATTTGGTGTAGCCGATGTGGGACTATTTTTCTAGTCCAAAGGTAAAAACACCAACAATCCCCCACATATCTCAATATATGGGTTGAGCGTTCCCCACAGTGACTGCCCATCATGCATTAGGAGAGATGTCGCTACGACTTGAATCTTTCCGCATAGGTTAAATAACAGCATGATACAAGAATGGACTATGCCTTGAATTCTGTATCATAACTGCAATTCTTCCTACTCACATAATGACATCAACTGTGCTTCTGGCTGCACATTGAAGGCCTTGTGCCAGCCTGGTTTCAGTGTATAATTTTTGGGCGTCTACAAGTTTACCCTCAAGAGATGGACGGATATCTCTGTCCATACACTAGGTGAGTTCTTTATAAAGAGTCATGGCATGAAGCATTGCGCTTCTTTGCGGTGCTACGCCGCTATGACATGGCTTAAAACCGAGGCTTTACCCCACCTGGGTACCTCATCGTAGTGTCATACTACTGTAGCATGAGGTCACAGGCCTCTTTGTAGTGCCAAACTACCCAGCATGAAGCCTTGCGCTTCCGTGCGGTATTACGCCGCTATGACATGGCTCACAAAGCCGAGGCTTTACCCTACCTGGTACCTCTTCGTGGTGTCATGCCACTGTAACATGAGGATATCGTCCTCTTTGTAGTGCTGTCTACCTCTCTTTATTACGATTATCATACAACATTAGGCTACCTGCCTATTTGCGGTGCTACTCCGCTGTGACTTGGCTTGCAAAGCCGAGGCATTACCCCTACCTGGGAACCTCATGGTGGAGTCACCCCACTGTAGCATGGAGTTACACTCCTTGTAGTGCTGCGCTACCGTGCTTCCTGTAAAGCACTCCAGGCATTCACTCTGCCTGAGAACTCATTAAAGCATTTAAGCCAACCTTCCCACAGGAATCGTTTTCCGCAGAAAACAACAGTAGACAACAGTGGTTGTAGGTCCGTAACCTCTCCATGTCACATAGGACAAGTACCCACCGTTCCTGATATTCTTCTGGTTAATAGTCCTCCCTTGAACCAAAAGCTAGATGCCTAGTAGATTTCTCTTTGAACTAATAGCATAAAACTTTATGGTAGGAATATAATAACACAATATCAGAATGCCTTCAAGCCCATTTTACAAGTTGTGTCATCGACCAGCTGGCGCTTGAGGCCCTTGGTGAACGGATCCACCAGGTTCTCCTGACTCCGAACATCAATCACTACAATAACACCTCTCTTGATAAGATCGTGTACTGCTCTGTGCTTCAACCGCACCGTTCTCTTCTTTCCGTTGAAGAGTTCATTTGATGCCACTGCTGCTGCCGCCTGGTTGTCACAGTATATCGGTATTGCCGGTATCTGAGCCCCAACCACCGAAAGATCATACATGAGCTCCCGAAGCCACTCTGCTTCATCTGCAGCAGCATCCAATGCAAAGAATTCAGATTCCATGGAGGAGCGAGATAACATAGTCTGCTTCTTCGACTTCCACGATATAGCAGCTCCGCCCATGGCGAATACGAATCCACCTGTGGAATACTCGCTCTCCATATCTGAATACCAGCTAGCATCACTGAAGCCTTCCACTACTGACGGATCTTCGCTGTAGAAAAGTGCATATGTCTGAGTTTTCTTGAGATATCTCATAACACGCTTCACAGCTTTCCAGTGCTCAACACCTGAATTGCTAGTGAACCGACTCAGCATTTCCACTGCAAAGGCTATGTCAGGCCTTGTGGCAGTAGTAGCGTACATCAAGCTTTCGATGACGCTAGCGTACTCCAACTGCCTGACGCTTTTCCTCGAATTTGGCTCCGACTTCTGATCACTCCGGTATGGTGTATCAATAAAAGGAAGATCTTGATACCCGTAGCGAGTGATCATCTTCTTAATATAATGAGATTGTGACAGCGCTATTCCAGTGCCTGTCCGGATGATCTTGAGCCCCAAGATTACGTCGGCATCCCCCAAGTCCTTCATACTGAACTTGGTCGAGAGGAATTTCTTTGTCTCTGTTATGCAGCTTAAATCCGTACCTAGGATTAGCATGTCATCCACGTAAAGACATACGATTACTCCTCTTCCGTCAGCAAACTTCGTATAGACACACTTGTCTGTTTCACTGACCCTGTAGCCATTTGACCTTATTACTTTGTCAAACTTCTTATGCCACATTTTGGGAGCTTGTTTCAAACCATACAGAGACTTCATCAACTTGCAGACTTTGTCTTCCAGACCTCTGACGACAAAACCTTCTGGTTGTTGCATGTAGATCTCTTCGGTCAGCTCGCCATTAAGGAATGCCGTTTTCATATCCATCTGATGTATCACCAGCTTGTGTATTGCTGCTAGAGCAATTAACAATCTGATGGTTGTCATCCGAGCTACTGGAGCATAAGTGTCAAAGTAGTCGATCCCCTGCTTCTGAGCAAACCCCTTGGCCACTAGCCTGGCCTTGAACTTGTCAATGGTTTCATCTGCTTTCATCTTCTTCTTGAAGATCCATTTGCATCCGATGGGTCTTGCTCCTTCTGGCAGGTCAACCAATACCCATGTGTTGTTGGAGGTGATTGAGTCAATCTCGTTGTCTATCGCCTCCTTCCAGAATACAGCATCTCTAGTCTTCATCGTCTCATCATAGGTAAGCGGATCTGCTTCTACATGATAGGTGACGAAGTCATCTCCGAAGTCTTTCGGCCTCCTCGTTCGCTTAGTTGACGGCTCAGCGAGTTCTGGTTCAGCTGGTGTCTCCTTGACGACAGCTTCATCTTGGACTACTGGTTCATTAAAGACTTCTGTCTGCTTTGTACCCTCATTATTCTTCGAAAGATCCGCGAGAACAATATTCTTGTGTTTTGCAAACTTGTCTTCAAAGTATTCAGCATCGCGAGATCCGATGATATGGTTTGACTCGATATCAAGGAATCTTCGAGCATCACTCTTCTTGGCATACCCCAAGAAGATCGCCTTCGTAGTCCTTGTCCCCAGCTTCTGAATCTTCAGATCCGGGAGCTTCACATAAGCCAGACACCCTCACACTCGAATGACATTCAAGTTAGGTCTGACTTTGAACCAGAGTTCATGAGGAGTTATGTCGGAAGTTGCATATGGCACTCTGTTCAGAATGAACGTTGCCGTTAGTGCAGCTTCTCCCCAGTAACACTTTGGAAGACCCGCAGTCAACAGCATGGAGTTCATCATCTCTGTCAACGTTCTGTTCTTCCTTTCTGCTACTCCGTTGGATTGAGGAGAGTACGGAGCCGTTGTCTCATTGATGATTCCATGTTCTTTGCAGAATGATGAGAATTCATGAGACCGATACTCCCCGTCTCGATCACTCCTTAACCTCTTGAGTTGTTGTCCAGTTTGCCGCTCAGCCTCGGCCCTGAACTCCTTGAACTTCTCGAATGCTTTGTCTTTAGACTTGAGCAAGTAGACGAAAGCATACTTTGAGAAGTCATCGATGAAAGTAATGAAATACTTCATCCCGGCCTTTGTAGAGAATTGTTTGAAGTCACAGATATCTGAGTGAACCAACTCCAGAAGATCTGTGCTTCGATGGACCCTGTGAAAAGGTTTCTTTGTGATCTTCGTCTGAGCACATACTTCGTATTTTTCTACCTTACCCCCACACTTGGAGATAAGTCCTAGACTAGACATTCTGTTAATCCTTTTACAATGAACATGTCCTAGCCTATTATGCCACAACTCAAGGGAATAATCAGAAAAAGTGATTGTATTTATATTATCATGCTGGGTTACAATAAGCTGAATCTTGTACATTCCTTCAGTTTGGAATGCTTTTCCGAAGAATGTACCCTTCTTGGACATCACCAACTGGCCAGCATTGATGTCCATCCTCAAGCCTGCGTTGCAGAGCAGACTTCCAGATATCAGGTTCTTAGCAATTACTGGAACATGCTTCACACCTTGAAGCGTCAGAGTGTTCCCCGATGTGAGTTTCAGCTCCACCATCCCGATCCCCAGTACTTCAGCTTGTGCTTGGTTTGCCATTATGACCTTCTCTGAAGTTGGCTCATAAGAGACGAACCAGTCTTTGTCTGAACAGACATGGCAGGTCGCACCAGTGTCTATCCACCAGTCCAAGTCAGCCCCCACAGTTGCAACCTGTGCTATCATGGCAACTAGATTAGTAATCATAGAAACCTTACTAGGCTCACCTTGTTCTTTGGGCTTGGACTTGCATTCGGATTTGTAGTGGCCCTTCTTGCCACAATTGAAGCAAGTCACATGGGACTTGGACTTCTGCTGCTTGAAAGCAGGACCCTTCGCTTTCAGATTCGTGAAGTTCTTCTTTTTGCGATGAGAAGCAGCCTGCTTCCCCTGGTACTCTCTGGTTTGGACCATATTTGCCTTCGTAGGTGTTTGGACAGAGTATCCATCTTCTGTTGAGAGCGCATCTCGTCCTCAACATGGATCTCTTGCAAGAAATCTTCCAAGCTAATTTCCATCTTCTTTCGATGCATCCTTGCATAGAAGTTGCTCCATTCTGTAGAAAGTTTCGCGACGATCCCTCCAACGACAAACTTGTCGACGAGGGGCATGTTCTCGTCTTCTAGTTTCTGACGCAACTTCAGAAACTCCTCCACTTGGGGCAGCATCGCCTTCTCGTCTTCGAAGGTCCACTTGTGGTATTTTTCTACCATGAAGATCTTGGACCGGTTCTCGTCATCTTCATAGAGCTTTCCCAAGGAGTCCCATATCTCTTTAGCAGATGTCTTCTTGGAGTAGGACTCTGCCAGAGAGTCTTCTATGGAATTGAGTATCAGTAGTTTGCATATACTGTTTTCTCTCTTCCACTTTGCTTGCTTGGTCGTAGCAGCGGCCACAGCCGCAGCAGATCCAGTGGTTGGAACGATCGGTTCTTCTTCTGACAGCACGTGATCAACATTCACGAGTTGAAGATTTAAAGTGACCTTTCGTCTCCATATCTGGAAGTGTTTGCCATCGAATTTTTCCAACTTGTTAAAGCCGGTATCGATGAGCGAAGCACGAGAATTATCCATCTTCTCAATAAAGCTTTGAGATTGTTAGTACCGAGGCACAATTTCGATGGATAACTGAAATATCGTAACAATTGTACAAACAATCGTTATTACGTAACACTTCACCGAAGGTATGTAGTAAAATCCCACAAGTGCTACCCTTCACAGAAGGTGCACAGAACGTAACACTTCACAGAAGGTACGTAAGAGAAATTCCACAAGTGCTACCCTTCACAGAAGGTGCACAAACAGAATTCTGATAATATCAACGCAAACACTTCACTGAAGGTGCGTTAATAGAATCCTGACAGAACCAACAAAGAAGATGACTGGCGAAGATGAGATAACTCCTGCTGAGGTGAATGAACCATCGTTGCTCAAAGCTTTATTCGCCCCACACGAGCACGAACAGCTTCCAGGAACCAGCAAGTTCACGAAGAACTTATGGAACGCTCGTAAGTCAATATTTGAGACTTGAACGGGCTTCCTGGACTTAACAGACTCTCTCAACTCTCTTCTTAGTGCATCTTTCAAAGGAGGCCAAGGGGCTCTGTTTATAGAGTGGAGTTGAGACTTCACCTCTTCTCCTATCCGATGTGGGACTAAAATACCAATACTCAAAAATAGAGTTTGATATTTTAGATCATCCCACAATCAGCATAGAAGTGTGCCAGTCCACGCCTACCCCCCGAACACTCCCGTACATGCACGAGACATCCTGGAGTCCGTGTCCGAGTCCGAGTCCGCACAACAAAAATTAACTTGCATCCTTGTTGCACTACACCAAATTGTTCAATTTCTAATGGACCATTTTTTAAGTTTCCAACGGACATAACCCGTTACAAATTAGTAACACAATAAACCCGTTACTAATGACTTAGGCTGTTGCAAATATAGGACTTTTCCTCCCTGTAATCATTTATTAACAGGTAAAAAAGGACATCCTGGTACAAATAGTATATATCATTCCCGAAAACCTAAAATTATTAGTTGTGAAAAATTGGGAGCACAGCCAAAATTCTCGCGGCAAACTTCCCTCCAATTTCACAATATACTCCCTTCCACATCCGATTCTCTCTTCATTCCCAAAATCTCCATTTGGGAAAATGAACTTTTCTCTCTACAGACTCCCATTATTCTTCCTTAAATTTTGAATCTAGGGTTTCATAGATCACTAGGACCCCTAGATCCGAAGAAGAAGAAGGAGAATTCTTTGATGGCAAATTTCATCCCAAAGTTCGATCGTGAATTCCGCGTCGGACACGCCAGCGGCGACTGCTCAAGCTCCTCCAACGACGAGCACCGTTGCCGTCGATCTGAATCGCCGAGTCGTCCGTCGCCTCCTCAGCCGCTCGGTCGCCCACTAGACCGAGGACATCATCACCACCATCGAGCGCTGCAACCGCAAGTCTGAGCTCCTCGCCCTCACCAGCCTCAAAACCCTCCTCGAGTCCTCCTTCCTCCCCCCCGCTGCAACCGTAGTTCTGTAAAACTTGCATTTTCTTTTACTGTTTTCAGACAATTCGATCTTCTGAAATAATTTGGAATATTGAGACGACTTGCTAAGATTAAATTTTTTTCACAATTCCTTTCTGTAGGAGACTAATTTTTTAATATTATAGTCTATCTATATCATAAATCATCTATTACTAGTACAATATGTTTTCCTACTGAATAAGAAAACAGTGACCAGTATTGACACAATTAATTTTTATGTCTATTGCACAATATAGTTTGTCTTGTTCAATATGTTTTCTTTGATTGCTAGACTATACATGTTAGCTTTGTTGCATGAACACTGTGTTGTGGATCCACATCAAGTGTGGTGTAACCTAGTTTATTTTTGAGGCTTGTAGCTTGTTTTATTGTTAATTTAGTCCGACATGACATGGACACCTTCATTAAGTTTTTTTGCTTTGTAGCATGTTGGCTATATCCAATTTAGGCAAAATGTAGTTTACTTGTTTCTATTGCTAGCTGAGTAGCACAATCCTTAGTTGTCGACTTCTAATTTGGCTTAAATATCTTCAATAATCTTCAATATCCCTCTGGTATTAGTCCTAACATTTTCCTATTATAGGCAATATCATGTCTCAAGGGTTTGATCCACAATATATTTTCATCTCACTACCTTATCAAATAGAAAATTGCTACTATATTTCTGGTTAGAACATACCTCTCCGATTCCTGTTTCTTAGTTTTATTATTCTCATTGATGTTTCCTATCCCTATGGTATGTAATTAAAAATTCCAAGCTCTGATATTTTTTTTCTTGCCAATTGCATGTCTTCTTTTGGATGATTTCATTTTTTATATACATTTTCTTTCCTGGTTATGCATGTCTTAGTCAGTTCTTGCAGAAATGCCAATGATGGGTTTAAATATACTTTGAGTGCCTAAAAACTATGAAAAGTACTTAATCTGAGGCATTGCAAATTACTAACTAATTGTAGACTTTTATGGCAATTCTTCTTACACTTGTATTTTGTAAAATTATGTTTTTATATTTCCGAACAGCCTATCCGAGTGAGTGAGAACCTCAAGATTCAATATAGGCAAATTGTAGTTTAATTGTTTCTATTGCTAGCTGAGTAGCACAATCCTTTGTTGTCGACTTCTAATTTGACTTAAATATCTTCAATATCCCTCTGGCATTAGTCCTAACCTTTTCCTATTATAGGCAATATCATATGTTTCAAGGGTTTGATCCACAATATATTTTCATCTCACGACCTTATCAAATAGAAAATTGCTACTATGTTTCTGGTTAGAACATAACTCTCCGCTTCCTGTTTCTTAGTTTTATTATTCTCATTGATGTTTCCTATCCCTATGGTACGTAATTAAAAATTCCAAGCTCTGATATTTTGCTTGCCAATTGCATGTCTGCTTTTGGATGATTTCATTTTTTTTTCTTTTACATTTTTTCCCTGGATATGCATGTCTTAGTCAGTTCTTGCAGAAATGCCAATGATGGGTTTAAATATACTTTGAGTGCCTAAAACTATGAAAAGTACTTAATCTGAGGCATTGCCAATTACTATCTAATTGTAGACTTTTATGGCAATTTCTTCTTACACTTGTATTTTGTGAAGTTATGTTTTTATATTTCCAAACAGCTTATCTGAGTGAGTGAGAATCTCAAGCTTCTAACCAAAAAGTGTTCTTGTCTAATATTCCTAGTATTTTTCAAGAAATCTTATCACCTATGCTAGTATGCTTCAAATAGTGAATTATTGTTATACCTTTCTCTTGCCCACTTGTAGCTGCCAGAAGTATCATCTGATTCATCCAAATTAGATAGAAAAACTAGATTATTTTTCTTCCTATTAAATTTTGTATTCAATTTAATTTTGGGTTTTGAGTATAAATTTCTCTGCAAGTGATGAGAAATAGACAGGGACATCAGTTACTCATTTATAACGAGGATGATGACTTAAGTCTTGTTCGTATCTCTCTGATGCTTTATTATGTTACTAACATTTTTTTTTTCTTTTTAATGCATATAAGAGTAGTTGATTTCAAGTTGTTATTCTTCTATTTGAACCTATATTTCCTCCCTTAAAAGGTGCCTTTGAAACCAAAAAACAGTAGACATGGATATTTGTCATGGTTATGAGGCCTATCTTCTGCATGTCCAGTTATGTTTCTTGTTTATTACCTTGTAAAAGTATATTCCCGTGATGATCAGTATAAATATTTTTTTTTGCCCGACTTTGTGTGAAATTTTGATAGACAGGTTAAATTTTTATTACCCTAGTACTGAGAGAGAATTCATGGATGACGAATGTTGATTTTTCATCAAAAAGGTCTTTGGATTAAAGAAGCCAACAAGGAAGAGGATTTATTGCTTTCTTATTGTTTTCCATGTTTCTAGGGTATTAGTGAGCATGTTTTTTGTATGCTAGAAGATAGACTGAAGGAGCAGAAGCATCTTTTCATATCCGATGATTTGATATGTTCCTTGCTGACAAGATTAAGGTCAGTTTTGGACGAGATAACATATTCTTTTATGGGGAGAGGTTTTCTCTAACTATCAAATATCTTTCTAAGCAAAGGAGGAACAAATAGTTGTTTCTCACGGGGGCAAAGGGGGAAGCTTGAGTGTCAATCTTTTTTTTTTTTTTACCAATAATTAGATTATAAGGACACCATTCTTTTTACCTACCAATTTTTGTAGGATAAGGAGAACATTTTTTAAAACCCCATCTTCAAAAATGGTACTGATGCATATAACATACATTTGTGGAGAAGCCTTCTTGTTCAAATTTTCAAATTTGATACTGGATCTATATTAATATACACTAAGGTCCTTTTTGGTAACTTGTAAGTTGGATGGATACTGTCCTACTTTCAGGATTTTAGTCTGGATTTGTAAGATCCTATGCTTGGTTCAAGTAGGATTTCCTCCTGTAATAAGTAAAAGTAACGATGATAGATGGATTATGATGGGTCTTGTTGGGTCGATGGGATGAGTTGGGTGGAAATGAGTTTAGTGATGGGAGACAAGATGGTGAGAGGTACTATGGAGGCCGAGGGTGAGGTTGGAGCTATTGCTCGCGATTTGGCGCGGCATGGAAACTTGATGGATTTGGCCAGAGGGAACATGGATCTTTGTCACCTTGGTACTCATCCCTCATCTCCTTGCAACGAGGGGAGGAGATGTGATGGCATGGGGCGTGTTGGCGGCCGAGAGGTCGGGAATGTGACTGGGTATCAGAAACTGGTGAAAATACAATTGATCCATGTTTATTGTCTGATTATTAGTCTAATAATCGTTATAGCTTGGCTATTACTGATTAGAGAGCAGTAGCCCCCAACATAAACATTAGCTTGTTAAGGGTTTAATATAATCCCAAGTTGATTAGATAATTTTATCATTGTGAAGCTGCTGTGGTAGCATTCACGAAGTGTCTTTATTTCTATATATTTAATGTGTTGACCTGAAGTCTTATAACATCATCCCGGTGAATTGTTCCGTTTGACTATTTTTTGAAACTGGCAGTTGATCTAAGTCTACCCTTTGATACTGTCTAATATTTAGTTATGGCTAGGCTGCTATGCTGCTTAACCGTTAAAAGATTTTTCATTTGTATATTTGTTGATGTTATTTTGTTCACTCGAATCATTGTGGTTATTCATTGTTAAAGTCTTATTTGATGTGCAGGCTACATTTGATTGCCTCATGAAAACTTACGGTTTCTTGACACCTGATCTCTGGACCGAGACCTGCTTTGCTTGTTATGCAATTTTTTTATTGGATACTCAGAAAAATTATTTTTTCTTGTTATTTAAACAGATTTACGAGAAGATCCTGAGGTTTGAACTTTCTTTCATATTAAAGCGGACCAACTATTCTCAGAATATTTCTTATAGTTGAGTGCACATATGACTGATTATGTTTCCTCGTGGAACATCATCTGCTTCAGAAACATGCCTTACTAACTAGACACAAGTGCCAGAAATTCACATGAATGTTCATTACTTGAAGCCGTGATATTTCTAGATGAACTCCATTGAGATTTCTTACTTGGCAGTAACCAAATTAATATTCATGACAGGAAATATCAATGAAAATTTCACTGTAGTGTTTGTTCATGTTTACCTTCTCAATCACAAATCTATATACTCTTAGACGTGTATGCATTTTATCTGCATGAGTTTGGTGACTATTGTATGGTAAACTGATGAAAATGTGTTTCAGTCATTTCTTAGGGGAATATTTTTAAGAAATGGTAGACCTATTGAGGATGAGAGGTTACCTTCAATTGCAGCAAGAGAATTGAGGCAGCTTCAACAACACCATCCCGTCTCTGTCATGAGGTAGTTACTTTTCTTCTGCTAATAAGTCAATGCTTTGTGTCTATCCTGTCATCATTTTGGGATGGTAATATCTGGTACTACAGCATGGGGAAAGAGATCAGACTGGTCCAACTTCAATTAAATTAGGCATGTACTCATTTATCCTCGATAGGCCCAAGCCTATTTATACTTGTGTCTCAATTGCAGGGAAAAAAACATATATAGCACTATTTTTATTTTTGACTTCGAGGGTCAGTTTGGTGCAGATACTTTTACCAGTGCATATGAAGATTCAACTAGAATTTTGGACCACCTTACACAAAAAATAACAAGGGTTACCATGATTCTGAGAGACGGAGAGGTAGATTCCTAATCCTAGTAGTATGGTTTTGTTCTTTCTGCTATAGATGGTTAGATGAAAACCTATATATTTGATATTTTATCCCATGGTGACAATTTGATACTACTTTTCCTATTGGCCGGGTTGGTGAGTATATGTATAGAACAATAATGAGTAATCTTACAGGAATATTATTATTTTTCTTGAAATGTGAAGATGCAAGGTCTTTTGTACAACCTGCAGGTTTGAATTCTTTTGGATAATTGTGACAGACGAAAGGTTAACCTGCAGTATCGGCGTTACATGTAAGTTGCCAAAGGTTTTGTGCTCATGTTCTTTTGTTCATCTCTTAGAAATAAATTTGATATTTGATTACTTTTTTGAATCTCTCAAACTCAATGACCACTGTGCTCTTTATAATTGCAGATGACTATCAATTATATGAGCGGAAGAAAGAATTCATGGAAAGATATGGTTTTCATCCGCAACAGCATCTTATTATTTGTTTCCCTCTTGTACCTTAATATTGTTTCCCTTGAAACTTATGGAGAAGTTATTTTTTTCTTTATGAAAGCTGAAGTTGAGAAATATCGACGCATTTGAGCTAGCTTAAGACTTTTTCTATTTCTCTCATGGAGTGAGTTATTTTGTTTAAAGTCATGCTATGGCAGAAATTTATTCTAGATTTTGGAACTTGTTCTTTTGTTTACACTTGAGACATATTGTTTAAAGTTTATTTTTTTCTCCAGATACCCTTGTGTCTATCAGTCTATTGGTAGCAAAGTGTATTAAAACTAGTTAGTTAAGTGCCATGAATAGAACAAAAGGAATGTTCTAAACAAATTTATGTTGGTCAGACTGCATCATTCCATTAGTGATCAATTCTAAAATTAAATTTTTTCCAATTTTTTTTAAAATATATTAACGACCTATTTTCATTAGTATTAAATTCTAAAATTATTTTTTTTCCATTTTTTTAAATATACTAACGGTTATAGCCCGTTAGTATTTAATTCTATATATATCTAAATGCCTGTTAGAAAAATAGTTAGTAACGGCTATAGCCGTTAGAATTGTTGAAACACTAACGGACATGGTCTGTTAGAAGAACAGTTACTAATATTACCCACGCCTATATACTCACGGAATATATCCGTTAGAATTAATTTTGGTAACATGTTTAGACCGTTACAATACACGTGTTTTGGTGTAGTGTTGGATTTAATCCTTTTTCCTTCTAGGAAAATACTTCCATATGGCACAAACTTGTGCCCCACTACACCACATGTGCACACCTCAACACAAGCAATACATTATATTGAGATGCTCACCATTTGGTGTAGCCGATGTGGGACTATCTTTTCTAATCCAAAGGCAAAAACACCAACAGCTAGTACCCTATAAAAATCTACAGCTATGAAATTGGGCCATCGGCTTCCCGATGCACTGTGACAAGTGTGCATCGTATTCACAAGAGGCTCCGAATTGTGCTTGCAGGCAGTAACCAAATTCGTGTTCATTAACCGGGATTCTTCTTCCTATATTGGTTTTTCGACTACGTATCTCCATTCGTACGCGATGCCCTCCGAAGCTTCCTTGGCTGGTTCGGAAGTAAAAACTGTTGGGTTTTGGTCTTTTTCAAAGTGAATTTTAGTCCCACATCGGCTAGACCAAAGGACTTGTATCTCTATATATTAGCTTTGCTAGTTTAGAGATGCACATGTGGTGTGAAGGTGCACATGGGTGTGCCATGTGGGGTTGTTTTTCTAATGGAAAAAAGGCTAAATCAACAATTGAAAGCATTCATGCTTTTTGCTCTTGGAAAATTTATTTCCATGGGAGCTAAGCTCCGACTCGGACTCGGACTCGGGCTCATGGGCTCATAAGGCGTAATGTGGCATTTTGTTGGCGCACTTTGCACTTAGCCATAGGTTGCGCGACCAGGGTGCGCGCCAGGTTGCGCACAGGTTGTGCCGGGTGCGCTGGCTGCGCGTATGGCGCGCGTGGCGCACGTTGCACGAGTGGCGCAAGGTGGCGCAGGTTGTGCAGTGGCGCAGTGCGTGCAGTAGCGCAGGTTGGCGCAAGTGGCTCAGTGCGCAGTATGCAAGGCGCACAGGGTGCCAGAGTGGCGAAACTTGCTTCAGATCGTGCCTGTGCATGATCTGAGCGGTTATTGCACGTTCGGAGTGGTCATTACCACGTCCCGAATATTGTGCTAACCGGGCAGTTGCTACTCGGGCCTATATAAGGTCTCCTCTCTTTCACAGGCAGAAAAATAATACAGAATACATTCAGAGAGTCACAAAAGTTTACAAGTGTTTCTTAACACAAGTAAACAGAGTCTGTGAGAGAGAAGAGAAGCTTTGCACCAGCGTTGCTTTTGCACGGGAGTCCGTGTACGATCCGAGGAGTCAGAAGAGCAGAAGTGTTCCAAAGTTCTCCGTCGAACTTGCTGGTTCCTGGAAGCTATTCGTGTGGGGCGAATATAGCTTTGAGCAATGGTGATCATTCACCCCAGTAGGCCATCTTCCATCTTTCGCTTGTCATCTTCTTTGTTGTTGTGATTACGAAATCTTCTTAGATTCTCGTATATCATATGCTGCTGTAGATTACGAAATCTTTTTAGATTCTCGTAATACAATAACAAGTTCTTCTTAGATCTTCGTTATACTTGTGCAACCTTCCTAGAAGTGTTGC
The DNA here is from genome assembly GCA_029216955.1 of Iris pallida. Classification (NCBI taxonomy): domain Eukaryota; kingdom Viridiplantae; phylum Streptophyta; class Magnoliopsida; order Asparagales; family Iridaceae; genus Iris; species Iris pallida. Next base: position 2,486,811 of record JANAVB010021796.1, read on the forward strand.
GTTGGAACACTGTTCTTACAATTGTTTCTAATTCTCAGTTTTCCATCGAAAAATTGTGCCCCGGCACTAACAATCTCAAAGCCATATTGCTACGATGGAAAACTTTAATGCTTCACTCCTCAATACTGACTTTTGTAAGTTAGAAAAGTTTGATAGAGAGCATTATCAAGTCTGGAAGAGGAAGGTTTATCTCACTCTTCAACTAAGAGACGTTGATCATGTGCTTCTTGATGAGGAACCTACTGTTCCAGATACTGGGTCTGCTGCTGCAATCGCTGCGGCTACTAAACTTCAGGCCAAATGGAGAAAGAAAAATAGCATTTGCAGGCTGCTTATCCTGAATGCTATGGAGGATTATCTAGCAGAATCTTACAGTAAAAAACTAATTGTCAGAGACATATGGGAGTCTCTGGAGAAACTGTACGAAGAAGACAAGAACATGAGCAAGATATTTGTGGTTGAAAAATATCACAAATGGCTCTTTGAGGACGAGAAGTCCATGTTGCCGCAGGTAAAAGAATTTCTGAAGCTGCGACAGAAGTTGGTAGACGAGGCAATGCCCCTCTCTGACAAGTTTGTTGTTAGAGGGATTGTCTCGAAGCTCCCCGCTGGGTGGAGTAAGTTCTATGCAAATATGCATAGGAAGAAGCTTGAGATCAGTCTTGAAGATCTCTTGCAGGAAATCTATGTTGAGGACCAGATGCGGGCTCAACTGAAGGTGGACACACTGTCCAAGCAATTGGCTAACGCCAATCTGGTTCATACCAAGGAACCAAGGAAAAAGCAGGCGGCTTCCCACAGCAAGAATAAGGACCCTAACAATCTGAACGTGAAGGGGACTTCCTTCAAGCGAAAGAAGGCAAAGTCTCAGATGCCTTATTTCAAGTGTGGCAAGAAGGGCCATTTCAAAAGTGAATGCAAAGCAAAAACCAAGCAATCAGAGCAAGGAGAGCCTAGTAAGGTATCTATGATCACTGAAGTTGTTGTTATGATTGCGCAGGTTGATGCGGTAAGGACTGACTCTGACTGGTGGGTAGACACTGGAGCCTCCTGCCATGTCTGCTCCAGTAAGGAGTAGTTCACCACCTACACACCTACTTCTGAAATGGTTATGATGGCAAACCAGGCACAAGCTGAAGTGCTCGGGATCGGGACGATGGTGTTGAAGCTGACTTCGGGGAAGTCTCTGACGCTTCAAGGCGTAAAGCACGTACCTGCTATCGCCAAGAACCTGATCTCAGGAGGCCTACTATGCAACGCAGGCCTCAAGATGGACATCAATGCTGGCCAGATGGTGATGTCTATCAAGGGAACATATTTTGGAAAAGCTTTTTATACCGAAAGAATGTTCAAAATTCAGCTTGTGAATCAGTCCAATATAATTAATATAATTAATGCAATCACTCCTTCTGCTTATACTCTTGAGTTGTGGCATAATAGGCTAGAACATGTTCATTGTAAACGAATAAACAGAATGTCTAGTCCAGGACTTATCTCCAAGTGTGGAGGTAAGGTAGAGAAATGTGAAGTTTGTGCTCAAACGAAGATCACAAGGAAACCCTTTCCTCGGGTTAATCGAAGTACAGATCTTCTGGAGTTGGTACACTCCGATATCTGTGACTTCAAATAGTTCTCTACAAAGGCCGGGATGAAGTATTTCATAACCTTCATCGATGAATTCTCAAAGTATGCGTTCGTCTACTTGCTGAAGGCTAAAGACGAAGCATTCGAGAAGTTCAAGGAGTTCAGAGCCGAAGCTGAGCGGCAGACTGGACAACAACTCAAAAGAATAAGAAGTGATCGAGGTGGGGAGTACAGGTCTCATGAATTCGCATCGTTCTGCAACGAACATGGAATTGTCAATGAGACTACGGCTCCGTACTCTCCTCAATCAAACGGAGTAGCAGAGAGGAAGAACAGAACGTTAACAGAAATAATTAACTCAATGTTGTTGACTGCTGGTCTTCCTAAGTGCTACTGGGGAGAAGCTGCATTGACGACCACTTTTATTCTAAATAGAGTGCCTCATGCAACTTCAGACGTTACTCCTTATGAACTCCGGTTCAAAGTCAGACCTAACTTGAATGTCATTCGAGTGTGGGGGTGTCTGGCATATGTCAAGCTTCCAGATATGAAGATTCAGAAGCTTGGGACAAAGACTACTAAGACGATCTTCTTGGGGTATGCCGAGAAGAGTGATGCTCGAAGATTTCTTGATATTGAGTCAAATCATATCATTGAATCTCGCGACGCATAATATTTTGAAGACAAATTTGCAAGGCACAAGAATATTGTTCATGCGGATGTACCGGAGAACAATGAGGGTGCGCAGGAAACTGAAGTCTTCAATGAGATGTGGTCCAAGAAGATGTTGTTGTTGAAACAACGATTGAACCAGAACAAGCTGAGTCATCAGCTAAGCGTATGAGGAGGCCGAAGGACTTCGGAAGTGACTTTGTCACCTATCATGTGGAAGCTGATCCGCTTACCTATGATGAGGCGATGAAGACCAGAGACGCGGTTTTCTGGAAGGAGACGATTGACAATGAAATTGATTCTATCACCTCAAATAACACTTGGGTGTTGGTTGATCTTCCTGAAGGAGCGGAACCCATCAGATGCAAATGGATCTTCAAGAAGAATTTGAAAGCAGACGGAACTATTGATAAGTTCAAGGCTAGGTTGGTAGCCAAGAGGTTTTCTCAGAAGCAGGGGATTGACTACTTTGACACGTATGCTCCAGTAGCCCGGATGACCACCATCAGGGTATTGATTGCTCTTGCAGCAATACATAAGATGGTGATACATCAGATGGATGTGAAAATGGCTTTCCTAAATGGCGAGCTGACCGAAGAGATATACATGCAACAGCCAGAGGGATTTGTCGTCAAGGGTCTTGAAGACAAAGTTTGCAAATTGGTAAAATCTTTGTACGGTCTTAAACAGACTCCCAAAATGTGGCATGAGAAATTTGACAAAGTTATAAGGTCAAATGGCTACATGGTCAGCGAGACGGACAAGTGTGTTTACACGAAGTTCGCTAATGGAAGAGGTGTGATCGTTTGTCTGTATATGGACGACATGCTTATCCTAGGTACGGATATGAGCTGTGTCCTGGAGACAAAGAGGTTCATCTCGAGCAAGTTCAGTATGAAGGACTTGGGGGAAGCTGATGTGATCTTAGGGATCAAGATCATCTGGACAGACACTGGACTAGCGCTGTCACAGTCTCATTATATTGAGAAGATGTGTAAGCCCTTAGCCCAATTTCTCTATTTATTTATTTAGTTATATATTTTTTTTTGTCATAAATATTGCTGAAGTATTAATTACTTCATAGACTTTTCATCAATGTATATATATTATACAATTAAGACTTAAACAAATAAAGAGAAGGATGGAAGGGTCTTCTTGTAAATAACTAACTGTTAGGGGCCTGAGCTAAATTTTGTAATTTAAATCCCTTCTCTATACACAGAGGTTTAAATCCTGGATTCAAAATCTTTCGAACGACCAAGCAAAGCAGTTGTGGTTATGACCAAATCTCCTCCTCCCTATGCCGATAGATTCGATCGGCCCATATATATAGGTATGCCTTCGCCTCACCTCAAACCCTAGAAATTTCTGGCCGAGTTTTCCCCAGCCAAGGCAATTTCCTGCAGATCGAATCTGTCGAAATCTTTAAAGAGGTAATCTTTCTCCTTCTTCGATCAACTCCTGTAATCCTTTAAAGCTTATTTAGTTACCACGATTAATTGGGTTAGAAGTATTTGAGTTAATTCCTGAGAGGAATGTGGAGGAGAGGCTGATGTTTCTATAGGTTCAAAACGAGACCAATTGTAGCCTAGAAGCAATCTCGTGAATGTGGGTCTTGGGAGGATCCTGAGTATGGATAGATAGGTATTTGACCATGGGAGTTCGGGGTGCATAGGTATGTACAACCGCATTGAGAGTATCCGGCCCTAGTAGTAAGGAATTTGTATCAGGAATCCATGTAGAGGGTTACTGTAGTAGGCATCTTTGATCAGGTCAAATCCTCGCATGCCTTGCCCTGCACTATGTATCAGTACATTTTGTATTAAGAGCAGTCCTATGTTGCATCTCTATTCTTCATACTGTTCAATCGATTTTGGCCTCATAGATCAAGTGTTGTTTGAGGACTTAATGTATGAGGTGGCCCTGCATCCTTGAGAAATGAACATGCATACATTGTCCAGTTCTTGGTTAGAGCATCGTGCATTCACCCTACCTGTCCATTGTTCTGTACCCCTTTAGTATAAGTCGATACCTGGTGGTTCCAACCCTCCTTAGACCAGTCCAGGTAGCCAGGTTCATTTAGTATGTTAACCTATATCAAGAGAAATCCCCATTATGTCTAGATAAGATCAGGTGTTCCACTTTACCTTGAATGCCTAGTCCACTTTTGGATGTGCCAAGTTGCAGCCTTTGACCTTGTTAAGGTTCTGGACATCTATGCTCAAGATCCTGAGCATCTGTTTGCTCTGTCCCAGTTGAGTTCGGTTGTCAACTGATCTTAGTGGCAGTTACGAGGAGAAAGGGGTCCCTGTATAGGTACATCAGAGATTATATACAAGTACCAGATTTGAATATGCAATTTGGGAGTCCAGATTGAGAACTCAGGACCCCAGGCTTGTGCCTATGCTGGCATGGGATGTGACTGTGGTTAATAAAGAGTACATTGCTAGGCTAGTGTGGGTGTACCATCTGAGCACCTGGGTGCTGAACTAGAATACCCTGTGGGTACTCACGAGTATCTACCAGATATGGGTGAAGAGAGATAATGCCATTGTATCAGAACAGGGGAAAGAACTACTGGGATAGTCAGCTGGTACCAACACTGTCATAGACTGCCAGGAACTGTCATAAGACTCTTCCTAATATCCATTAGATATTATGGATGTATATACTATAAAGTTCAGATGGTTATGTATGTTCAGTTCAGTAAAATAAACAAGGTGTATATTTTGGCATATTATGTTGTATTTTGGAATACATGTGCCATGTTTGTTACTAGTTTGGACTGGGACATAGCATTGAATTTTTGTGCTTCCTTGTTGCACGTGTCAGCATGCATAAATCTATCTTTTGGTCCTTTGGATTCATTTTTAAAGATGATATAGGAACAAACATTCCAATTTTGATTTTCTTAGAGTTAGAATTGAATTATCAGGGATGCATTCAAAACCCAAAAGAAGAAAGGCTTTTTAGTACAAGCAAAGGTAATTGAGTTGCTGCCCATTGAGCCACACATGTACATATTTTGACTTTTGATCCCACATCTGATAACTTACAATTGATTGCAATATATGCACATACGAGACTCGATTTCTATTTCTGTCTCCAAATCCTTTGGCTTGCAAACCATGAACTCACATGTTGGTTGATGTCAGATACTCAATGTGCATATGAATTAATATCCCTAAAATATTAGATTGTGGCTCCACCTTTTCTTTTCCTAAGCTACTAGGTTCCAGTCCATCTCTCATGGAATACTTCCCAGTATCCAGTTGTCTTGTTCCCATTGATTTAATTTGTGTACATTTGAATTAAGCTCGGGTTGGTGTAAGTATTTTGCCTCTAGCGTCCATGCAGAGATTGTACTATTGCTCCTGTTAGGTTATTTAACAAGTTTATAGTTCACAAGCTTTCTTCATTGTCCTTAGAATGAACAAGGTATGTGTTATTGTTAACTTCTGTAGTGCCCCTTGTTCCTGCTATTAGGTATCTATCTAGTTGGGTTTGGTTGACACAATTTTATTACAACTTCTGTTTAGATAGGATGGCCAATATTTGGTTCTCTCGATGCTCACATATACTATGGAAGTATTGCTGAAAGGTTTGTTTAATTGATCCTAACCTATTTGAGGAGAAATGTTGATTTCAGTGACAGTTAATAGAGGATGTCATGACTTGTGGGCATGTTCCTTATAGAAGAAGCATCCACTGATTAACAGTGATATGTTAGGCTGAGCTATGTATCAGAATTTAGGGTGGTAAATCTGTTAAAATCAATATATGATACAATAGTATATCAGAGGTTGGGGATTCAAATAGGGTGGCAGCAGTAACAAGTGTACCTGGCTGCATACACAATAGTTGGCAGAAATGTAGAACAGGGTACATGGAACAAAGGGGTGTTGGGCTAGTTAGTGTACAAATCATAGACTTCCATCTACATAGAAGATGGGACACACTAAGAGGAGTCCATGAAATATTTGAGAAGGCCAATGTACTCAAGTTTGAGATAAGTAGGTAAGTAAGTTATAGCAGCACACATACCATAAGGTATCCTAGAAGATAGATAGTAAAATAGATATGTATGGGTAATGGGTGAATAAGATAAGAAAGGGGCTAGGAGTCTAAGGATAGATAGATTGCTAATTTCTTTTATTTATCATATTGACACTATAAACTCTAAAAACAGGTTCATTGGACTTTTGACTCCACACTTGGCCGTGCCAACAGCTCAGGACCACATGCAAGTATACCTTGCCAACTCGTACAATACAATTTATATGCATGTTCACGTTCTCGCTGCTATTCTTTTCCTTACTTTCGTGATAGTTTTATTCCATATCTTGTACGCTCATCCTGTTATGGTTTTACTTTACTTGTTTCTAGTTTCTTGTTCATTTTCTGTTATGATATTTTCTACCTGTTACACTGTGATAGTCTCATACGTATTGCTTGATAGAGTCGTCTCGTCCTACACCATGATTTCCTCGACTAGATTATAACTTGACTTGACTTGACATGACTTGAGTAGGACTTGACTTTGACATTCTATAGATTGTGAGTACTTACCTTGACTACGGTCTATAGGATTTTATACTAGGATTGGCTACTGTCTTGGTTGTGAGTACTTGCCTTGACTGCGATTGAGACATTATAGATTGTGAGTACTTGCCTTGACTGCAGTTTATAGCCAGCCATTTCTAGTATGGCATGCCAGTGTCTTAGGATCCTTGCGTTTAGATCTTGTGTTTTAGTTCATTCTGTTTCGTTGGATATTCTTGATTGTCCCTTACTTCTTGGTATATTTGTACTGCTACATGTTGGCTTGTATATTATGTATCTTGCTAGTCCTCTGAGGACCTGATGATCTCTTCAGGTTTAGCCGAGTATTGAGCCAGGTGCACACGAGCAGTTGGAGCTAGCATTGGACCACGGTGCCACTACAGCTGAGGGTACTTTGACAGTTTGGACTCAGTTATTTCATTTCCATGTTTCTATGTCATTATCGTCTATTTGTAGTGGATTTGTGTCCACCGAACGTAACTGGAAATTCTCGATAAACTGGATACTCAATTTATATTATCATTCATTATTCAGTTTCATTTGTATTAGTGACTTGTATTATATTTATGGATGAGATCTAGATTGCCTCTGTGACGTGTTTATGTACTAGACAGCGTTCTACCGCCGACACTGCGGCGTAGGCTGGACTTGGACACGTCTCGTATCCGAAAACCGGGTGCGGGTCGTGACAAGTTGATCACTCGTTATGGATATCGGTATCTTTCAGGGATCGATACGCCGTACAGGTGTGATCTGAAGCTGAAGCCTAATTTAGGGGAAAGCGTCAGGCAGCTGGAGTATGCAAGTGTAATCGGGAGTTTGATGTATGCTACTACTGTAACAAGGCCTGACATAGCTTTCGCCGTGGGAATGCTGAGTCGTTTCACGAGCAACCCTAGTGTTGAACACTGGAAAGCTGTGAAACGGGTTATGAGATATCTCAAGAAGACTCAGACATATGCACTGTACTACAGCGGAGATCCGCCGGTAGTGGAAGGCTTCAGTGATGCCAGCTGGTGCTCAGAGGTGGAGAGCGAGAGGTCCACAGGTGGATTCATTTTCATAATGGGTAGAGCTGCTATATCGTGGAAGTCGAAGAAGCAGACTATGCTCTTGCGGTCATCCATGGAATCTGAGTTCTTTGTACTTGATACTGCAGCCGAGGAAGCAGAATGGCTTCGGGAGCTCATGTATGATCTTCCAGTGGTTGGGGCGTAAATACCGGCGATACCGATATACTACGACAACCAGACGACTGCGGCGGTGGCATCAAATGACCTCTTCAACGGGAAGAAGAGAACTGTGCGGTTGAAGCACATGACAGTACACGATCTTATCAAGAGATGTGTTATTGCAGTGATTGATGTTCGGAGTCAGGAGAACCTGGCGGATCCGTTCACCAAGGGCCTCAAGCGCCAGCTGGTCGATGACACAGCTTGTAAAATGGGCTTGAAGGTATTCTGATATTGTATTATTGTATTCCTACCATAAAGTTTTATGCTAATAGTTCAAAGAAAAATCTACTATGCATCTAGCTTTTGGTTCAAGGAAGGACCACTAATCGGAAGAATATCAGAAATGGTGGGTACATGTTCTATTAGGCATGGAAAGGTTACGGACCTATAACCACTGTTGTCTACTGTTGTTTTCTACGGAAAACGGATCCTGTGGGAAGGTTGGCTTAAATGCCGTAATGAGTTCACAAGCAGAGTGAATGCCTGGTGTGCTTTACAGGAAGCACGGTAGAACAACACTACAAGGAATGAAACTCCATGCTACTGTGGGATGACTCCACCATGAGGTTCCCAGGTATGGGGTAATGCCTCGGCTTTGCTAGCCAAGTCACAGCGGCGTAGCACCGCAAATAGACAGTTAGCCTAATAATGTATGTTAAAATAAAAAGGGGTATAGTCAGCACTACAAAGAGGAGGAGTTCCTCATGTTACAGTGGCACGACACCACGATGAGGTACCCGGTTAGGGATAAAGTCTCGACCTTGCAAGCCATGTCGTTGCGGCATAACACCGCAAGGGAGCCTAAGGCTTCATGCTGGGTAGTTTGGCACTACAAAGAGGCGGTTGCATCATGCTACAATAGTATGACACTACGATGAGGTTCCCGGTACGGGGTAAGGCCTCGGCTTTAAGCCATGTCATAGCAGCGTAGCACCGCAAGGGAAGCGTAAATCGCTTCATGCCATGTCTCTTTATAATGAACTCACCTATAGTGTATGGACAAAGAGATATCAGGCCGTCTCTTGAGGGTAAACTTGTAGACGCCCAAAATTATACACTGAAACCAGGCTGGCACAGGACCTTTAATGTGTAGCCAAAAGCACATGTAACTATATTATGTGAGTTGGAAGAATTTCAGCTATGATGCAGAATTCAAGGCTTAGTCCATTCTTGTATTATATCTGTTATTTGAACCATGCGGGAAGATTCCAGTCGTCAGCGACATCTCTCCTAATGCATGATGGACAGTTACTGTGGGGAATACTTATACTCATATATAGAGATATGTGGGGGATTGTTGGGTTTTGGTCTTTTTCAAAGTAAATTTTAGTCCCACATTGGCTAGACCAAAGGACTTGTATCTCTATATATTAGCTTTGCTAGTTTAGAGATGCACATGTGGTGTGGATGTGCACATGGGTGTGCCATGTGGGATTATTTTTCAAATAGAAAAAAGGCTAAATCAACAATTGAAAGCATTCATGCTTTTTGCTCTTGGAAAATTTATTTCCATGGGAGCTAAGCCCCGTAGGGGCTTAGCGACTCGAACTCGGGCTTATGGGCTCATGAGGCGTAATGTGGCATTTTGTTGGCGTACTTTACACTTTGCACGTCAGCATCGTCGCTAGGCGCATAGTGCACTTTAGTTGCGCTCGTTGCGCGAGCCACTTGCGCTGCCATGTTGCGAGCCACTTGCGCTGCCATGTTGCGCGCCATAGGTTGCGCGACCAGGGTACGCGCCAGGGTGCACGCCAGGTTGCACACAGATTTCGCCGGGTGCGCTGGCTGAGCACGTGGCGCACGTGGCGCATATTGTACGAGTGGTGCAAGGTGGCACAGGTCGCGCAGGTTGTGCAGGTTGCGCAGTGGCGCAGTACGCGCAGTGGCACAGGTTGGCGCTAGTGGCTCAGTGTGCAGTATGTAAGGCGCACAGGGTGCCAGAGTGGCGCAACTTGCTTCAGATTATGCATGTGCATGATCTGAGCGGTTATTGCACGTTCGGAGTGGTTATTACTACGTCCCGAATATTGTGCTAACCGGACAGTTGCTACTCGGGCCTGTATAAGGTCTCCTCTCTCTCACAGACAGAAAAATAATACAGAATACATTCAGAGAGTCACAAAAGTTTACAAGTGTTTCTTAACACAAGTAAACAGAGTCTGTGAGAGAGAAGAAAAGATTTGCACCAGCGTTGCTTTTGTACGGGAGTCCGTGTACGATCCGAGGAGTCAGAAGAGCAGAAGTGTTCCAAAGTTCTTCGACGAACTTGTTGGTTCCTGGAAGCTATTCGTGTGGGACGAATATAGCTTTGAGCAACGGTGATCATTCACCCCAGCAGGCCATCTTCTATTTTTTGCCTGTCATCTTCTTTGCTGTTGTGATTACGAAATCTTCTTAGATTCTCGTATATCATATGCTGCTGTAGATTACGAAATCTTTTTAGATTCTCGTAATACAATAACAAGTTCTTCTTAGATCTTCGTTATACTTGCGCAACCTTCCTAGAAGTGTTGCGTTGGAACATTATTCTTACAATTGTTTCAAATTCTCAGTTTTCTATCAAAAAATTGGGTCCCGGTACTAACAATGTCACGACCCGATCCCAAATTATTAGGTCAAACCGGATCATGCCCAGCCTGCACCGTTGTCAGACGGCGGCAGTAAGCTGTTCTATATGCAGGTATTCACAACAACATCTATATATTTGTCACAACTCGAATATTCGAAATTTTTTAAAACTTTTATTCAATAATTGAAAAGTACAACTGAAAATGTAAGAACTGAAATAAAGTGCTGAATTCAAATCTACAAAATTCCAAAACAATAAACTAGAAAAACTGTAAACGACTAGCTAAGCGGTCAGCTCGTCGGCCTCAGGTCCTACGTCCTCCAAGAGGGACTCCGGCAATACCACATGGTACAAAACTGGATCATAGTAGCTATTATACAATAGCTCAGCATCCTCAATGTCACCTAAAAATGTTGTCTCCAGTCAGGAGGAAGCATGTACGAATATGTATCTCATATTTCAAGTAATAATGGAAAAGTACAGGCTAAACAGTTGAAACAATATTTTCTAGCATTTTAACAATTGAAAACAATATGATTTGAATGTGTAATCGTCTATGACCGGCTTGGGTTATACAATAGCGTCCTAGCGACGCGATACTGCTTATCCCCGTGTGTAAGAGGGGTAAGCTCGCACAATATGCAATATGAGGGGTATTGGCCATAAACGTTACACTATTCCCCCAATCCCCACAATCAATATCAATCAATATCTGAACCCTAGGAGAGGGTTCCGTGTAGCAATGTGGTTTTAACATTCAGCTTGACAATTACTAAATAAAATACAAGAAAACATAACCGTAACTTGCCTCTGTTAATTGACTGGATCAAAAATGTTGGTACCGAGGAGGAAGTCAAGTTCGTCTCCAAGATCCTACAGTTGAGAACCTTGACTTAGAACCATAATGAAACCATTCTAGGTGTGCTAGTTACAATCTCTAGAATTAGACCCTAGTCAGGTTTTAAGTTATTAATAATCTACCGAAAATCTAGCGTCGCAATCTACGTTCGTTTATCCATTTTTATATTCTAGGCGTTTAACGGCAAAACCAATATTCTAGAAAATAATAAAAAACTACGCTACAAAATACAGGGTCATAGAGAAATAAAGGAAAACTGGGCTTATGCCTTACAAATTTTTACATAAATTAATTAATTCCTAGGCCGAGCTCTGAGTGCCGCGAGCGGTCCAAACAGTAGGCCAAAGTCCTGCAACCAGAATGCTAAAAGGCCAGTACTAGTTCTAAATAAATTTTAAATAAAAAATAAATAGGAAAAGGGTCTCAAACTTGGTCTTGCAATCTCATGTTGCTGGCTAACGCCTCAACGTACAGGATATCCTGTAGCGTTTGCGTTTCGCCGAGGCTCATCCGACCGATTCGGTCGTCGCCTAACGGGGATAAAAAACTCCAAAATCTACTTTCAAATCGACAAAACCACTTTTGTAATTCGTTTGCAAAATACCGAATTTGAAAATAGAATCCCATTTTAAAATACTTTATTTTTGAAAACTTTCCCAAAAATTTGGGCAGCATCTCCTCTGTAATTGGGACAACCCAATCCTGGGACGGTGCCAAATGTCAACATAAACAATATCCCGAACCAGGGAAACAACCCAAACCATCCATAATAATATTCCACATAGAAATAATATCCCACAACCAACACAATAAAGATAAAAGTCGGCAAAAGTATAAAACCGAACCGTAACTGAAACTAATCGGAAACGTACGCATCCAGCGTAAAACCGAACTACCGAAATATACCGCCGCGACGAATGTCGCGTGTATCCCCGCAATAGAGTCGAAACGATCCCCGTAACGGGGTCGAGACCGCGTCATCACAGACTACCTACGGGAGGGACACAGGGATACAGAAATTACCTCGGGTGCTCGGCTAGAGCTCTCAGATGATAATAAAGAGAATAATCCTCGCAAGCACGAAAAAATTTCGAATACTGAGACAGCCGCTCGGAACGCGGAATCGAAAAACCCAAAACCACAGCAGTCTCGAAACAGAGCATCCACGAGGCCGCGGAACACAACTAGAGATGCTGGCTCGGGGCCGGGCACGGACAGCGTGTCGAGGGTCGCCGGACAGTGTTCGAGGGGCGCGGCCGAAGGAGACGCGGCCGAGGAAGGCGCTGGACGGGGACAGGGCGCGCTGGAGGGCGCTGGAGGGGGTTTGCGGCCGGAGAAGCCGCTGGAGGCCGAGGGGTCGGCCAGAGAGGGCCGGGGGCGAGCAGCTCCGGGCTGGCCGGAGTTGGGCGCCGGGAAACGGTGCCGGGTGGAGGCACGGACGGGCCGGCAGGGCGCGGCCTTGGGGGGCGCGCGCGGGCACGGGTGGTACTCGGCGAGGCTCGGGCCGCCGGAGGAAGTCGGCGGGAGGCGGGGCTTGGGCGGAGCTCTGGAGGGGGAGGAGATGGGGAAAGGTTGAAGGAGAGTGAGAGGGAGGAGATAGGGATGGGGAGAATGGAAGTGGTGGTGGTGAGTTGTGCTGGTGCTTTTAAGGAGAAGAGTGGGGAAAAATATGTGTGGCGGAGAGGGAGTGTTGTGTGCTGGAGTAGTTTTAAGGAGGTGAGTGGTGCTGAAGTGTAGGAAGAGTTGTGGAGAGCTGGGTCGTGGGGAGAAGTGGTCGTGGGGGTTAGTTTAGGAATAGGCTTTTTTTTATAGTAATAATCAGAATTTAAAAGGGAGAAAATAGGAACGGGTTCGGAACTGAATTGGGTTTCGTGAGACGGGTTCGAACTCGGAGTCGGACTCCGGACACGGGATCGGGACAGGGCCACAAACAAAAACCCAATGATAATTTTAAAAATAATATTTTTCCTAATTTCGACTAATAAATAATAATAATATATATATAATAATAATAATAATAATAATACTAAAGCTAAGATTACACTACAAATCCAATAATTAATAAATTCCAAAACTCTGGGTTTCACAATCTTCCCTCCTTAGAAAATTTCGTCCTCGAAATTAAAGGCAGGGTTAGGAGTTACCTCAAGTTTCAAACAGATACGGGAACTGCTCCCGCATCTTGTCTTCTCGCTCCCAGGTAGACTCGTCTGGGGAGTTGTGCCTCCACATAACTCTGACTATTAGCGTCACAGAGTTTCTGGTTCTCTTCTCTCCTCTGTCCAATATTGCCATTGGCTTCTCTGGCACTGTGAGGCTGGGTCCAATTTCCAGCTCCGAATGGTCCAAGATGTGGCTCGGGTCTGGGATGTAGCGTCTCAGCTGCGAAACATGGAAGACGTTGTGGACGCCTTCGAGACTTGGGGGTAGAGCCACTCGATAAGCTACTTTTCCAATCCTGTTAAGTACTTCAAAAGGACCAATATACCTGGGGCTTAGTTTTCCTGCTCTGCCGAAACGGATGGTTCCTCTGGTAGGGGAGATCTTCACGAACACACTGTCACCTTCTTCAAACTCCAACGACCGTCGGCTGCTATCGGCCCAATGCTTCTGTCTGTCCTGGGCAATCCTGAGCTTGTCTCTGATCATCTTTACCTTCTCTGCTGCATCGGTCACCATCTCCGGTCCAAGCAATACCCTTTCTCCTACGTCATCCCAAGCAAGTGGAGTGCGGCAACGACGTCCATAAAGTGCCTCGAACAGAGTCATACCGATGCTAGCTTGGTAGCTGTTGTTCTAGGAGAACTCTACCAAGTGCAAATGGTCTTCCCAAGACCCTCCAAATTCTAAGACGCAAGATCTCAGCATGTCTTCTAGCGTCTGGATTGTTCTCTCCGATTGTCTGTCAGTCTGGGGGTGGTAGACGGTGCTGAACTTCAGCTGCGTTCCCAAGCTGTCGTACAAGCTCTTCCAAAAGTGAGAGGTGAATCTGGTATCTCTGTCAGACACAATACTTATCGAAACTCCATGAATCGGATAAATGTGCCGCATGTACAGTGCCGCCAACTTCTCGGTGGATAGACCCACCTTGAAAAGAATAAAGTGGGCTAACTTCGTCAGTCGGTCCACGATAACCCAAATGGCATCCTTTCCTCCTTGGGATCGAGGCAGTCTCGACACAAAGTCCATTGTTATGTGCTTCCATTTCCACTCCGGGATGTCTAGCGGCTGCAATAGTCCTGCTGGTCTCTGTCTGCTAGCTTTCACTTATTGACAAATTAAACATCTAGCTACATACCTTGATACGTCCTTCTTCATTTCGTACCACCACACTATAGTACGTATATCCCGATACATTTTGTTGGCTCCTGGATGTATGGAATACTGTGACTGGTGTGCTTCTTGCATCAGCTCGTTCCTCAGTTCGCCAGTTGGTACGCACAACCTCGTACCATGCTTCAGTGCTCCGTCGCTGGCGATTGAGAATCCTTCAAGTGTTCCTGCCAGCACTTGATCTCTGAGTTTGCAAAGCGTCTCGTCTTGAAATTGTGCCTCCTTGGCTCTGTCCATTAGACTTGAACGCACTTGCAACTGCATCATTGTTGAATCGGCTCCTGGTATAATGGCTTCTCTTTCCAGTTTCTTTATTTTCTCTTCAGGCAGTACAATCTCCAGTCCAAGCTTTTCCATGTCCTCTAGCAAATGACGCTCCTTGGTCAAGAACATCGCCATCGGGTATCGACTAAGTGCATCTGCAACAACATTAGCCTTACCTGGATGATACTGCAGGTTGATGTCGAAATCCTTCATCAGCTCCAGCCATCGTCTCTATCGCATGTTCAGCTCCTTCTGAGTGAAAACATATTTAAGACTTTTGTAGTCTGTAAATATTTCCACTCTCTCTCCATAAAGGTAGTGCTTCCACAGCTTCAATACAAATATCACCGCTGCAAGCTCCAAATCATGCGTGGGATAGTTCTTCTCATGAGTCCGTAATTGTCTAGATGCGTAAGCAATTACTTTCCCGTGTTGTTGAAGAACGCAGCCCAATTCCTTACCGGAAGCATCACTATATATTGAGAAACCGTCGGTACCTGCGGGTAGCGCAGGTATCGACGCCGTTGTAAGCCTCTTCTTCAGTTTCTCAAATGCTGACTGGCAAGCTTCCGACCAAACAAATTCTTCGTTCTTCCTAGTGAGCTTCGTCATCGGTTCAGCAATCCTGGAGAAATCCTTTACAAACTTCCGGTAGTAGCCAGCTAAGTCCAAGAAACTTCTGATTTCTGCAACCGAACTTGGTGCAGTCCACTTCTCAATAGCAGCTATCTTCATTGGATCCACCAAAATTCCTTCTCCTGTGACAACATGGCCAAGAAAATCCACTTTGTCTAAGAAGAATTCACATTTAGATAGCTTACCATAGAGCTTCTCCTTCCTTAAAGTTCCCAGAACTTTCCTCATGTGCTCTTCATGCACTTCTTCAGTCTTCGAATAGATCAGAATGTCATCGATGAAGACAACAACAAACTGATCCAGGTATTCATGGAAGACCTTGTTCATAAGGTTCATGAATACTGCAGGGGCATTCGTCAGTCCAAACGGCATGACCAAAAATTTATACTGTCCATATTTGGTGTTGAACGTCGTCTTTGGAATATCCTCCTTCCTGACCTTGATTTGATGGTAGCCAGACCTGAGATCTATCTTCGAAAATACCTTGGCTCCACTCAGTTGATCAAACAGGTCGTCGATCCGAGGCAGAGGGTACTTGTTCTTGATGGTGATATTGTTCAGCGCCCGATAATCAATGCACATCCGCACGGTTCTATCCTTCTTAGGCACGAACAAAACTGATGCTCCCCAGGATGAAGTCCCGTCTCTGATAAATCCTTGTGCCTTCAGTTCGTCAATCTGGTCCTTCATCTCCTTTGCCTCCTTAGGGTTGACTCTGTAGCATCCCCGAGAAATAGGGGAAGAGCCGGGTACTAGGTCGATGGTAAATTCTACACCTCGATCTGGCGGAAATCCTGGAAGACTATCTGGAAAGACGTCCATGAATTCCGCTATGATAGGGTGAGGAGGCCCGGATTCTTCGGCGATAGAGGAGTAGGTAACACTCTTCATGTCTTCCGGAGCTCGAAAGATTTCAAACTCCGGTTCTCCTAGTGGGCTGAAGATTACACATCCTCTGTGACAATCCATCAGCGCATGCTGCTCTCTTAACCAGTCCATCCCTAGGACTACATCATAGTTGGGAAAGGGCATCATAGTTGGTATTAATTATTTTGTACAAAATTAATAAGATTTTCTCATATTAAGTTAATGAATAAAGATTCCTAATAATTTAAACAACTTCATGTTTTCTCAGTTAAAAGACCACTTAGTTTTATATATATTATTAAAAATACAAAGTCTTGCCAATTAAAGTATAATTTGCTATTTTCTCAAATAAATCAATAATCGGTTATTCCGTAAATTGATAACCAGCAGACTCTGGTTGTTGCCGATCATGTCGCCAAGCGAAGGCCAGTCCTCGCCGTTTTTGGGCATTCGAGAAATCGGAAACCGGTATCTAGTGAGGCCTGCGGCGGCGAACACTTCGGTGAGACCTTTGGGGGAGGCAACGAAATCTTCTATGAATATGGTGATGACTTCTGAAGGGTTCGCTTCGAGGAACGTTTGGATTTCTTTTAGCACATGGATGGCAGGTAGCTAGTTAATTTTTCAAGTACTTAGTGATAAGAATAATGTTATTTGTCCCACCAAATTGTTCCTCCAAACCATCTCTCCTTACGTGGCAGCTGACATGGCATACTGATGTAGCAGCTGACATGGCAAATTTTATAATTAAAATTAAAATTAAAATTAATATTTACATTAATATTAAGACTAACATTAACAATAATATTAACATTAACATTAATATTAATATTAACGTTAACATAAAAAAATTGGGTAATTAATTTTTTGGGTTAAAATTTACCATGTCATATGACATGTAATATTATTTAACATTCCACGTCAGCTGCCACATAAGGATGGATAGTTTGGAGGGACAATTTGGAGGTACGAATAGCATTACTCGAAGAGTGATAAATAGTTATTTGGAAAGGAAAAGAAAACTAAAAAAGAAATTTAAGTCGATCGAAAGCTTACAAACTTTGTGAGTTATAGCAGATGCAACCATGGGAGTGGCACAACCAGACGTCGTTCTCGAAATCATACATGTTAAGCATGAAGCCCCAGATGCCATTCTGCAACCAGTGGCGTAGCCAGAATTTGGATACAACAGGATCAAAATCGACTAATAAATTTTTAATTCAAAAAAATTATTAAAAATTTTTTTTTTGCATAATTTTGTCACAAAATCCTATTTTATATAACTAATCTTGGTTGTTTATTCTAGTTTTCCTATTGTTAGCTGCTCTTTTTTTCATTCAGTTCAAAATATCATTGGCATTAAAGTGAACATTTCTAACCCAATATAATCAAAACCTTAAACTTCAATATTATTCTAGTCGAGTCATACAAGGTCTTTTTAATCAATTTTGACCATTTGATCGAGGAGATTCAGTGTATCTTAAAATCCATACTTGAATCCTACAATTTTGGTCATGAACCTAGCTATCCTAGGTTTTATGATGATTAAATATTATTGTTCTTAAGTAAAAACAAGATTAAAAATATTTCATTTCAATCTACTAATTTACTTTGACTTCATATTTTCTTAATCCAAGAATATTATACTAGCAAACAATTGCATTCCATCTAAGATCAAATTAAATATTGTCATCTAAGAGCAAATAAGGACACAATCAATTAGGACATGGATCAATTGTGGGATGAATTATTTAAAAAATTAGAAAAAATATTAAATATGTTTAGAGGTGTTACATGATAAATGATGGAGAGAGAGGCACGACAAGAGAGAGATGCGACATGACGAGAGAGAGGAAGAGAGAGATAGACGTACGGTTGAGAGAGAGTCAGAAAGAAGAACGACATAAAAGTATATATATATATATTAAAAAAATTAAGTGTGGTCATATGACCCCACTTGTCCTATTCTAGCTCCGCCCATGCCTGCAACAATACAATAGTTAAACTTGTTAGCCAGTCGAGCGAGCTCAAAATGGAAGAAGTAGTAGTAGTTTTTGATTTCTTACGTACGTACGTTGAGCTGGTCGGTGACGAGATCCTGCTGGTTGGTGGGGGCCACCGTGGGGGTGCCGAGCTTGGCGAAGGAGTTGTGGGTCGTCAGCCACGAGTACCTATTGAAAGCCAAACCACCACTGCTATTTCCCTGCAAATTGCCAAAAACAAATTCTGCAAAATTATCAGTCTCATAATGCATATATATATATATATATATATATATATATATATATATATATATATATATATATATATATATATATGAGGAAGGATATGCATCCCCACAATTTTTGCATCCCCATGCATCCCCATGTTCACATCCGTTGGATGTGCTTTAAGTCATTAATCTTAACCATTGGTATATCAACGGTTAAGATTAGATGACTTAAAGCACCATCCAACGGTGCAAATAGGGGGGATGCATGGGGATACAAAAGTGTGGGGATCTTGATCCTTCCTCTATATATATATATATATATATATATATATATATATATATATATATATATATATATATATATATATATATAATGTGTGTGTGTGTGTGTGTGTTGCATGTCCAGTGTTGGACTTTAGACTTTGGGACCTGAGACGAACTCTAATAGTGGTACCCGTTCATATTATGTTTTGTTTTCCCGCTCAATCCAATTATTTTCATATATGAGGCATGTTTGCTTCTTTAATCTATCACATTTGCAAATGAATAATTTAGACACCAATATTATGCAATCAAATGACACTATCATAAATTTTCAACAAATAATAATAATAATTAATGACAAATAAACAATCAACAATAAATATAAAAATATTTTATTCCTTAGTTTATCTATTAGTTGATTTCAATCTCAATAGGAATAACTATGCAATCAAATGACAAGATATATTCTTAAAATAAATTAGTCAAAAATAAAGATAATCAACAAATTTTAGGCTGGAACATATTTTTTCCAATAAATTATCTTCTTCTATATAATGAGGCTTCAAAACGGCTCAAAAGTGAGCTTTCTAAGCTGCATGTATATCATGGTTCAATTTATTTTTAAAAAATATATATGGAAGATAAAAATTAACTTCCTCACCCATCATTTCTTTAAAAAATTATGAATAAAAACTAACTTGCTCTCTTTTAGTTCTTACAAATATCTATTTAAATACTAAATTTAAAATGTTTAAAATCTAAATTTAAAGAAAAAATATAAAAAAATATTTAAATTGTTTAACAAATCTTAATTCAAAATATATTTAAATATTTGAACTATTTTTCAACAATATCATAAAAAAATTATCCATAACAAATTTTATTTAAACTTCAACAAAATTTAATTAAAATATAAATATATATGTACAATAAATTTTAATTTTAATTTAAATATTTAAATTATTTTCTGATAAGATTATAAAGAAAGAAAGAAAATTGATTTAACGTGCAACGCACATGCATCTTCTAGTAATATATAAGTCCACTGCAATTTTAGACTTCACTAACATGTGATTGTAAAAAATAATTATGAGGCTTTATTGATATCCATAATGAGGCAATAAGGGGACTTTGACCACGGGTGCTAACACTACTCCCCAATCCCAAGTCAATGAGTCAATCAAGCAATCAATTTGGATCCGAGAGGGATCCCAGGAATCAAGTGTCAATACAATGTTCCTAATGATGCAGTACATTTAATCATCAATTAAAAATACGAGTTTCGAATATGATGAAATTTGTCGTGGTTTTCGATGCTATAGGTGGAGATAAGAAATACGACCTCAAACTTAGGCCTTGAAACCTACATTAATTAACAGTCCGGTTTAGAAACCATTCTAAGGGTCTTAATTGATTTATTATTAATGCTAACGATTAATCTAACGCTCGATTTTGTTAATAAAACTTGTATTTTTATAGAAAATATAAAACTATATCTCTTTTTAATACTTTTAACATAATACACATAACTAGCAACTAGTGGATAAAACGATCTTCTTAATAAAATCTATTTATTATAATAACGTGAGAAATTACTATATTTTATTTAAAATAAATAATAAACAAGTTTTTACTTTAATAAATAGAAGTAATACTTTAATTAGATTTACTTATATTCAAAATATCCTTTTTGGTAATGAAAATATTTTTGAAACTAAATAATATTTTATTTACGTAAAATAACCTTAACATATTTAATAAATACCTTTAAATCTAAAACACCATGATTATTACGATAATTATTTATTTAGTAATCATTTTCTTTTAAAGAATATTTACTAAGGACTATAATTAAATATTATTTTAAAATTATATTCTAATAAGTCACCAGCAATATTAATTACTAATTAACCATTTTACGTAAAATATTTATTCTAATAAAATTATATATATATATATATATATATATATATATATATATATATATATATATATATATATATATATATATATATATATATATATATATAATCCAACAATTTTTACGATGGCCCAAATAATTACTAGCAATTTTCTAATAATTAATTAATAGCTAATTTTTATCTAATTAATTAATTACATTAAAATAACTAACAATTAAAATAATGAAAAACTAATTATCCCAAAGTTGACAGAGCTTTATTCTGTCAATTTTTAGTCGAAAAAGATTATGGGTTTCTATCTAATTTCGATTCTGGAAATGAATAGAGTCTTCTGACAGAAGAACCTACCGGGAAGCTGAAGAAGGAGAACCGAAGTGTAGCTTCGGCCTCGGATCGGGACACGGATACGGGATGCTCGGAACGTCGGAAAGCCGAAGAAGTGCCGACGGGGTCGGACAACGACGCAGAGGATGCCAAAATGGGGGCACGCGGGCGCGCGAGGGATGGCCTTGAGAGGTGTCCGTGGGTGCGGGGTCGAACGAGGAGCGTGGTGGCGACGACGGTTTGGAAAACGGATGACCGTGGAAGGAGGTGGAGTTGAGTTTTGAAGGTTTGACAATTAAAGCTTCGGTGAGAAAGCTTCTGAGGAGGTTTCTCGTTTGTACGAGAGATAAGAAAGAAGGGGGATCGTGGGTGCGAAAGTGGCAGAGAGGGGTTGAGGGAGTCGGGTGACTAGGAAGTGGGTGAGTTGAGCTATATGGGTTTGGGCTTGGGTAGTGGACTAAGAAAAAATGTTTAAAAAGAAATGTCTAATACACTAGGAATGGACTTTCTATTTAATAAGCTAATGAGGACAATAATTAATCAACGAATCATTTTAATCGATCAACCAACTGATTAATTAAAGTTTGTTATTTAATTAACCAACTAATAATAATAATAATAATAATAATAATAATAATAATAATAATAATAATTCTACGCTATTAACTAATACTAATGGCTACTAACTAATATTAACTCTAAAATCACACTAAAATTCAATTAATCTTGTAAATACCCATTAATAAATAAATTTATTAAATCAGGGTTTTACAACCTTTTCTTCTTAGAAAATTTTGTCCTCGAAATTTCAAAGATAAGGGTCGGGATAAAATCATGTCTCAAACAAGTAAAGGTATTTCTTCCTCAACAGCCTCATGCTTAACTATACTAACTGTCCCATAACAAATCTATGAAGTGCATTATCTTAATCAATCCAACCACTATTCTCAAATAACGTTTCCCTCCTTAGAAAAATTGGTCACTCTAGTCCATGAGGACAGATTTCTGCTTCCATCCCTGAATTGTCAATCACAGTCATAATCTTGAAAATTTTGTCTTTCCACTTTTTTTTACTAAACACATAATATTTTCCGCAATATATTTTGTACTTCCTTCAACTTGCTAATAAACTAGATATATGTCCAAAATTTAACTCTATGTCATACCACTATATGTGTTCCATCATGTTCTTGTACATCTTATTCGTTCATGAACAAAATTTTATAATTTTGTACACTCCATCTTGTTTTAATAATGTAGTATCAAGCCTCAGTAAACCAATATCATACATAAAATCCAATATCACGTTTCAATACTCCAATTGTCATAATAATCCACTTTTGTTATGGATAGTTACTGTCAATGTTTTAGAAGTTGTCAAAATTTCCATCCTCGAAATATAAGTTACTTGGTCTCTTTCTTTAAGCTAACTTGGAGTTGTACATCTGCAATTCTAACCTCAAGTGAGCAATTTCTATTTCTACCCTCTTCAATTTATCTCGTAATTGTTTGTCCAATGCAAACCCTCTTTCTTGATTGTTAACTTAGTCATACGCTCAACTGCTTATTGTTCTCAAAAATTGTATATCATCATCGATCGACATTTTATTTCTCCAAACATTTTATAAAGTTTCGCCTATCCACCAAAATTTTATTCTCCTCCTACAATTCTTAATAACTTTTACTCCTCAATTTATCTTCAATATATAACTTATTCCTCGTTCATCAATTTATTTCCTGAGTAATTCGTCCTAGATTAATCATGACTCATGAATATCAATCGTCTCAATGTCACCCTTTACTCCTTTTAATTCTTAACAGCATTAGTTAATCCAAAATGTTACCTTTCCGATAAGTACGATAATCTCTTCCCAAAATTGAAATTTAAAATTTTGTCATGATCCGTAAATTTTTTATCATTCTTGTTTATCTATTGTACTCATATGTGATGACTCTGTAATTTATTTAGACTTCTATTTCACCAACATTGTATATATCTTGATTCCAAATCCTCATTTACATATTTGATCCCGAATTCTCAATAAAATTTAAGTATCTTGTTTAAGCTCAAATCCCTCATCTTGATTTCACTGTATCACTTTCCTCTGTTAATAATATATCTTATTACATCTCCCAACCATGTATTATTTACAATCCTTCTATCTCTGGTTTCTGATTTATAATCTTTTGCACCCTTCAATTCATAACGATTGTCATCCTTAATTAGTTACACCCTAAGTCCAAAATTTCTTATTTCGGTCATCTTTTATATGTCTTTTGATTCATCATGCATCTTCCTAAATTGCATCTCCATGCTTATCATTTTAACAACCTCTAATTTATAATGTCAATTTGCTTGGTATTCACATCATTAATTATCCCTTCCTTGATTCCAATCTCAAGTGTTCATATTTATCTCATATTTATCCCATAACTCATGTACTCTATAAATTTTTTGCTGTAAATCATTCCAGATTTAAATTTGTATTCCTTATGTTTAATATTACCTCCAATTATCACGAGTACTGTCATATAACTAAGGCTTCATCCAAAGGACATACCAAAATTCTAAAACTTAACATCAATATATGACAAGTCCTATCTTTGTAATCTTTCATATCTTCTCCCTAAAGTTGACTTCCTTCAAATTTCTTGATTCCTGAAATCCTACTATTTTATCCATGATGAGGTTCTGTTTGTCAGAATTATTTCTTGGTCACCCACGATACTTATTTATGACCCCTCTTGTTATAGTCTTCTCACATCTACCTAGAGTTCTACTATGAAATTCTTAATCACAGCTATATCCTAGGTTTCATCATGCAACTCTATATTACCATCTTGATAACTTCTGATATCATCGTATCAATTTTTTTTTTGTATCATCATCCTTAATCCTTAAATTTCAATTTAAATCTCAACATTTTTTTTATCGTCTTCATATGATAAACGCTCAAGTAATTAGTCATGTACCTATACATCTTACTATGCTAAAAAAAATTCTGGTTCCAGCAACTGATCCTCGAGCTTAGTTCGTGTCTTCCCGGCTATCATCTCCTTAGGATTTACTATGATACCCTATTTCTAGTAACCATACGTCCATGCAACTTACTTCTAAACATTACTCCTCTAGTCATAGTTTGTTTATCTCCTTCATATCTAAAGACTAAATACTAGATCATTAATACTAACTGAGAAGACATGTTTCGAATGTAAAGATAAGCACTATAACTATCGGCCTAATGATGTGAAAAGTGGTGGTAGAAATATGGTACTGGTCTTCTGAACGACAGGATGGGGAGGGTAGTCATTAGAGGATGGAACATCTGAGGCTCCAACTAATCCAAGTCGAGTACACCCTTCCTTTGCCATTCTCTGGAATGGGAGGAAGTAAACATAAGCAACGAAATCAACTAAGTTACACACATAAAAAAAATATTTTGAATAAAAAATCGGTCCTATGTTGTGACGGGTCGAAATTCTCTAAGTGTTCTAATTATTTTTAGAGTCTGTTTTCCTAAAGTCATACTTAGACCTAAGTCAAGGTGCAGGACTGCATGTTTGTCACTAAGTTGACTAGACCAAATTTTGCAGAACATACAGACCTGCATGGGCCACCACTGAAATTATGTCACGATTCGATCCCAAGATTCTGGGTCCAGTCGGATCATGCCCAGCCTGCACCATTGTGAGATGGCGACAGTAAGCTGTATCAATCAGTAGTAACACAATGCAGAACATTCTAAAATACGTGAATCTAAAACTTTTATTTTAAAACATTTAACTTCATAACTAAATGTCTATCTGAGAAATTCAAACATACAAACACGGTAATAGTCAAATTTTTACAACCAGTCTTTTATTAAAACTATTAATCAAAGGAACTAAACTACAAGTGCTACTAAAGATCATGGGCTCCCTGATTGGGTTCAGCTATCTCCTCAAAACTCAAATCGGGTCCGTAGCATGTACTAAAAGGCACATCCTCGTCATCGTAGTCACCTAAAAATGTTGGTCTTCCGTCAGGAGAGGGGCAAGCAACATATATCCAATTTCAGCATTTTAATAAACAACTAAAAGATGCAAGAAGCAGTTTTAAAATATTATTTATATTTTCTAAGTAACAATAAAGAATCAATGAAGCAGAAAAATCTCAAGAAAATAATAATGATGCAATCTACAATCAGCAATAGTATTTTGAGTGTATAGCATCCCGTTGCCGGCTGGGATTGGAGGCAATATGTGTTCTATGAACACGGTCTGGCTTCAGCCCGAGTGGGGTGGGGCTTCAGCTATCCATAATGAGGCAATAAGGGAGCTTTGACCACAGGTACTAACACTACTCCCTAATCCCAAGTCAATGAGTCAATCAAGCAATCAATTTAGATCCGAGAGGGATCTCGTGAATCAAGTGTCAATACAATATTCCTAATGATGCAGTACATTTAATCATCAATTAAAAATACGAGTTTCGAATATGATGAAACTTGCCTTGGTTTCCGATGCTGTAGGTGGAGACAAAAAAAATACAACCTCGGACTTAGGCCTTGAAACCTACATTAATTAACAGTCCGGTTTAGAAACCATTCTAAGGGTCTTAATTGATTTATTATTAATGCTAACGATTAACTCTAATGCTCGATTTTATTAATAAAACTTGTATTTTTATAGAAAATATAAAACTCTCTCTCTTTTTAATACTTTTAACATAATACACATAATTAGCAACTAGTGGATAAAACGATCTTCTTAATAAAATTTATTTATTATAATAAAGTGAGAAATTACTATATTTTTATTTAAAATAAATAATAAACAAGTTTTTATTTTAATAAAGAGAACTAATACTTTAATTAGATTTATTTATATTCAAAATACCCTTTTTGGTAATGGAAATATTTTTGAAACTAAATAGTGTTTTATTTACGTAAAATAACCGTAACATATTTAATAAATACATTTAACTCTAAAACACCATGATTATTACGATAATCATTTATTTCATAATTATTTTATTTTAAAGAATATTTACAAAGGACAGTAATTAAATATTATTTTAAAATTATATTCTAATAAGACAACAATAATATTAATTACTAATTAATTATTTTACGTAAATATTTATTTTAATAAAATTATATATATAATCTAACAATTTTTACGATGGCCCAAATAATTACTAGCAATTTTCTAATAATTAATTAACCGTTAATTTTCATATAATTAATTAATTACATTAAAATAACTAGCAATTAAAATAATGGGAAACTAATTATCCCAAAGTTGACAGAGCTTTATTCTGTTAATTTTTGGTCGAACAAGATTATGGGTTTCTGTCTAATTCCTATTCTGGAAATGAACAGAGTCTTCTGACAGAAGAACCTACCGGAAAGCTGAAGAAGGAGAACCGAAGTGTAGCTTCGGCCTCGGATCGGGGCACGAGCATGGGGTGCTCGGAACGCCGGAAAGTCAGGAAGTGCCGACGGGGCCGGACAATGGCACGGAGGACGCCGAAACGGGGGCACGCGAGGGCGCGGACGCAGGGAGCACCGAGGACGCCAGATTCGGGTGCGCGGGGATGGCCTTGAGAGGTGTCAGTGGGTGCGGGATGGAACAAGGAGCGCAGTGGCGGCGATGGTTTGGGAAACGGATAACCGTGAAGGGAGGTGGAGTTGAGTTTGTGAAGGTTT
Source organism: Iris pallida (assembly GCA_029216955.1). Taxonomy (NCBI): domain Eukaryota; kingdom Viridiplantae; phylum Streptophyta; class Magnoliopsida; order Asparagales; family Iridaceae; genus Iris; species Iris pallida. The sequence continues at coordinate 2,513,805 of JANAVB010021796.1, forward strand.
GAGAATGAAAGCTTCCGTGAGAAAGCTTCTAGGAGGGTTAATCTTTTGTACAAGAGATGAGAAAGAAGAGTGGTCGTGGGTGCGTGAGTGGTTGAGAGGGGTTGAGGGAGTCGGGTGACTAGGGAGTGGGTGAGTTGGGCTATATGGGTTTGGGCTTAGGTAGTGGGCTAAGGAAAAAGGTTTAAAAAGAAATGTCTAATACACTAGGAATGGACTTTCTATTTAATAAGCTAATGCGGCCAACAATTAATCAACCAATCATTTTAATTGATCAACCAACTAATTAATTAAAGTTTGTTATTTAATTAACCAAATAATAATAATAATAATAATTCTGCACTATTAACTAATACTAATGGGTGCTAACTAATATCAACTCTAAAATCACACTAAAATTCAAATAATCTTGTAAATACCCATTAATAAATAAATTTATTAAATCAGGGTTTTACAAAATATTAAAGTCGGTGGTCGTCATAATCTCTTGTTATAAATAGAGTTAAATCTCTTGTAAGTATAAGTCTCTCGAAATAATGAAACAACTTGTGCGCAACATTCGACGTAGGAGAAGATCTCCGAAGCACGTTAAATCTTGTGTCTTTGTGATTGTTCTTATTCATAGTTGGTATCACGTTTATAACAATGATTCTTCTTTGTACTATAAGATAATTCTCGTGTTTTAAGCACTAAATGTAATTACCTGTTGGCAAGTCAAGTTTTAAGTTTGCATGAAACATCGGGTGGTAATTATCCTTGTGGAGGTCCTATTACAGTTTGTGGTCTTTTGGGTTGTTAGAGCGAGACAATGAAGTAACCAATAACATCCACGGTGCATTTTGGGTGGTTAGAGTTGAACCCTGAACTAATCAAGTAACCAATGACATACAGCCGTAGTGTGCTCACCCCTGTATGTGACCCTCAACTCTTACCATGTTTGGTATGTCTAGGATTAGAAATTATGGTGGAATACGAGGGGCTTCTTACATTGATGTGGGAAAGCTATTCCCAATCCCCCTGTGAATAACTTTGTTTTTTAGGGATATTGTTTGGATATTTTGTTTGAACCGTAATATCCTTCATTTATTTTCAAAATTCTTACTTCTAATCACAAACATGTGAATTTAGGTAATAGGGCATCATAAACTTAATGAAAGAATATTTATGAAAAATTAAACAAATTAAGATTCCTATCCCTGTATGAACCAAACATGGGAAAGAAAAATTAAATACATATTCCCAACCTAAACAAACATGGGTTCAGGAATGTTGAATTCATTTTCCATGAAAAAGGAATAGAAAATGCATTCCTATGAATACAAAAATTTCATCCAAACGAGTCTTAATGTTTCATGCAGGGACAGGACAAAGTGGGCTTAGGGCCAACTGCGGAACTGGCCTGGAGAAGGCCCGACGCTGACCCAATTGTGAAATGGGTCGAGTTTAATTTTTTGGCCATGAATTTTTTTAGGCCGGGTGCGCGTACTTATCATATTCATATATAACAATGGTCCTTATATTTTGCAAAATCGTGATTGATCGAGAACGATCAGCATGTACTCATCATACATTCATAGAACAATGTCCGGTCTTTATAGTAAGCAAATCTTGATCGCATAAGGGGGAAAAAAGTGTCAAACTTTCGTTATGCAATCACGATTTGATTAAGAGAGGCTAGAATATGCCGGAACCACAAGTGACACAGACATTGTCATCTTATCATATACCTTGTTAATTACAAAAAAAAAAAATGTTTGGATTTTGGGTCTCAGAACTCTTCCCCCATATCTTAATCTTGTATTGTCAAGGAAAAGAAAAAGGTCTATTACATTTAATGAACTTGATTCATAATAAAGCGGACGCTACAACTCTAAGCAGTGCAGCAAGAATTACCAACAGTTTAGGATTTGCTCTTCCTATTTATTGCTTAGGATGAAACAGTCTTCCATGAAAACTGTCAAAATCCGAAATATCCCATCAGAACAATTATTTAAAAGGGGAAAAAATATTCTTGGTCTGGATTCAGCAGGCAACCTATGATATAAACAGCATAATACTGTAAGTTGTATGAAGTACGAATCTGGGGCAAAAAATCCACCAAGAAAAAAATAAACACCAAGTAATCAGGATCAGTCGAGCTTTGCTATTACAGCATCTACCACTTCCTGGGTGGTACTGTTGCCTCCCAGGTCCTTGGTCCTGTATTTGCCTTCGGCAATCACAGACTTGACAGCAGTTTCCAGTCGATCCGCAAATGATGGGAACTTGTTAGATTATATTTGTAATGTAAATATGGCCCATACCCATAAGCCCAAATGTAGACACTATATATATTGTAACAAACCCTAGCAATGAGATCAAGGCATTATTATTTCCTACATGGTATCAGAGCCTTCCAAAAAACCCTAGTCGCCATCTCCCGAAAAATTCTAGCCGACATCTTCTTCTTGGCCGATACGCCGCCCGACAACAGTCAGCGCCAGCGCCCGACCGCGGCTTTCCTCCGCCGACCCTGTGCCAGCGCTCGACCGCGGCAGCGCCAACGCCCGACCGACCACGCCAGCGTCCGACCGAACGCGCCAGCGCCTGTACCGCCGACAAAATTTTTTTGGAGGCTCCGCACTCATAGTGTTCTGCCTGCTTGGCTAAAACTTCCTTCAGTTGCAGGCGGCCCTCCTCAAAATTCGAAGACACCAGTTTTCCTCCTCTTTGGTTGTGGTGACCTCTTTTGCAATTCTTGTTAAATGACTTCATGTTTTCGTGTGGTTTCTTTGTGAACGTGTAATAAAGACAAAAAAAAAGAAAAAAAGTAGTCTTCCTTCTTCTTCTTCTTTTTCCATTAACATTAGCAACGGAAGGAGCTTCCCGACTGATTCCGGCGTCCGACTGATCCCGGCGCTCGACTGCGTCCGACTGCACCCGCGGATCCCAGCACCCGACTGATCCCGGTGCCCGACTGCACCCCGTCCAGTCACGGCCAATTCGCCGCCGACCCCGTCCATCAGCGGTCGATTCGTCGGAGTTGTACAAAATTTTTGTACATCCGACATCCATAATGGCAGATGATGCTGCGTCCAGCTACTCCGTCGCGACTGGCGGTGGCGGTGCACACAACCCAAATTATCCTAATCCGAAGGATCCATATTTTCTGAGTTCTGCTGATCAACCAGGAAATATCATTACTCCTATTATTTTTCGTGGACCGAACTATGCTGAGTGGTCTCGGTCGATACGTCTCTCCCTGATCTCTAGACGAAAGATCATTTTTCTGGAAGGTACTGAAGTCAAACCTGTTAATGATGCTAGTAAATTGCTTGATTGGAGATGCGTGCAAGCGCTATTGGTTCAATGGGTTCTTAATACCATTGATCCGTCTCTGAAGAAATCTTTGTCGTACTTTGAAGAGGTTTCTCCATTGTGGAACTTGTTGGAGAAAAGATTTATTGTTAGCAACGGCACTCGGAAGCAACAAATTATGGTGGCTTTGGCCGAGTGCAAACAAACGGCGTCGATGTCTGTGGAAACCTATTTTGAAAATTTGCAGTCTTTGTGGGATGAACAAGCTGCTTATTTCCCATTGCCTACTTGTACCTGTGGTGAACTTGCTGCAAAGCTACTGGCTATGAGGGATGAAGACCACTTTCAGGACTTTATATATGGGTTGAATGTTGAGTTGTATGGTCATACCCGATCTAATCTTCTGGCTCAGGATCCTCAGCCAAGTTTAGATCGGGCATACCAGGCAGTCCGTGAGGAGGAGGATATACGAAAATCTCAGGTCCAATCCGCTACTGAGGAGGTGATGGCGCTGGCTATCAAGTCTTCACCTCGTATTTCTACTACTTCTAATTCCAGGGACAAATCAGGTATGATCTGTACTCATTGCAAGAAAACAGGTCATGATGTTGCAACTTGTTTTGCCAAGATTGGCTATCCAGAGTGGTGGGAGATTCGTCCTCGACGTGAGGGCGGACGTGGTGCTGGTGGTGGCAGAGGCCCGGCACCACCGCAGAGACGTGATGGGGGACGTGGTGCTGGTGGCGCAGGAGTTGTTCATCATGTCGCCGCTGCTGGTCATGGTGTCCCTGCTGGTCTTGCTGGGAGTTCGGCGGATATGATGCATGGAGGGTATCCTTCACCACTCTCAGGTGAACAATGGCAAAAACTGATGAGCTTGCTGGGTAATGACAATTCTTCCAACCCTGGTTCTTCAAACTCTGATCGTCTGATGGGTAAGAATTCTTCTGTCCCTTGGATATTCGATACTGGGGCTACTCTTCATGCGACAGGCTCTTGTGACTGTTTAGTTGATTGCTTTGAGGGCCCTGTCTGTCCTGTGATTTTGCCTGATGGAAGCACTATTGAGGCTGTTCTGAGAGACAAAGTATTTTTGACTGCTTCGTTGGTGTTGACGGATGTTCTTTATGTTCCGACATTGACTTGCAATTTGATCTCTGTCTCCCAATTGATTGGTGCCAAAAATTGTGATATGTTATTTACTCCTGATTTGTGTTTTGTTCAGGACCGAAGTACGAGGATGGTGATTGAAGTAGGTGAACAAAGGGGTGGACTTTACTTCTTGGGGGAGGTTCCAGCTTCTTTGGCTTCTGTGATCCTGGCATGCAAAGAGAGTGATTTCGAGGTGTGGCATAGTAGACTGGGGCATCCTTCAGATAAAGTAATGCAGACTTTACCTTTTCTCTCGGGTAGTAGTGTGTTTTCTCATAAGGCTTGTGATATTTGTCATCAAGCTAAACAGACTCGTGATGCCTTTCCTGGTAGTAGTAGTCGTGTTTTGAGATGCTTTGAACTTATACACTGTGATCTGTGGGGACCATATCGTGTTCCGTCATCTAATGGGGCACGATATTTTTTGACTTTGGTGGATGATTTTTCTAGAGCTGTTTGGGTTATTTTATTGACGGATAAGTGTGCTGTTTATTCTATGTTTCTTAAATTCATTGCTATGGTGAAGCGTCAATTTGGGGCTGATATATGTCGTGTGCGGAGTGACAATGGCACTGAATTTAATTGTTTATGAGATTATTTTTATCTCAAGGTATATTGTTCCAAACATCCTGTGTTGGGACACCTCAGCAGAATGGAAGGGTGGAAAGAAAACATCGACATATTTTAAATGTAGCCAGGGCATTAAGATTTTAGGGTTCTCTTTCCGTGGATTTTTGGGGGGAATATGTTCTGGCTGCATGTTATTTGATAAATAGAACCCCTTCTAGTATCTTGCATTTTAAATCTCCTTATGAAGTTTTATATGGTTCAGCTCCTTCGTATGATCATCTACGTATTTTTGGTTATCTGTGCTATACGTATGATTTGAAATCCCGATATGATAAATTTGCTAGCAGGAGCAGAAAATGTATCTTTGTTGGGTATCCACTTGATAAAAAGGGATGGAAACTGTATGATTTGGAGACTGGTGAATTTTTTGTGTCCCGTGACGTTACTTTTTATGAAAAAGAATTTTCTGGGTGTGGCTCTGCTAGCGCGATGTCTTCTGTGACACGTCATACATCTGTTGAGGTGCCGGGAGATGATATAGAGGCTTTTGGGATGGTGCCGGCTACGGTTGCTGAGGCCGGAGTGGTTGCTGGTGGCTCGACACCGAGTGACAAGGATGCACAGGTAGATGCAGAAGTATTGACAGGAGAGTCCGTTGGGGGTGATGCGGATACTACTAATGATACAGGGGATACAGTGTTGCCAGAGGTGCTGGATGAGGTAGTATTGGGAAGAGGAATGAGAAAGAAATCACAGCCAGTACGATTACAGGATTTTGTGACGAATGCTGTTCGAAGTAAAAGCCCCCCCTTCGCCACAGTTCATCTGTTCCCTGTCACTTCCTCAGGTACTTCGTATCCTCTAACACAATTTCTAAGTTATGACATATTTACTGCTGGACACAGAGATTTTCTTACAGCTATCACTGCCGGTGTTGAGCCTTCTTCATATCGCCAGGCCTCGCGAGATTCAGGCTGGCGCGCAGCTATGCAAACTGAAATACAGGCTCTGGAAGATAATGGGACATGGAGACTTGTCGATTTGCCTCCAGGAAAGAAAGCATTGGGAAGTAGATGGGTGTACAAAATAAAGTACAATTCCGACGGCAGTATTGAGCGCTTAAAGGCACGGCTGGTTGTGTTCGGTAATCATCAGGTTGAGGGGATCGACTATTCAGAAACATTTTCCCCGGTAGCTAAGATACCTACAGTTCGGGCATTCTTGGCTGTTGCAGCTGTGAAAGGCTGGACTTTGCACCCTATGGATGTGCATAATGCTTTTCTTCATGGAGATCTGACAGAAGAAGTATATATGAAGTTGCCGCCAGGTTTTTTGCATAGTGTACCCAACAAAGTATGTCGCCTGCGTAAATCTCTATATGGATTGAAACAGGCACCACGTTGTCGGTTCGCTAAGCTTACTGTTTCTCTGATATCCTATGGATTTATTCAATCACATTCCGATTATTCTCTTTTCTCTTTTTTTAAGGGGAAGGTTGAGTTACATGTTTTGATCTATGTGGATGATATGATTGTGTCTGGTAATGACACAGGTGCTTTAGATGCTTTCAAAAAGTATCTTAGTTCTTGCTTTCACATGAAGGACCTTGGTGTGTTGAAGTACTTTCTTGGCATAGAGGTGGCTCGGAGTGTGGAAGGAATTTTCTTGTGTCAAAGGAAGTATGCTTTGGACATCATTTCAGAATGCGGTTTGATAGGGTCTCGCCCTGCTGGTGTTTCCATGGAGCCCAATAACAAGCTGGCAGAATCGACTAGTCCAAGGATGGCGGATGCAGAGACTTATCGGAGGCTGGTTGGGAGGTTGATTTATCTATCATTTACTCGTCCTGACTTGGCCTATGCTGTGCATATCTTGTCTCAATTCTTACAGGAGCCTCGACAAGATCATTGGCATGCTGCTTTGAGAGTTGTTAGATATCTCAAAAATGTACCAGGACAGGGTATTCTTTTGAAGGCTGATTGTGATCTCCGTCTTTCTGGTTGGTGTGATTCCGACTGGGCAAGTTGTCCCTTGACTCGACGCTCTATTACAGGCTGGTTGGTGTTTCTGGGGGGTCTCATATTTCTTGGAAAACCAAGAAGCAATCAACTGTTTCCCGATCTTCCGCTGAAGCTGAATACCGATCTCTTGCTGCGCTTGTTTGTGAGTTGAAATGGTTGAAGGAGTTATTGGTGTGTTTGGACGTTCGCCAGGCGTCTGCTATGTCAATGTATTGTGACAGTCAGTCAGCCCTGCACCTGGCTCAGAACCCGGTATTTCATGAGCGCAGTAAGCATATTGAGATAGATTTGCATTTTGTTCGCGATGCTATTAGAGATGGCACCGTTATAGCCTCGCATGTTCCTACTTCTTCTCAACTGGCTGACATCTTCACCAAGCCCCTTGGAAAGCAAGTGTTTGATTCTTTCCTTCCCAAGTTGGGCATTTGTGACTTGCATGCTCCAACTTGAGGGAGGGTGTTAGATTATATTTGTAATGTAAATATGGCCCATACCCATAAGCCCAAATGTAGACACTATATATATTGTAACAAACCCTAGCAATGAGATCAAGGCATTATTATTTCCTACAGAACTGTAGATGTCTCAGCATCATGGCAGATGATAGCAGCAAGGCTACAGGGTTTGCCTTCTTCTGCGCTACCAGCTTCTCCTGACCCACGTTTCCTGCTGAAGCACCTTGCTCGAAAATTGGATGATCTTGGCCCACATTGCCTAAATAAAAAAAACCATGCAAGTATGAGAAACGTTATTTACAAACAAAACTGATCTTTGGTGTCCAACAAGCAGTAAGTAAACCTGTCCACATTTTCTTTCTATTTAAGAGGATCTCACTCAAGTGTGAATATTTTGATGCAGTATAAGCCACCCTCCTTCTGTTCGAGTCACTGTCCACTCCAGTCAAAAGAAGAGTGGGTCTATGTGCCCTCCGCTCAAGAAAGAGCTAGAACCAAAGATCAATCCCTAAGAACTCATATAAACTTTCTGGTTTCAAGTTTTATTCCAACGGATTAATGCAAAAAGCCAGGAAGCTTCCTGTAACACCTGTGCTCGGACGCTGCAAGTGTTAGAAATTCTTCACAATTCTTTGTTTTTAAACTGCAAGAAAAATAAAATGATTAAATGTTACCGACTTCCGGGAAAGTCGCGCACGTAGCATTGCCCTAAGAGATTGTCCGGGTTTATGTGCAGACGGTATCCGAACGCTCCTAGTGGTAAAATTCTCGCTCTACCGGAATCTCGTTGTCGCACACGACGCTGAGAGAATGACCCCGACTTAGCTCTGCCCAGGGCAACGATGAATAGCAGCAACAGACGAAGGAGACAAAAAATTTAGAGAGATTCGAGACGAATATTTTTTGTGTATTTCGAAGAAGGAGATGGGATCAGTATAAATAGGCTGTTGGGTAATTACACCAACGGACAGAAATTAAAGAGGATTTAATTCGGGTGTTTAAGAAAACAATTATGTTAAACGTTGTAAAACGTTTACAGCATATGGTTCATTGAACCTGGACGGATATCAAGATCCAACCGTTACAGAATTTAAAAGGAATAGTAACGATCAGAAAAATTAATAGGAGCAAAAAGGATTTTTGGGTCTCAGCCCGAACCCGAAGAAGGAATCGGATCGGCATTCGGTGCCCGCAGATATGGGCACGTGCCCGCACCCGTTACGCGCGCCGAACCGAACCGAGCCGAGCCGGGCCGGGCGGCGGTGGCGGCGCGCGCGTGTGATCTATGGAGCTTCCACACACAACTTTTAATGAAGCAATAGAGGGAGTAGTAATATATGCACACTTATTTCATTTGTCCAGTCGATGTGGCACTAAAAACGTTGGGTTGAGCTTTTGCTCACATCTGAGCTTTAGCTAACAATCCCCCCCCCCCAAAATCTCAAGTTCCAAGGTAATAGAAGACAGAAAGATAAAAGAAGAGTAAGAGAATTTCTGGGTAGTTGTATACTATACATAAATGAGATGGATTACATCCTTGAATCTCACGTAGTGACCATTGTCTTTGTCTGAAGAAGAGCTTGATGGACTACGCCTTGAATCAGTCTTCTTGAACCAGACTCGAAAAATAGCACACATAGTACGCTAGAGGTACTTGGGTCTATCGGGTGGCGCGTTTGGTTGGCCATGCGCACTTTTACACATTCATGAGAGTTGTCTAGGATCGTCCTGTCCTATAGTCGCGGCCCTCACGACCTCTCATATAGGTAAGTCCTTAAGGGTTGGTGATAGGAATCAACCCTGCATATCATGCTTGGACTTATTAAGAGTTTAAACTCAACCTATCCATATCACAAAAGGAACATTGTCACCATAGGGATGAGGTATGAATGTACACATGTACAGCCTCCTGGGCTTTTATTTTAAAGAGAATTTAATCTCATGTCAGTGTTCCATAATAGTCACCTAGTCCAGCTTGTTTCTACCCATTGAACCAGCTTCTTGGGGTCTCCAGTCAGACTCGGTTGGGTTGCCACTGCTGGTGACTATACTATGGGCTTAACCCCATCCCCCTCGATGATTCTAGGATCAATGTCCTAGACAGACCCTTCGTCAAGTGGTCTGCAAGGTTCTTTTCTGACTTTATATAGTTAAGAACCACATATTTGCCCAATAGGCTCTTTATTGACTTGAAGTGCAACTGCAGGTGCCTGTTCATCTTAGCATTCACAAAATCATGCTTTAGTAGTTCTATAACAGATTTATTATCACAGTTTATAGAAATTGCAGGAATAGGATGAACAGAAACAGGTATATGCATAATAAGATTTCTCAGCCGTTCGGCTTCTGTACATGTAGTATCCAAAGCTATCATTTCAGATTCTATTATACTTCTGGCTATGATAGTTTGTTTACATGATCCCCAGGAGATTGCAGCTCCTGCTAGGGTAAAAATATATCCAGTAGTGGATTTCACATCATGTGAATCAGTTACCCAATTTGCATCGGAGTAACCTTCTATGATATCAGGGTGTCTAGTATAATAAAGTTTATAATCTAGAGTACCCTTAAGATATCTAAATACTCTGTCCAATGCAGTTTAATGTGACTGATTTGGGTTACTAGTATATCTACTTAGTCTCCCAATAGCAAATGCAATATCAGGTCTGGTCCTATTTGTTATGTACATAAGAGATCCTATCATCTGTGAATATCTATGTTGTTCTATAGGAGATCCTTCATTCTTCTTGAGAATAACATTGCTATCATATGGAGTAAGGACAGGTTTTTTGTCAAAATACTCAAACTTCCTTAGCATTTTTTCAATTGAATGTGCTAGGGATAGAGTATAGCCCTCTTTGTATTTGGACACTTGCATTCCTAGGATCAGGTTTGCTTCACCTAGGTCTTTCATGTCAAACTGGTTAGATAAATAATTCTTAGTGTTATTTATCAATTCCAGTGAAGATCCTAAAATAAGTATATCATCAACATACAAGCATAATATGACACAGTTTTCATTTGTATTTTTAGAATACAAACATTTGTCATATTCATTTGGCACAAAACCAAATTCTATAATGACTTTGTCAAATTTGTTGTGCCATTGCTTGGGAGCTTGTTTTAGGCCATAGAGAGATTTTACTAATCTACAAACCTTCTTTTCGTGACCTTTAGCTACAAAATCTTCAGGTTGCTCCATATAGATCTCTTCCTCTAGATCTCCATGTAGAAATGCTGTCTTTACATCCATTTGATGGATCAGCAAGTCATGAATGGAAGCTAAAGCTAGGAGGGTTCTAATAGAAGAAATCCTAGCAACAGGAAAATATGTATCAAAGTAATCTAATCCCTTTTTCTGGGTAAAACCTTTGGCCACTAATCTAGCCTTATATTTTTCTATGGTGCTATCGGCTCTAAGTTTCTTCTTAAAGATCCACTTACAACCTATTGGTTTGCTGCCTAAAGGAAGGTATGCTAAAAACCAAGTATTGTTCTCCATGATGGAGTTGTACTCATTGTTAATAGCTTCTTTCCAGAAAGGGGCATCAGGAGAGGATATGGCTTCTTCATAAGTTGAGGGATCACCTTCTATCAAAAATATGAAGAATCCTTCTCCTAAATTCTTTTCAATCATTTCTCTTTTACTCCTTCTAGGTTCTATGACTTGTTCAGTTTGAGAATTATGCATTTGGTCATGAGAACTAATAGACGGAGTAATAGAAGGGTTAGAGGAAGATGAAGGGGTTCTATCCTTGAAGGGAAAAATATTCTCAAAGTAAACTGCATCTCTAGCTTCAATGATTATGTTATTAGAGATTTCATTTACTTCAGAATGGGTTACAAGAAATCTATTGGCATTACTATCTAGGGCATATCCTATGAATATAGCATCTACAGTCTTAGGTCCTATCTTCCTCTTTTTGGGTTCAGGAATTCCTACTTTAGCTAGACATCCCCAAACTTTGAGATAATTAATCCTAGGGGTTCGACCTTTTAATAACTCATATGGGGGCTTATCATTAGTCTTACTGGGTATCCTATTAAGAATATAACAGGCTGACAATAAGGCTTCTCCCCAAAGATTGTCAGGAGCACCTGAGCTGAGAAGCATGGCATTGACCATATCTAAAAGAGTGCGATTCTTCCTTTCAGCAACTGCATTGGATTGTGGTGAATAAGGAATAGTTACCTCATGAATAATTCCGTGCTCTTCACAGAAGTTAGTCATTTCATTTGAGGTATACTCTCCACCACGATCTGATCTAAGGATCTTAATCTTCCTATCCAACTGGTTCTCAGCTTCAGATTTATAGACCTTGAATCTGTCTAGAACTTCATCTTTGGTCTTAAGAAGGTAGGTATAACAATACTTTGAATGATCATCTATAAAAGTAACAAAGTATTTCCTACCACCTCGGGTCAAAACCCTATTGGAATCACAAACATCACTATGGATAAGTTCTAGGAGTTCATAATCCCTATAGACAGATTTGAAAGGCAATCTAGTGTGTTTGGCTTGAACACAAATCTCACATTTGTGTTCATCATCTATAGGAGTCTTAGGAATAAGATCTAAGTTCATCATCCTTTTGATAGATCCTAAGTTCACATGACCTAGTCTACCATGCCAAACATTTGATGATTCAACATTTGCAACAAAAGAAGGATTAGAACTTTTATTCATAGTACTTAAAATAAAGAGTCCATCTTTCACAAATTCTTTCCCCACAAACAAATCATTCTTAGAGAAAACTACTTTATTGGCCTCCATTACAATTTTGTATCCTGAGGCTACAAGGAGAGATCCACTAACAAGATTTCTTCTGACAGACGACACATGAAGCACATTATGGAGAGGTAGAATTTTTCCTGATGTCATCTTAAGATCTATTCTTCCTCTTCCCACAACTTGTGCCGTTGAGCCATCTCCTAGGGTCACGCCTCCTCCACCTGATTCCTGATAGGTTGAAAAACAGGAGCGATCAAATGAAACGTGAACATTAGCTCCAGAATCCAACCACCAATCATCAGAATGGAAAGACAGGTTTACTACAAGTTGAAAGCTTACAGACCTGAAGGAGCTGGAAGACCCATTCAGAATTATGTTAGCCTCTGGCTTGCCTTTTCCCTTGAATGAGTTCTGGATAGGTTCTTTTTTCCTTTGGAAGCAGTTGATGGCTGTATGGTTAGTTCTACCACACACAAAACAAAATCTTCTTTGATCCTGAGTCTGACCAAAGTTTCTAGATTTTTGGGGTTGAGGGTTTTGGTGGTGATGGTTTTGGTGATGATGATTTTGGTGCGGAGGTTGAAAACTCTGCTTCTTTTTGAAGGAGTTTTTCTTAGATTTGAGATGGTTGTTTGACTTAGGTTTTTCATGGCTTTCTACAAGGTTTACCTTAGCTGTGGCATTTGACCTAGCTTTGGTCTTGGACCTATATTTCTCTTCTGTTCTAATTCTCTGTAGAGCTTGAGAATATGTAATAGATCCTTGTAGATGTAGAAGGTCCTTTGCCACTTTAGACCAGGAAGGAGGGAGTTTATCTATCAAGCATCCTATTTTGTGCTCAGTAGAAAAGAAAGTTCCCTTGGCTTGAACCTGCCTAAGGTATTCTTGGAACTCATGGATTTGGTCATTGATAGGTTTGTTATCTACCATGACATACTGATTGAATGTGGTGGAATTGAATATATCAATTCCAGCATCATCACAACCATACTCATCTTCCAAAGCATCCCAGAGTTCTTTAGCGCTTTTATATTCAAAGAATATGTCGTAGAGCGACTCAGACATAGCGCTTAAGATTCTGTGGAAGCAATGGTAGTCTATTTTCTTAGGGGTCTTGGGTTTAGAAGAAGAGGAGGACTTGGAAACCCCTACGTCAGACTCAGTCTCATCAGAATCATTTGAGATGGGTGTGGACCCATCAATGGCAGAAATCAGACCTAAGGTGGTAAGCCAAAATTTCATCTGGCTCTGCCACCTCTTAAAGTAGGTGCCATTGAATTTCGCAGGCTTTGCAGAAAAATTTCTTCCTTGGAAGTCATGTTTTCTAAAGTCTGAAAAATTATATTTACACAATAAGATGGCTTTAAACTAAAATTAACAATTAAAATAATTTTAGTAATAAACCTTTAAATTTTTAGGTTTTCAAGTTTTGATAATGTTGGGTTAGCTGTAGGGGCCGAATCCCAGCAAGCGGAGGTTCATTAGGAACTCTTAAGTACCGGCCGCTTAGACGATATTTCGCTTTGTTGACAGAAGGGCCCTTTCGGCTTGTTCCCAAACAAATCTTAACTTTAGAACTTTAAAAATAAAGGAATTTTTACTAAATTGATTAATTGTTTGATTTAGCCTAAATAAAAATATTAAGTAAAAGAAATCTAGAATTGTCAAAATTACTAACACAATGATGTTTGTCTAAGGTGTCAGACTATGAAATGATAAATGATAAATGATAGTAGCTGTCTCAGTTATATGTAATAACAAATGTTATTAAGCAATAATTTAATGAGTGTTTAAAGGCTAAGCAATTTGAATTGGCAATGAAATAACTTTTAATGATAGCAATTTATAATGAATATTTTGTGTAAAATATAACAGTAAAATATTAAAGCAAATTTGTAAGCACAGTTACAAAATTTGTGAAAGCTTCCAAACTAAATGGATACACAAAATTTGTAAGCACAGTTACTAAATGGCTACACCAAATTTGTGAAAGCTTCGAAATTAAGAGGTGGTAACAGAAGCAAGTTTGTGTACAATAGTACTAACAGGAAAACTTCCAAAGTAAATGAATTAACTAATGAAATAATTAGCAAATGTTTAGACAAAAAGATGTAAATAGAGCAAATGTTTAGGGGAAAAAAATTGTTTTCAAGGCAATTGTTTTGAAAACAAACAGAAGCTCTTGTTTTAAAAACTTTGCAAACAGAAGGCAATTGTTTTCAAAGCAAACAGAAGCTTTGCAAACAGAGGCTTTTGTTTTCAAAACTTTGCAAACAGAACCTTTTTTTTTTCTTTTTTTTCAAAACAATTGTTTTCAAAGCAATTGTATAGACAGTATAGATAGTAACAAATTGTAACAGTAACCAATTTTAAGACAATTGTAACAGTAACCAATTTTAAGACAATTTTCTTTTTTCGTATGAACAGTGACAATCAGGAAGACTAATAATTAATTGATAAAATTGAACCATCTCTTAGATTGTTAGAAATTCTTCATAATTCTTTGTTTTTAAACTGCAAGAAAAATAAAATGATTAAATGTTACCGGCCTCCGGGGAAGTCGCACACGTAGCACTGCCCTAAGAGATAGTCCGGATTTATGTGCAGACGGTATCCGAACGCTCCTAGTGGTAAAATCTCCGCTCTACCGGAATCTCGTTGTCGCACACGACGCTGAGAGAATGACCCCGACTTAGCTCTGCCCAGAGCAACAATGAATAGCAGCAACAGACGAAGGAGACGAGAAATTTAGAGAGATTCGAGACGAATATTTTTTGTGTATTTCGAAGAAGGAGATGGGATCAGCATAAATAGGCTGTTGGGTAATTACACCAACGGACAGAAATTAAAGAGGATTTAAATCGGGTGTTTAAGAAAACAATTATGTTAAACGTTGTAAAACGTTTACAGCATATGGTTCATTGAACCTGGACGGATATCAAGATCCAACCGTTACAGAATTTAAAAGGAATAGTAACGGTCAGAAAAATTAATAGGAGCAAAAAAGGATTTTTGGGTCTCAGCCCGAACCCGAAGAAGGAATCGGATCGGCATTCGGCGCCCGTAGATGTGGGCACGTGCCCGCACCCATTCTGCGCGCCGAACCGAGCCGAGCCGGGCGGCGGCGCCGGCGCGCACGTGTGGCCCATGGAGCTCCCACACACAACTTTTAATGAAGCAATAGAGGGAGTAGTAATATATGCACACTTATTTCATTTGTCCAGTCGATGTGGGACTAAAAACGTTGGGTTGAGCTTTTTGCTCACATCTGAGCTTTAGCTAACAGCAAACCCACAAAGGGAGCCAGGATACGGTTACAAAGATGTTTGTGAACACGTGGATGTGTGTTTGGACTAGCGCGCAGGAGTGCCAGACGCATTTCCGCCACAGAGCCACCAATTTTGGCATTGCTTTGCTTTCTAGTATAATAATTCTTTACCGGCAAGCCAAAAAAAACTTTAGAAGGGTTTGTAGTTAGAGCATACTGCTGTAGCTTCATATAAAGCTATTCATAAAACATAAATTAGCATGTTTTTACAACCTAAATTATGATATATAGAGCTCCGTTATTCAGAAAATACAAATTCGGGTTTCTATGGTATATTTCATCATACCCAGACACAACTTCAGCAGGACTTTTTGCATGCAACAAGTTCTCTAAAATAGAATTTCTAAAAGGGGCCTTTATTCACAAAATGTCCACTTCAGGTTTTATCAAAAAGTTCCTCAATCCTCATCAATGACGGCAACCAAAGTGTTTCCAGAAGTTAGATGAGCCGTATTGATAAAACTTTCATTGATTGCCATTAGTTTTCTGACTAGGAACTCATGAAACTCAATTATGGTGGCTGATTGGCTACTGTCAACAGATCATGAATCAGAACAAATTTGAGCACAGTTATTATTCCAGTGATCAGTTTCAGGCAATTCGCATAAAGTGCAGATATGCCTGTCCCAAGCCCCAACAGATTAATCAAAATCAGCCTCTACACCATGCCCCGAACCAAGTCTCTTGATTCCAACAAATGGAGAGATAAATTACATACCCAATACAGAGAAAAAAATGGTACTTGAATTTTTTTTTTTAAAAAGCCAAGATAATTTTGGTTTAAAGGAATACCTCCTGGCATGACACCAGTACCTCCAGCGATACCAGCAGCAGTGTTAGCCACTAGATTCCCATATAGGTTTGGTGTAACCTGAAAAGGGAAGTGAGTGCATGAACAAAGAGGAAAGCCAACTTCACAGATACAACAAGGTGAATATACAAAATCTTGGAATCACAAGAAAAGAAGATAATGAAGCTAATTTCTGTTAGTGTGTGCTCGAATTGAAGGCAAGCTCTGACATAAAAGCTCTTCCGCAAAAGAAAACTACAAATCAACAGCCTCTTTAGTCTAAAACTCTCGTGTAAATACTCGTAGCATAAAGAAATATTGATCGTGATCTATATAGATGATGGCTTTGTTGCGGGGAGAAATATCTGAGCAGTTTCTTTTAACGTCCCAACAAGGATTTGAAATTGTTTAGCAAGTCAACATGACCAAATATCTGTGGCCCATAAGAAACATGAATATCAAAACTTTGGGGGACATTAATAGTTAAATCTTCTAAATTAACAACTATGCATCAAGACAAAAAATCAACAAAAGTTTGGGGCAGTATGAACAAAGAGATGTAAAAGGTGCTTCAATGCCCCGCAAAACAATTTGGATAACATATCCGAACAGGACACAGGACCTGAAACCATATGAAGAGTTAGTAAGAAAAAGGGTGTTGCAGTGCCATAAGGCTCCTGTTTAGCAGGGTCTAGGGAGGACCCGGACGCAAAGGAAGCAAGCATTACCATTGCGCCAAACAACACCCTCATATGATGAAGTTAGAGCCATATGATAAATGTGCCCTAGTTCAAGGGCCCCTCTTTAAAGTTAGCAACCCCACGGATCAAGAGGACCCAAAAAATTATTTAAAACATAAATATGTTAATAATTTTATATCCAAATTAGAACTAGTATGTACCAAGGGACCCCTCTTTACATAAAATTAGGCTAATTATAAGGGCACATCCAAAGTTGATGAGGGCTAGCCCAAATTTGATTTTGGTTTATTTACAAGTATGTCACTTGAAAAATTACTTAGGGCTAGTCCAAATGTAAGTATATAAGTCAAACTTTTTTTTTTGCTCTTGTCTCCTTCCTCACATCTATTTTTTCAAACCCTAATTTATTTTCTTTCTTCTTGTTTAGACATCATGGAAAGAACAAGAAGAAAGAAGAACAGGAAGAAAGAAAATAAACCAACTTGTGGGTCTCAACTTGTGAAAATTATGGATGAAATCATAGTTGTAAAAGAAACTGGTTTATCAAATCTATTAATCTATTAATCAATTGTCTTCATTAATAGAACAAATATTGGACGAAACCCTAGTTGGAGAAGAAATTATGGATGGAATCCTAGTTGTAGTAAGTTCATATCAGGACTGGCACAATTTCTGACAGTCCTAGAAGTATTGAGGACTGTCAGAAATTGTGACAGTCCTGATATGGACTTGTTGTACAGCAGGACTGCCACAATTTCTGGCAGTCCTAGAAGTATTGAGTACTGGCAGAAATTGTAGTAGTCCTGAAATGGACTTATTGTACATCATGACTGTCACAATTTCTAGCATTCCTAAAAGTATTGAGGATTGTCAGAAATTGTGGCAATCCTAAAGTCGATATTGTCGAATGAAAAAACATATGTTAGGGTTTATTTTCATCTTGATAATGTATTAAATTTTGGGTTTTATTTCCATGCATTCTTTGTGAGAAAATATTTTAGGGTTTATTTTCATGCATTCTTTGTTAGGAAGAAAGTACTAGGGTTTGTACATGATTTGTGAGGAGCCTTTGGATGCCATCGAAATTGGGAATGAGAAGTAAACTAAAAATTTGATGGAGATAATGAGGGTGGAAATGGTGAAGAAGAAGAAGAGAAGAAAACTAGGGTTTTGATGGAAACGATGAGGATGGAAATGGTGGAGAACCATAAGAAGAATATGAGAGGGAAACTAGGATTTTTGAAGAGAGTAAAAAGTTGAAATGAAGCTGAAAATTTGGGTTGGGGGGGGGGGGGGGGGTATTGGGTTGGGCAGCCGAAAGAGTAAAAAATTGGGTTGTCCTGAGTAATTTTTCCTTAAACATGGGCTAGCCCCAATCCGAACTAGCCCTAGTCAACTTTGGATGTGCCCTTATAAATAACCCAAAATTATTGTGGTGTAGTGGTTGGCATGTTAGACTTGTATACTAAAAGTCCTTAGTTCAATCTTGATGGTAACTTTTTTTTTAATTTTTTTGCTTTTTAACATTTTTTACATTATGTATGGGACCCTACTTTAAAAAATTTGATCCGGGCCCATATGATTTCAAGGTCGGCCCTGTTCCAGATCATCGTTGATCCCTGAACAGTGAGCAGAATACAGAAAAATTAATTTCTCGACTGTGCTGAGGAAGAACATCAGCAACCAGAAAATGGGATGAATTACATACATATTAGAGGGACAACTCTTAAACGTTAACTATCACTATGTTTCATATGTATTAGACAGGGACAACCCTTATTTTGAAATTAATTATACATTTTCTATAGAAAATTATAACCCTAACCAACCTTATTTTAAAAAATAAGTGAGGGCCAATCTCTTCCAGTTCAACTGATTTCGGCCCACCTTTAAAAATATGTATGAGGTATATGAGTACACCAGAAGTTTACAGTAGCCACAACCATTTTACATTTGTAAGATTGCTACAAGCCTACAATACAATTTATTTCCAACTCAACTTTGTTGCATCAGTGTAATATAATCAAAGACGCTGCTAGGTTGTTCGCGGTTTATGATCGCGAACATGATCTTAGGTCACGTGGCGGCATTCCATTTACTTTCTGGTCCGAATTTAAGGAAGCGAGGTCCGCTAATAGTAGGAAGACTATTGGTTAGTTGCCATATGGATCTACAATTATGTTCATGGTCACAAATAGCGGACAGTATATCATTTTCGTATAATCAACGACGAAAAAATAAAAACCATTATATACTCACTTGAGCTTGAAAAGCGAGGATGAGCGTGTACGTGGGGGTATGTGGGCCAGTGTGCTGGGCCCTAGTAAGTGGATGGATGGTTGGCCAGCCAGAGAACTTTTAAACCCCACTCAATCTTTTTTAACTGCAGCCCTATACATTTTCAGGAAATTAACGAAGAGAGAGGTTTCGCTTTCACAAGGATTTTGTTGAACCAAATCAACGTTTACTCTTTCCAGCCCATTTATTTTCTTTATTAGTTATTTCTAGGTCCTTTGTTTTGGAATTGGATATTATGGCGATGAGAAAATAGTACGAAAGGTGTTCATGATTAACCTAAAATATGGTTAAACGGGTTAGCACAATAAACTTGATCGGTTTAGCTATACATTTCTAAAATAATTTTACGGTTCGATTGCATTTTATTGTTACGTTTTGTAAATTTGATTGGTTTAGTTATACTTTTTAAATAATTTTACGATTCGGTTACATTTTGTTTATATATATATATATATATATATATATATATATATATATATATATATATATATGAACGGGATCAGGTGACACATATAATTTGACATATAAAAAAAATGCAATCTCAGCCACGCGTCAATAAAAATTAATGGTTCAGATTTGACAACCATACATAAAAATTTTGTATGCATTGATTTAGGTAAATAGGTGGCATACATATTAAATAGTAAAGTTTATATATATATATATATATATATATATATATATATATATATATATATATATATATATAATTTGTTTATCCTCTTCGAATTAAGACTAAGAGGTTATTATATACAATATGGATTAACAGATTAGATAATTCATGAGTTATCAAGTCGGATATGTAAATGGATTAATAACTAAGTAACTTACTACTAGTTTGACTATAAAAGGACAACCAACAACTTATTTCCTCCTTTTCTTTAGACTCGTCTCCTTCACGATACTTTAAGATGCTAGAAAATAAAGGAGAGTTAGGAGAGAAGCACTGGTTGCCCTTCTTCACAACACATGTTGGTGTTACTATTTATTCTCTTCTCCTACTTGAGCTATCTTTACTCTCCAGCAAATAATCCCAACCTAATCTTAAAATCTTAGAACCCTAATCAAAACAGTTGAATACAAAAATAATGTGACATGTAATACAACTTGTTACACAACTGGTAACCAAGCACCACTTGCCACCTGATTTGATCAGGTAAAATCACCATGATCCGTCACCTCTGCAGTGTCCCTGAAAATCAGCTTCCTCTCAATTTCATTTCTCCACCTCAAAGATGAGTTCACTGTATGTCCCTCCAAATCTCCGTCTCCTCCGGTCATGCCTCTCCTCGTCCAATCTAGCAGCCAACTCAATCCCCCAAATCCTAGCCTCCATGGACACTAAATCTTTCTCGATTTCAGTCACAACTCCACTGGAGCTCAACCCCAGCACCTGCTCACCCTACCGTCAACACTAACTTCAATTTTCACTATCATGCCTAGTCCTCCACCACCAAGGACCAACAGTTTGGATTTCGACTCGCTTGTTTCTGCTCTACCAATGAGGTTTCACTACTCCGACAACAATAAATTCTTTGCACTCTCCATCTGTCTCTGCTATTGCCAACCGTCCGAACTAACCAGCTCTACATGTCACTCCTCTACTAGTCTCTCCCTCTCTTTCGTGCGTGCGTGCGTGCGCCCAATTTCCGTGGCATTTGAACACATATCTCTTCTCGCCTGTAAGTCTACCTATGTTGCATTAAAGCCTGCACCCTAATATTCCAAGAGATTCGTCACACAAGTTCCATGTTGAACACGGACCTCCCACAATACAACAACATTTATTTTCTTTTTTTCTTAGCGAAACTCTTCATGAGAAGGTTTCAGGGGAGTGCTAAGAAGACAGATGGGCAAGAGCCAAACCATCGGGTCGTGATTCCCAGAACCTTGCGTTCTGAAAACATATTATGACAGGCAAAAGAAAATTACATAACTACACTGACAATATTAGTAATTTCACCTGGTCTTACTTGGTGATCTTGAGATTTTTAGCACAGATTTTACGGAAGTACAAGGATTTTGAGCACAGACTTTAATGACAAATTTTGACTTTGATTTGGTTGGGGTGCGTCAGGCCCCTGCAATAGTGCAACGCATGGG
Organism: Iris pallida; assembly: GCA_029216955.1. Lineage (NCBI taxonomy): Eukaryota > Viridiplantae > Streptophyta > Magnoliopsida > Asparagales > Iridaceae > Iris > Iris pallida. The sequence continues at coordinate 2,535,249 of JANAVB010021796.1, forward strand.
CGACGCTCGAGAGCCCACAGTAGCAAGCTACTGCATATGGACTCTCCCCCTGAAAAAAATTAATTTAATATCGTTGTGAGCACATGGCCCACATATCAGATATTAAACTGATAAGAACAGATATTACACTTGATCTTAGCCAAAAGGCCGAGAAAGGTATGCTTTGAAACGGTGCCTTGAGGTTCCTTTTATAACCTCTTTCTCAGCCAGGGTCTTCCGTGCCAGTCGATGTGGGACTAAAGTATCATCCATTCTGCTGACACTCAACTTTCTACTCGTCAGTCAACTCATTGTGGCATCACCTACAACTCTTAACAGCACAACCCTTACCAACGAGTTTACTATCAACAATCGCCATCATCGACCGCCAAAGCTTCGAGCTTCTTACAAGCTGCACCACATAAAGATTAGCCTCAATGGAGAACATTTTGAGGAACCTGCACCTCTTTCTAAATGCCCGCCTGTAGCATCCGACGTCGTCTGTGCAGATGGAGGAGCAGGCCCATTACTTATGTTCCCAGTGTTTGGCAGGTCGTCGCAAGTTCCATATGCGGCATTCCCCTGCTTGAAACAGAGTAGCATCGTTAAGTTTATTGGATGCAGTAGCTAGGCAAATTAATCAAGCATGTACCGATCGATCGAAAACTAGCTAGTTACCGAACCTTGCAGTAAGTAATGTCGTTGCAGCCGCAAACCAAGTGTCCATTAGCAATGTCTGTAGCCTGGGGATCGAGCTCCTCCTCCGTCACTTCTCTGCATGAAAGTTGATCAACTTCAACTTCCGGAAATGTACGTTATGAGCCAACAAGTTAATACTAAGCAGAGTTTATAAGCTAGGCAGCTAGTACCCTATAAAAATCTACAGCTATGAAATTGGGCCATCGGCTCCCCGATGCACTGTGACAAGTGTGCATCGTATTCACAAGAGGCTCCGAATTGTGCTTGCAGGCAGTAACCAAATTCGTGTTTATTAACCGGGATTCTTCTTCCTACATTGGTTTTTCGACTACGTATCTCCATTCGTACGCGATGCCCTCCGAAGCTTCCTTGGCTGGTTCGGAAGTAAAAACCAGCAGACTCTGGTTGTTGCCGATCATGTCGCCAAGCGAAGGCCAGTCCTCGCCGTTTTTGGGCATTCGAGAAACCGGAAACCGGTATCTAGTGAGGCCGGCGGCGGCGAACACTTCGGTGAGACCTTTGGGGGAGGCAATGAAATCTTCTATGAATATGGTGATGACTTCTGAAGGGTTCGCTTCGAGGAACGTTTGGATTTCTTTTAGCACATGGATGGCAGGTAGCTAGTTAATTTTTCAAGTACTTAGTGATAAGAATAGGCTTTTTCTATGGGCACCACAAGATTTACTTGGGTCTATCCCAAAATTTTTGGAAAAAATTACAAGTTTGCCATCAAAATTTTTTGCTACTCTTTTCTCCAACCCTAAGAAGAATTTCTAGGTCATAGTTTTGTAAACCCTAACCCAAATTGTCTCCCAACCAAATTTTCGTTACAGTGTCATCGAATTCATCCGTTAATGGGTATGTCATCTAATTAATATATTTGTAGACTCTAACAATAATTTCACATGTAAATAATGATTTATATGTGTTTAATTTAGAAAAAATGAACATGGAAGAACCCGGGTCATCGAATGTAGCAGACTCTCGTCCCGATATGTCCGAAGAACACATTCTTGCTTCGGATGCACTCTTGGTAAGCCAATTGTAACATTCACGTCGGGTGTAATTCGGGACTGTTAGGTACAGGACTGCCAATACGCGGGCAGTCCACCTCTACATATAGGACTGCCCAAACTGCGGCAGTCCTTTCAATAATCAGGACTGCCAAAGATGTGGCAGTCCTGATCATTGACAGGACTGCCAGTGAATTGGCAGTCCTGATTATTGAAAGGACTGTTTTGCCTTCTGCAGTCCTTCATTTTGGCAGGACATTTTTTGTGTTGTGTTATTTTATTTTATTAACTTTAAGTTATATTGTAGGACTTATCATCTTCCGGTATCGAGGTAGCTGCTCCAATTGGCGTCGATGTAGGCCATTTATTCAGGACCGATATGTGTTTTGAATCATACGAAGGTGCGCTAAATTGGTGCCGAGAAGTGGGACGGACAAACAACATAGTTCTTGTGATATCAAGATCGGCCCGAAACCGTCCGGGACAACAAACCATTGTGGTTTCATGTGAACGAGGTGGTGTGTTTAGAAGCCATAAGAAAGAAAAAGTTATCGAAAGTAAAGTTTCAAAGAGAAATGTTGGAACGAGAAAATGTGGTTGTCCGTTCAAAATCTATATTAGAAAGGATGAAGAAGCGAAGTGGACAGTCCAAGTCATGAATGGAATCCACAACCACGAGATTGCCGAAACACTATTGGGTCATCCGTATGTCGGACGGTTGAACATTACGGAGAAGAAGATAGTGGAAGACTTGTCCAATTTCGGAGTTGCACCGAGACAAATATATTCCGTCATACGACATGAAGATGAGAAGAACAAGTCTACAATGAAGTCAATATACAACGCCCTATCTTCTTCTAACGCCATTCGGTCGAAATCGAGAATGGCGATGCAAGAAGTGATGAAGTTGCTTGGAGATAATCATTATGTTGAGCACCATAGAAGACATCTCCAGAGCAATGAAGTCATTTCACACTTTTGGGCTCATCCCGATTGCACACATTTGGCTCGGTCTTTCACCGACGTGTTAGTTCTTGATTGCACTTACAAGACCAATAAGTTCAAGATGCCTCTCTTTCATGTTGTCGGCTTCACATCTACATGGAAAACATTTTCAGTTACTTTTTGTTTCATGAAGAGTGAGAAAGTTGAAGACTACACATGGGCGTTAGAGAAACTGAAAACCCTTTACACCGGTCAAAGAGAGCCCTCGGATTTTGTTACCGATAGAGAGTATGCTCTAATGAATGCTATTCGGATTGTGTTTCCTCAAGCGGATACATTGCTATGCACATTTCATGTAAATCGTAATATACAATCCCAATGTAAGTTGAAGTTCGGGAAAGTGGATGGTAAACTTGACATGCAAGTTTTTGACGAATTCAACCATGACTGGAATTGTGTATGGCAAGCCAGCACGATAGACAGTTACGCCGCCGCATGGTACTTATTCAAGGAGAAGTGGGAGGGGAGGGAGCCGGCTTGCATTTCTTACATCAAAGAGACATGGCTTGAACTGCACAAAGAACAATTCGTCTTAGCATGGACGAATGTGGTGAAGCATTACGGTATGACAACTACCAACGGTGTCGAAGGAGCACACTCAGTATTAAAGAGGCATTTAAAGTCATCCCAAGGCAACTTTGTTTCGGTTTGACAAGCGATACATATATCAATAGATCGGACGGTGAACGAAATCAAGGCATCATTTGAGATGAGCTTAAATATTGTCAAGCATGAGCATAGAAAGGAAGTCCTCTCGGATTCTTTAATGCGTGTCATTTCTCACAAGGCGTTGGATTTCATATTTGAAGAGATTGATAGGTCAAAGTTTGTCGGCTTTGATCCTCAGGTTTGCGGGTGTGTACATCGACATACACTCGGCCTCCCTTGTGGCCATGAGATTAATGAATATCGTCGTCAGTCGATTCCTATTCCAGTTCTTGCTGTCGATGAACGTTGGAGGCAGTTGTCTATAATGCCCTTGGTGAAGACACACGGTGATTTCTTCTCCTTGCCACAAGTGAAACTTCTCCACGCACGGTGGTGTGCCTCAGAAGGAGCAGAGCGGGAGTGCCTTGAGGTTAAAATCCAAGAACTTGCATGTCCGGTGACTACAAGAATGCACGAGCCGTCCAATATTATTTCCAATCCTAAGGGCAGGCCTCAAACAAGAATGAGTAGTTCATAGAAGAGAAGGCTTGAGTCAACCAAGAGAGATCCATCATCCTTTGAGCATATTGAACGAAACTTAGAGCAAGCTCCGCCTGCACGGAAGAGCAAGCTTGTCATTCACCGAAAAAAGGAGAAAACAGATATTGCAAACGACGATACTGTGGAAAGTCAAACGATACGTTTGTATATCCACAATTTTTATCCTGAGATTCGCAGTTACATCTGGTCTATTGTTGATGTCCCGGGGGATGGCCATTGCGGATTTCATATGCTTGCAATACATCTCGGTTATTCTGACAAAGACGGATGGAGGCAAGTGAGGCAGGAGCTGTACGAGGATTTAGAGAGTCGTCTTCCATTATACTCCCGCATCCTAAGCGAAGAAACAGTTGCAAGTTTGTTGACAAGTATTCCTTGCACTGACAGTGTTACCGGGCCAGACCACTACATGTCTGTCCCGTCTGCCTTGTATTTATTTGCTAATCGGTACCGGATCCCTGTTGTACTTTTTTCGGCGGGGATTCGTAATACTTTTTTCCTGATGTGCGCTCCTCCGACGGAGCATAGACAAACTAATCTATGTACTATAGGTCAAATCAAAGATCACTTTGTCATGCTAAGGATGATCGGTCATTCTCCGATTCCTTCACCTACAACAGTTTGGTACAAACTAGCACTGGCAGAAGCGAAGTCCTGGACCGGGCCTTTTGATCAGCAAATCAATCATTGTAGGAGACTGTTGTAGATGGAGGAGCCAAGAGACTTACCGGTTGGCCACTACGACGTCGAAATCGACTGAATGAAGTTTTCACATTTTGAAGGCAGAGGATGACCCATTTTGTAAACATTAAAGTATATCATTTTGAAATGTGAAGCCAAATATATGTTTTTTGTTTTTAACTTTTCCTGTCTGCTATTGAAATATCCTACTTGTGTAAAATATCATACTTGTGTAAAATATCCTACTCGTGTGAAATATATGTGAAGTACTTGTGTGAAAACTGATGAAAACTCACTGTGTGTGAGTTCAAAACTAACACACAGTGAGTTTTGCTTAGGACTGCCAGAGAGAAGGCAGTCCTAATGTGAATTAGGACTGCCAGTGGTCTGGCAGTCCTGATGAAAACACATTGTGTGTGAGTTTTCATCAGGACTGCCAGAGCACTGGCAGTCCTCATTCACATTAGGACTGCCAGTGGTCTGGCAGTCCTGATGAAAACTCACTGTGTGTGAGGACTGCCAGTGCTCTGGCAGTCCTGATGAAAACTCACTGTGTGTGAGTTCAAACTCACACACAGTGAGTTTTCATCAGGACTGCCAGAGCACTGGCAGTCCTCATTCACATTAGGTCTGCCAGTGGTCTGGCAGTCCTGAGCAAAACTCACTGTGTGTGAGTTCAAACTCACACACAGTGAGTTTTCATGAGGACTGCCAGAGCACTGGCAGTCCTAATGTGAATGAGGACTGCCAGTGCTCTGGCAGTCCTGATGAAAACTCACTGTGTGTGTGAGTTTTCATAATCAATATAAATGTATGTAGAATTAAAAGAGAGTTAAACATCACAATATCACAGTTATGAATGTACATGACAATTAAACATCTTAAACATCACAATATCCAACAAGTTAAACATTACAATTTTCTCAATTCCATAGTCATGACAATTTCCAAAATAATAGAGTTAAACATCACAATATCCAACAAGTTAAACATTACAATTTCCAAAATACAAGTTAAACATCAAAATCAAATCAGTGATCATGCCGGGCCTTCGTACGCGCCTCCCGATTTTGCATGAAAGAAAAATCGACAGTGTCGTCGATATCCTCCAACTGGTTCGCGATATTAACACATTCATCGTTCTGGCAGCCCGATCGGATGGATTTCGCCAAAGCCTTCACCCGAGTAGCCTGTCAATTATAACAAAACGTCAATGAAGAGAGTTCACTTTGAAATTAGTTACAAACTATAATTTATAAACTTACCATCCTAACCAATGAAGCATACAGGACATTTTTTGAAGGCAGAGGTCCTAGAGCTCCAACGGCAACGGGCCCTGGATTTCTAGGGTTCGACAACCTAGGATGTCCGACTGCCAAGTAGTACAGCATGTAGTCGTCGCTGCAGTCATGCATCTCCTGCACCGGTTGTCGAAGTTCTTCCCCCAGCAAATGTCGTTGCCACTCGGAGTAGCAGTCGGTCACCCAGTCGAAATAGGGCGGCTTGTAGTTCAAATGTTGGGTCCCACACGGAGGCTCCAATAACCTTAATGTGTGCTGCGGCACGGTTTGTACGAGGCCAAACTGACGCAGTACTCTATCAGGCATGTAAGGCTCCGTAATATCATAGCATGTGATCATACCATGAAATAGAGATACTGGTTGCAGATGGCGATCTTGTTGCCGGAGATCCCGGTATGGGTGCCAAACTATCTGTAGGACAAAAGTTAAAAGAAAATAGTCAACAAATAAACATACCATAAATAGTCTACGCTATCTACGCGCTATCAACTAACCTCTTCTGGCACCAAATTTTCCAGAGCATCACGAATGGAAACCAGCGTTTCATGATTTTTAGTTTCTAGCTGAGTTGGCTTCCATTGACACACTCTAGGAAGGTGCTCCTCATAGCGTGGGTTCAGCTCACCCCTCCTGAGCATCGGGAAGTGCTCGTATATCCATGTCTATACAATTTGTAAATGAGTAGTCAGTAAATTAACAACAAAATCTAGCTAGTATATTAGTTTAAAATGTTAGAAATTTTCTTACATGGAGTAGAGTATGGCATCCCGCCATGGTCTTGGTTCCGACACGGGATGCTATACCAAGCTCGCGATAAAGGTTAGCAAGTATACCGCTGCCCCAGGATATGTCTCCTACGTCGTCTATAACAGATAGGTTCGCGAGATACCTAGCATGTATAGAGGTTTCCGACTTGTCTGGAATGGCAACCGATCCAAGTATGAAGAGCATGTATGCCCGGGCCACCCTCTCAATAGTTTCATCATCCCAATCCTGCGGGCCTTTGAAATTCTCCACTAACCATGACAGAGGAATGCCGTATGACCTCTTGAAGCCCGGCAGGATTGTAAAGGTAGTTGCCTCCACCCCAAGGTTCGCTTCTACAAAATCAACTATACGATCATACCACTCGAGATCCTTCTCAGTACATAAAGATTCATTTGTCATGGCGCGGCCCTCCACCGGCAACTCCAGTATCTGATAGACGTTATTTAGGGTAATGGTCATCTCCCCAGTTGGGAGATGAAATATGTTGGTCTCCGGATGCCATCTCTCCACAAAGGCCGATATGAGAGCACTGTCCTGGGTCTTGTAGGCATATCTAGCCAAATTTTGTAGACCGGTAGGAAATATTTTGTTCTGGACGTCCTCGGATAAATGGTTAAGAGACCAAGCAACACACTTCCGCCCGTGACTCACAGCCCTAAGAATACGAGAGCTCTCATGTATGTCGTACAAGATAATAAAAATACGATTATGAACGGAAACTTACAAACATATATATATATAAAAACAGAAACTTACAAACATAATATACATACCGGATTCTTCTATATATCATAAGCAATGTGGTTGTCGAACGACAACAACATTGAGCAACCCGGGGGACGGACATCCTCCTCCTCCTCAGAAGGATCGACATCGGCCGAACAAACAGGATCCTCAGAAGGACCGGCACCGGACGTACGGACAGGATCCTCAGAAGGACCGGCACCAGAACCACCTCGTCCTAGAATTTGGCTGATAGGTACGTCATCGTCATCGGAAGAAGACGGAGGACTAGGAGGACCTCGTCGCTTTGAACGAGAATGGGGGTGTGGTTGTTCCCCTTGTCGCTGCGGTTCTGAAATTCTGATTGGTCTCTCAAGAGGACGAGGCCACTTACTACGTTCCCTGCGCAAGGATACGGTGGAGGGGGTCGCTTTCTTTTGGGAGCGGCCACAGGACTACAGGACAACATAGGGTTAGTATTAAATAAAAGATGTAAAAGAAATTATGAAGTTGACCTTTAGGACTGCCATGCTCCTGGCAGTCCATCATTCTATTAGGATTGCCAGAGAGATGGCAGTCCTGTTTTATAACAGGACTGCAAGTGTGCCTGCAGTCCTGTTTTATAACAGGACTGCCTACTGCTTGGCAGTCCACTTTGACAGTAGGACTGCCCCGTCGTCTACAGTCCTTAGGGACGACGACCAGACGAACAGTTAGGTTACGTTTAAACGATAAAATATGATATTTTTGATTTCGAAATGAACTTTGAATTATTCTAACCTAATTTATAATGACATTTAAGAGATTTCTCAAAGAATCGAAATGTACTTTGAAATGTAAAATAAATTATACAATAATTAGGAAACATACCTAGCTTGTGATGACGGGTTCTTCTTCGGTGCCATTGATGATCTTGGAAGACTTAGGGTTCTTGAAAGAGGGTTTTGGAAGTGGATAATGGAGAGAGTATTAGGGTTTTGGAGAGTAGAGGAATTTTTGAGAGAGGGTTTTGAGAGGGTTTTGAAGAGAGAGAATTTTAAAATGAAAATAAAATGAAAGAGAGGGTTTGGGGGGGTGGGATAGCCCCAAGTAATTTTCGGGACGTCCCCAGTAAAAGTTTCTCAAACCTGGACTGTCCCCTAGTAAAATAACGCCCCCAGTAAATCTTCTGGTGCCCATAGAAAAAGCCTAAGAATAATGCTATTTGTCCCACCAAATTGTTCTTCCAAATTATCTCTCCTTACGTGGCAGCTGATATGGTATACTGATGTAGCAGCTGACATGGCAAATTTTATAATTAAAATTAAAATTAATATTAATATTACATTAATATTAAGACTAACATTAACAATAATATTAATATTAACATTAATATTAATATTAATATTAACGTTAACATGAAAAAAAATTAGGTAATTAATTTTTTGGGTTAAAATTTACCATGTCATATGACACGTAATATTATTTAACATTCCACGTCTGCTGCCACATAAGGAGAGATAGTTTGTAGGGACAATTTGGAGGTACGAATAGCATTACTCCAAGAGTGATAAATAGTTATCTGGAAAGGAAAAGAAAACTAAAAAAGAAATTTAAGTCGATCGAAAGCTTACAAACTTTGTGAGTTATAGCAGATGCAACCATGGGACTGGCACGACCAGACGTCATTTTTGAAATCATACATGTCAAGCATGAAGCCCCAGATGCCATTCTGCAACCAGTGGCGTAGCCAGAATTTGGATACAACAGGATCAAAATCGACTAATAAATTTTTAATTCAAATAAATTATAAAAACATTTTTTTTGGCATAATTTTGTCACAAAATCCTATTTTATATAACTAATCTTGGTTGTTTATTCTAGTTTTCCTATTGTTAGCTGCTCTTTTTTTCATTCAGTTCAAAATATCATTGGCATTAAAGTAAACATTTCTAACTCAATATAATCAAAACCTTAAACTTCAATATTATTCTAGTCGAGTCATACAAGGTCTTTTTAATCAATTTTGACCATTTGATCGAGGAGATTCAGTGTATCTTAAATTTCATACTTGAATCCTACAATTTTGGTCATGAACCTAGCTATCCTAGGTTTTATGATGATTAAATATTATTATTTTTAAGTAAAAACAAGATTAAAAATATTTCATTTCCATCTACTAATTTACTTTGACTTCATATTTTCTTAATCCAAGAATATTATACTAGCAAACAATTGCATTCCATCTAAGATCAAATTAAATATTGTCATCTAAGAGCAAATAAGGACACAATCAATTAGGACATGGATCAATTGTGGGATGAATTATTTAAAAATTTAGAAAAAATATTAAATATGTTTAGAGGTGTTACATGATAAATGATGGAGAGAGAGGCGCGACAAGAGAGATGCGACATGACGAGAGAGAGGAAGAGAGAGATAGACGTACGGTTGAGAGAGAGTCAGAAAGAAGAACGACATAAAAGTATATATATATATATATATATATATATATATATATATATATATATATATATATATATATATATATATATATATAAAAATTGAGTGTGGTCATATGACCCCACTTGTCCTATTCTAGCTCCGTCCATGCCTGCAACAATACAATAGTTAAACTTGTTAGCCAGTCGAGCGAGCTCAAAATGGAAGAAGTAGTAGTAGTTTTTTATTTCTTACGTACGTACGTTGAGCTGGTCGGTGACGAGATCCTGCTGGTTGGTGGGGGCCACTGTGGGGGTGCCGAGCTTGGCGAAGAAATTGTGGGTCGTCAGCCACGAGTACTATTGAAAGCCAAACCACCACTGCTATTCCCCTGCAAATTGCCAAAAACAAATTCTGCAAAATTATCAGTCTCTCATAATACATATATATATATATATATATATATATATATTAAAATATATATATATATATTTTTTAAAAACCAAGCGGCCGTGTCGGAGACACCCAACCACTATATATATATATATATATATATATATATTGTCACGACCCGCTCCCGAATAATCGGATACGAGTCGGACACGCCCAGCCTTCATCGATGGACACGATTTGGTGGCCCATGCAGGTCAGAGCATATCGTATCGGTTACGTAACTGTACTGATACGAGCCTGCGACAATGACTAAACCTTAGAAATCTCAATCCACTCTGCCTTGAAAATTCTCCTAGAAATTTCTCTACCGTTTTTGAACTTCGTATTCGTTCTCGATTATTCTCCCTTGCCTTCTTGTACTCTTGATTCTCGTCCCTTCCTATTTCGGGGTGACGAATAATCGTGCTGTCTAGAATTCATCAGAATTTCTTAAGTTATAGTATAATATTGCTTGACTATTAAATAATTGGTTGTTTGTGGATATAAGAGATTATAGATACCATATGTCCTAGGTATTTTTGGTAGAGTTATTAGTCACTAGTTAGAAGATTATAAGATTTTAGTGACCAAGTTTTGAGGAGTAGTGTGGCCAAAGGTGGGTGGAAGTACCCAAGTATTCGAAATTATAAAATGGCTAGAGACGGTTAAAAAATGTTTTGAGGAATTAAAATTTCGGAGATTAAGGTAATATTAGACTTCCTTTTCGAATTTTAAGGAATATATATGAATTAGAATTTCGAGGACGAAATTATTTTTAAGGTGGGTAGATTTGTAGCTTCCCTACCCGAAAATTTTCAGAAATATTTTTTTTATTTTATTTATTTGATTAAAATGGTGAATTATGATTTTATAAATAATTATTTAGTTAATTATTACGGTAGATGACTTTAGCCATGGTTGAGATTTGGAATACAAGACGACTAGGAATCATGGCACGGTTAGTGCAGTAGCGTGCTTTGACTAGTGTATTAGCCCTGATAGGGAAGACCGAGCCATAGTGACGTCTTAACTAAGAAAACCAGGCCAAGTTGCGACTTAACCCTACCGAAGATTTTATTTATTATTTAATTATATTATTGAGTTTTCGGGAACTCGATTGTACCGAACCTGTCTAGATTGGACCCAAGTCAAATCCAAGCCCATGTAGTCATATTGTGGGACCAAATACGACCTTGTAGACATGTTTGGTAAATGCAAATATTTTGTGTATGTATTTAGGAATTGGCGATTTATATCTATTAAATTATTTATTATAATGATATTTGTATATATATGTGTATATATATTTCTATAAATAAGACACTATATTATGAATATATATTATTGGGATATATTTTGGATGTCGTGAATATTTATTGTTGTAATGGTAGGTATGCATGGAAGTTATGTATAAATAAATAGATATTACATATGGGTGTATGCGTATGTATATATAAATATATATTATACGTGTATATATGTATATATATATAAATATATTATACGTGTGTGTATGGATATACATATATATAAATAGATATTATATACGTGTATAAGTGTTTGTATATATAAATATATATATAAATATGTGTGTATATGAATATGAATATATTTGAATATAAATATATTGTACGTATACGAATATATATAAATAAATATTATATATTATGTAGGTGTATGAATATGTATAACTATATATTACATATGAGTGTATGTTTATGCATATATAAATATATATATATATACGTAAATGTAAAAATATATATATATATATATATATATATATATATATATATATATATATATATATATATATATATATATATATACGTAAATGTATACGTGTATACATATATATATGCAAATATACGTATATATATATATGGGTATATATATATAATTGTATTAATGTTAATATAGAAAAAAAAAGAAAAAGAAAAAGAAATCAAATAAGCCTAATCCCTTCAGACCGAGCCCACATCAGCCCGGGCCCAACATCCCCATCCCAAGCCAAGACCCCAATAGCCCCAGGTCAGAACCCGAGCCCACAGGCCTATTCCCCAGCCGAATGCTAATTTTTCCCCACACCCAGCCGATCGGTGCCCCAACTGTGTACAACCTATATTTATGTGCGAAAGAGAGGGAGAGAAATTCGTAAACCCTAAACAAAACCCACGCACACCATCCCGACGATTGGGCGCAGCCGCGCGCGGCCAAAACCGCAGGAGGCAGCGCGCGCGCGGGGCAGCACAGCAAAGGGAACTCTGCGACAGCAGCCCGACCACCCATTTTTCGAGGTATATTTCTCCCCTATTTTGTAATCATTTTTTGTTCTATCAAATGTAGATCGAAGCCCACATAACCCTCTTTGATTCCCAACTAGTGGGGTTGGATATCGTTGATCGACTAACCCGAAAAGTCGACGTAAAGTCGAGTAAAAACCATCGAAAACAGAGTGTTAAACTGTTTCAGGGCCCCAAATTAGAAGGCAGTTCGTGGCCAACCTATTAACAGATTTCGAAAACTATTTAATGACAGACCTAGAAAACCTATAGGGCTCTACAACCCAACTTACGGAGTTTGATTCCGCCGACTGTACGTCGAGAAATCAGATTCCAAATATGGGCGAAAACCTGTTTTCAAAATATTAAAAATATTGAAAATCCTCCAACACGACGTGCGTCCCGCCAAACCGGACGACGTGGTCGCGCACAGTAAGCATCGAAAGGTGCGTAACGGCTTCGTGGACGTGTGGGCTTTGACGTAATTCAAATTGGTCGCGTGTGCGCGACGAATTTGATGTGTATCCGTCGAAATTCACCGTATCGGCCTCTGTGCAAGTTTTCCAATTACTTCGTGCACGCTCATCAGATCGAAACGAAACTTGCGCCAACAGGACCGTATCATTTTTTTGGTCCTGTATGCCAAGTTTGGTCCGATTCTGAGACAGTTGATAAAATCGTCGTTTCATGAGCCCCACGGTCCGACTCAACGGGTGATTTTGTGCACGGCCCGTCGGAATCCAACTTTGGACATACGGTTGGGTTCGTATCGGAGAATCGAATCTGTAGATATATAGTTTGACGACTTTAGAGACCATTGACTCTGGCACGATTTTCGGTGCAAAGCGGGTCCAACGGCGGACATCGTTTTTGCCCGAAATTACCGTTTTGCCCCTGTGTCCAGAATTGGACTTAAGGACAGACAATCCTAGCTAATTTGACTATTCTTAGAATGTTGGCAATGTCTGTTTCAGCTTTCGAAGACAGTTGTGAGGACTTGGACTTCATGGTTTGGTAGTTGATTGTATTTTTATTGGATCTGCGTGCAACCTCCAGGCAAGATACCTTGCCTCCATCTACAGTTTATTTACATGCATATTTATATTATTATACAGTTTTACTAGTTGATTATTTATATGTGATTTGTATATCATGCCTGCTAGTTTATATATAGCCTTGTTTATAATTAGCTTTGTAGTTCATATTGGATTGATTTTCTCGTGTATCGTGATTGGGTCGTGTCGTGTCATCTCTTGTACTTGGACTGAGTCGCATCGTGTCATAGGATGAATAAGTCATATCGGAACTGCTGTACCTTGAAATTCTTGAAGCTAACCTGCGAGTCCACATTAGGGGCGAGGGATAGTAGTTAAGCTAACTTGCGAGCCCACACCAGGGGCGAGAGTTAGTAAGCTAATCTGCGAGTCCACATTAGGGGTGAGGGTTAGTAGTTAAGCTAACTTGCGAGCCCACACCAGGGGCGAGAGTTAGTAAGCTAACCTGCGAGTCCACATTAGGGGCGAGGGTTAGTAGTTATATGTCCACACCTGCGAGTCCACACAAGGAACGAGGGTGATGCTAGCCTGCGAGTCCACACCAGGGACGAGGGTTAGTGGTATATGGTTCACACCTGCGAGTCCACACTAGGGACGAGGGTGATGCTAGCTTGCGAGTCCATACTAGGGGCGAGGGCTAGTAGTTTTTCAAACCTGCGAGTCCACACTAGGGACGAGAGTTTGAGTATTCGATTGGTTATCCATTGACATCGTGATATCGTGTTCTCTTGTTCTTCTCCAGCAGTTCGCTTAGGCGTAGTGGTTCTTCCGGTCGTGTATAGTTGTGTTTTCGTACTGATTGGTCTTTCTCGTTTATTTTCTGTCTTTTCTTTATTGCATGATAAACTGCTAGATAGACATGTATATCATGTATCTTGCTATGTCCTCTGAGGACCTGATGATCTCTTCAGGTTTAGCGATTGCATGGAGTTAGCTAGTAGCTCTGGATGGCAGATGTGAGGATATGCTTGTGGGTTTTAGGTATCGTTATTATGTTTATTATCCGCTCGTGCTTTTCTTCATTATCTTGAGATATCCTGTTTCTTGATTCGGTTTAGACTCTTGTTATTTTCTTTAGAGTCTTATTGGACATATATGCTAGTGGGCTGCAGACCACGACTCATACTTGTTCATTCTTGTCTATTATTCTTATTGTAGATTGAGATATAGATTTAATTGTCATGATTTGGCAGTATACCATAGCCTTGACAGCATTTACGTATTCGAGTCGGGCTGGAGTCCGCTTGATACGTAGCTGGCTTGCTCACGATCTCGCGTCCGAAAAGCGGGTGCGGGTCGTGACACACGACGAAGTAAGCTGTACAATACTAAGGAAAACTCTAAGTCACAATGTAATGTAAACCAACACAGCTTTTATAACGTTCCCAGAAAATTACCAAAATCCATCAAGTCTTTAATACAAAATCAGCCGGAGACAAATCCGGTCAAATAAAATAATATACAATAATGAATATCCAAGATACAATCTCCAAAAAAATAAAAATAAAATAAAAAGAAAAGCTACAATATCCAAGCAATCACAAGCTCCATGTAATCTCCCACTCACCTGCAACGAATCCTGTCAGGAAAAGAGCAAAGTACAACCCTGACCAGCCAATATACAATGTAATTTATAGTACAGAATACAAGGTGAAACCAGAATACCAGAATACCAGAACAGGAAATGAAACTACGGTACCAGAGATAAAATGTAAAAAAAACTGCAGGCAATGGACGACAATCAATATGCTAGACAATGAACACGGCTATCAATGTACAAGGCAATGAATCACGACAATCAATATACAATTGTGACAATTTGAAATATTAAAACTAATGTGTGACCGGCTTAGGAGCAATCAATCAATGAGTCAATGAGTCAATCAATTCTACAAGGTACGGTTTCATCGTACGTGAAGTGTACGATTAGGCTATCCACAATCCTATGTTGGGTGTGGTCACACAAAAGCTAATATTTCTCCCAATCCCCGTAATAACAATGACGCACAAGCAATGAACAATGTACAAGGCAATCGTGTGTATCTCGTATCCGATATGAGAACATGGCACATGAATGTAAGACAGAAAACAAGGTACAAGTCGAGTCAGTGTACTTGCCTCGGTTTGGTTGCACGAGAATAGTACTGCATGGTTGTAATGTCACCTGGTGTTGGTACAAGTTTGTTAGGTTACAATTGACACTAGCTAAATATTTATCCAACATTATTTACATCTATATAACTAACTAATTAATTAACATTTAAAATACTAGAAAAGAATAATATTAGTTAGGTAAAATCATTTTTAGAATTTATTTATAGCTTTGATAAAATAAATACTAGTATTAACTATGTTCTAACCAAAATCATCTTGGAGACTAAACTATTCTCAAAATTTACCAAATATGATTTAGGGAGTTACAAATCTACCCCCCTTACAAAAATTTCGTCCTCGAAATTTCAAGGGTTTTGCAGTGTACAAAATCAATCAAAATTTATTAAAGGCAACAAGAAAAATAAATGATTTATTTATGTAGTAAAATAATAAGGACTAACAAGTAGTCACTAGACAATAGGAAAGACTGTAAATGCAAGAAAACTCAGAGACAAGCCTCAAAATAGGTAATATAAAAGAAATACAGCTACTACAAGCAAGTAAGAAAATAACGGTCCATCTGACTGCGCTCCTACAGCTACTACTGATCCTCAAAAACTGGGTCCTGCTGCTGCTGCTCTGGTGCTGGCTCCTGACGAGTGAAAGCTGCAGGGCAATCTCTCACTTGGTGAGTGGCAGATCCACAAACCAAGCACTGCCCTAACTTCTTGCGGCATTCCTCGCCACGGTGTCCCGGTCTCTTACAGTATGCACAAAAAAAGTACATCGGGGCCTGAATCTGTCTCTGCTGCCTCGGCGATGTCGGTGCTCGAACATGATGCTGGTGCTGAAGTGGCCTCTGCTGAGTGTCGGTCCGCTTCGGTGGACCCTGGGAACTGCTGGTGCCAATGTCTTGGTCCCGCTTGAGCTTCGGATCCATCTCCTTCTCTACTCCCTGAGCAACTTTAAGGATGCTCGCATAAGTAGTGGCCTGACTAATAGCTACTGCATGTCGCAGCTCCCTGGTGAGGCCCTTCTTGAACTTCCAGGCCCTCTTCTTCGGCGTGCTGACTAGGTTCTCTGCGAACCTGCTGAGTAGGGTGAACTCCGATGTATACTGGGCCACTGTCATACTCCCCTGCTGCAACGCCTCAAATTGCATCCGAAGCTCGTCCCGCTCCACATCCGGGAAGAACTTCTCCTGGAACAGCAGTTTGAAATCCTTCCAGGAAACTCTGGGCTCCGCTAACTGGGGCTCCTTCCGGTACCAAGCCCTAGCAATGTCGAAAAGTTGCATGCTCGCAACTTCGACCTACAAATCATCCGGGATCCTCGCCATCTTCAATGACCGTTCAGCATTCTCCAGCCACTCGTCTGCGTAGACTATCCCTTTATTGCCCCAAAAATCCATCGGGCAGAGGAACTCATAGTCCTTGGCAGACCCTGGCCTCGGTGCTGCTGGTGTCGGCGGTGCTGGCGGTATTGGTGGAGCTGGCTCTCTGGTCCTGAGTGTGTCGACGACGGTCGCTCTGAACTGTGCGGCCTGCTGATTCTGGGCCTCCATGAATTGCTAAAATATGGCCATCACCTGCGTGCCATCGAACATCATCGTCGAAGGAAGCGGCTGAGGCTGAGGCGGTGGAAGCTGCTCCGGTGCACTGGGTGCAGGCTGCTCGCTGGTCCCAGCGTTCGTCGTGACGACCGTCCTGTAACAGAAAAATAAACTGTTGATTGCTATATCCTAGAAAAATCATAAACTATCCCAAAATCATAAGTAAATCAAATTTCAAATTTTAAATATCAATAACCATAAACTATAAATCATAAACCATTTCCCGCGGTTCCTATGCTGTGATGAGTTTTCCTTTGCTTTCGTTGGTCCCCCAATAATACTTTATTGCCTAAGTGTCATTAGGATAGACCTGCATGGGGCCACCACTAAAAACATGTCACGACTCGCTCCCGAATAATCGGATACGAGTCGGACACGCCCAGCCTTCGTCGATGGACACGACGAAGTAAGCAGTACAATACTAAGGAAAACTCCAAGTCACAATGTAATGTAAACCAACACAGCTTTTATAACGTTCCCAGAAAATCACCAAAATCCATCAAGTCTTTAATACAAAATCAGCCGGAGACAAATCCGGTCAAATGAAATAATATACAATAATGAATATCCAAGATACAATCTCCAGAAAAATAAAAATAAAATAAAAAGAAAAGCTGTAATATCTAAGCAATCACAAGCTCCATGTAATCTTCTACTCACCTGCAACGTATCCTGTCAAAAAAAGAGCAAAGTACAATCCTGACCAGACAATATACAATGTAATCTGTAGTACAGAATACAAGGTGAAACCAGAATACTAGAATACCAGAACAGGAAATGAAACTACAGTACCAGAGATAAAATATAAAAAAACTGCAGGCAATAGACGACAATCAATATGCTAGACAATGAACACGGCTATCAATGTACAAGGCAATGAATCACGACAATCAATATGCAATTGTGATAATTTGAAATATTAAAACTAATGTGTGACCGGCTTAGGAGCAATCAATCAATGAGTCAATGAGTCAATCAATTCTACAAGGTACGGCTTCATCGTACGTGAAGTGTACGATTAGGCTATCCACAATCCTATGTTGGGTGTGGTCACACAAAAGCTAATATTTCCCCCAATCCCCGCAAAAACAATGACGCACAAGCAATGAACAATGTACAAGGCAATCGTGTGTATCTCGTGTCCGATATGAGAACATGGCACATGAATGTAAGACAGAAAATAAGGTACAAGTCGAGTCAGTGTACTTGCCTCGGTTTGGTTGCACGAGAATAGTACTGCATGGTTGTAATGTCACCTGGTGTTGGTACAAGTTTGTTAGGTTACAATTGACACTAGCTAAATATTTATCCAATATTATTTACATCTATATAACTAACTAATTAATTAACATTTAAAATACTAGAAAAGAATAATATTAGTTAGGTAAAATCAATTTTTAGAATTTATTTATAGCTTTGATAAAATAAAACTAGTATTAACTATGTTCTAACCAAAATCATCTTGGAGACTAAACTATTCTCAAAATTTACCAAATATGATTTAGGGAGTTATATATATATATATATATATATATATATATATATATATATATATATAATGTGTGTGTGTGTGTGTGTGTGTGTGTGTGTGTGTGTGTGTTGCATGTCCAGTGTTGGACTTTAGACTTTGGGACCTGAGACGAACTCTAATAGTGGTACCCGTTCATATTATGTTTTGTTTTTCAGCTCAATCCAATTATTTTCATATATGAGGCATGTTTGCTTCTATAATCTATCACATTTGCAAATGAATAATTTAGACACCAATATTATGCAATCAAATGACACTATCATAAATTTTCAACAAATAATAATAATAATTAATGACAAATAAACAATCAACAATAAATATAAAAATATTTTATTTCTTAGTTTATCTATTAGTTGATTTCAATCTCAATAGGAATAATTATGCAATCAAATGACAAGACATATTTTTAAAATAAATTAGTCAAAAATAAAGATAATCAACAGTTTTTAGGCTGGAACATATTTTTCCAATAAATTATCTTCTACTATATAATGAGTCTTCAAAACGGCTCAAAAGTGAGCTTTCTAAGCTGTATGTATATCATGGTTCAATTTATTTTTAAAAAAAATATATGGAAGATAAAAATTAACTTCCTCACCCATCATTTCTTTAAAAAATTATGAATAAAAACTAACTTGCTCTCTTTTAGTTCATACAAATATCTATTTAAATACTAAATTTAAAATGTTTAAAATCTAAATTTAAAGAAAAAATATAAAAATATATTTAAATTGTTTAACAAATCTTAATTCAAAATATATTTAAATATTTGAACTATTTTTCAACAATATCGTAAAAAAAATTATCCATAACAAATTTTATTTAAACTTCAACAAAATTTAATTAAAATATAAATATATATGTACAATAAATTTTAATTTTAATTTAAATATTTAAATTATTTTCTGATATGATTATAAAGAAAGAAAGAAAATTGATTTAACGTGCAACGCACATGCATCTTCTAGTAATATATAAGTCCACTGCAATTTTAGACTTCACTAACATGTGATTGTAAAAAATAATTATGAGGCTTTATTGATATCCATAATGAGGCAATAAGGGGACTTTGACCATGGGTGCTAACACTACTCCCCAATCTCAAGTCAATGAGTCAATCAAGCAATCAATTTGGATCCGAGAGGGATCCCATGAATCAAGTGTCAATACAATGTTCCTAATGATGCAGTACATTTAATCATCAATTAAAAATACGAGTTTCGAATATGATGAAATTTGTCGTGGTTTTCGATGCTATAGGTGGAGATAAGAAATACGACCTCAAACTTTGGCCTTGAAACCTACATTAATTAACAGTCCGGTTTAGAAACCGTTCTAAGGATCTTAATTGATTTATTATTAATGCTAACGATTAACTCTAACGCTCGATTTTATTAATAAAACTTGTATTTTTATAGAAAATATAAAACTATATCTCTTTTTAATACTTTTAACATAATACACATAATTAGCAACTAGTGGATAAAACGATCTTCTTAATAAAATCTATTTATTATAATAACGTGAGAAATTACTATATTTTTATTTAAAATAAATAATAAATAGGTTTTTACTTTAATAAATAGAAGTAATACTTTAATTAGATTTACTTATATTCAAAATATCCTTTTTGGTAATGAAAATATTTTTGAAACTAAATAATATTTTATTTACGTAAAATAACCTTAACATATTTAATAAATACTTTTAAATCTAAAACACCATGATTATTACGATAATTATTTATTTAGTAATCATTTTATTTTAAAGAATATTTACTAAGGACTGTAATTAAATATTATTTTAAAATTATATTCTAACAAGTCACCAGTAATATTAATTACTAATTAACCATTTTACGTAAAATATTTATTCTAATAAAATTATATATATATATATATATATATATATATATATATATATATATATATATATATATATAATCCAACAATTTTTACGATGGCCCAAATAATTACTAGCAATTTTCTAATAATTAATTAACCGTTAATTTTCATCTAATTAATTAATTACATTAAAATAACTAACAATTAAAATAATGAAAAACTAATTATTCCAAAGTTGACAGAGCTTTATTCTGTCAATTTTTAGTCGAAAAAGATTATGGGTTTCTATCTAATTTCTATTCTGGAAATGAATAGAGTCTTCTGACAGAAGAACCTACCGGAAAGCTGAAGAAGGAGAACCGAAGTGTAGCTTCGGCCTCGGATCGGGGCACGGATACGGGATGCTCGGAACGTCGGAAAGCCGAAGAAGTGCCGACGGGGTCGGACAACGGCGCAGAGGATGCCAAAATGGAGGCACGCGGGGGTGCGGACGCGGGGAGTGCCGGAGCGCAGTTGCGGGGAGCACAGGGGCTCGGGCGCGGGTGCGAGGAGCGCCAGGAATGCCGGATTCAGGCGCGCGAGGGATGTCCTTGAGAGGTGTCCGTGGGAGCGGGGTCGAACGAGGAGCGTGGTGGCAACGACGGTTTGGAAAACGGATGATCGTGGAGGGAGGTGGAGTTGAGTTTTTTAAGGTTTGACAATTAAAGCTTTGGTGAGAAAGCTTCTGAGGAGGTTTCTCTTTTGTACGAGAGATAAGAAAGAAGGGGGATCGTGGGTACGTAAGTGGCTGAGAGGGGTTGAGGGAGTCGGGTGATTAGGAAGTGGGTGAGTTGAGCTATATGGGTTTTGGCTTGGGTAGTGGATTAAGAAAAAATGTTTAAAAAGAAATGTCTAATACACTAGGAATGGACTTTCTATTTAATAAGCTAATGAGGACAATAATTAGTCAACCAATCATTTTAATCGATCAACCAACTGATTAATTAAAGTTTGTTATTTAATTAACCAACTAATAATAATAATAATAATAATAATAATAATAATAATAATAATAATAATAATAATTCTACGCTATTAACTAATACTAATGGCTACTAACTAATATTAACTCTAAAATCACACTAAAATTCAATTAATCTTGTAAATACCCATTAATAAATAAATTTATTAAATCAGGGTTTTACAACCTTTTCTTCTTGTAAAATTTTGTCCTCGAAATTTCAAAGATAAGGATCGGGATACAATCATGTCTCAAACAAGTAAAGGTATTTCTTCCTCAACAGCCTCATGCTTAACTATACTAACTGTCCCATAACAAATATATGAAGTGCATTATCTTAATCAATCCAACCACTATTCTCAAATAACGTTTCCCTCCTTAGAAAAATTGGTCACTCTAGTCCATGAGGACAGATTTCTGCTTCAATTTCTGAATTGTCAATCACAGTCATAATCTTGAAAATTTTGTCTTTCCACCTTTTTTTACTAAACACATATAATATTTTCCGCAATATATTTTGTACTTCCTTCAACTTGCTAATAAACTAGATATATGTCCAAAATTTAACTCTATGTCATACCACTATATGTGTTCCATCATGTTCTTGTACATCTTATTCGTTCATGAACAAAATTTTATAATTTTGTACACTCCATCTTGTCTTAATAATGTAGTATCAAGCCTCAGTAAACCAATATCATATATAAATCCAATATCACGTTTCAATACTCCAATTGTCATAATAATCCACTTTTGTTATGGATAGTTACTGTCAATGTTTTAGAAGTTGTCAAAATTTCCATCCTCGAAATATAAGTTACTTGGTCTCTTTCTTTAAGCTAACTTGGAGTTGTACATCTGCAATTCTAACCTCAAGTGAGCAATTTCTATTTCTATCTTCTTCAATTTATCTCGTAATTGTTTGTCCAATGCAAACCCTCTTTCTTGATTGTTAACTTAGTCATACGCTCAACTGCTTATTGTTCTCAAAAATTGTATATCATCATCGATCGACATTTTATTTCTCCAACCATTTTATAAAGTTTCGCCTATCCACCAAAATTTTATTCTCCTCCTACAATTCTTAATAACTTTTACTCCTCAAATTATCTTCAATATATAACTTATTCCTCGTTCATCAATTTATTTCCTGAGTAATTCGTCCTAGATTAATCATGACTCATGAATATCAATCGTCTCAATGTCACCCTTTACTCCTTGTAATTCTTAACAGCATTAGTTAATCCAAAATGTTACCTTTCCGATAAGTACGATAATCTCTTCCCAAAATTGAAATTTAAAATTTTGTCATGATCCGTAAATTTTTTATCATTCTTGTTTATCTATTGTACTCATATGTGATGACTCTGTAATTTATTTAGACTTCTATTTCACCAACATTGTATATATCTTGATTCCAAATCCTCATTTACATATTTGATCCCGAATTCTCAATAAAATTTAAGTATCTTGTTTAACCTCAAATCCCTCATCTTGATTTCACTGTATCACTTTTCTCTGTTAATAATATATCTTATTACATCTCCCAACCTTGTATTATTTACAATCCTTCTATCTCTGGTTTCTGATTTATAATCTTTTGCACCCTTCAATTCATAACGATTGTCATCCTTAATTAGTTACACCCTAAGTCCAAAATTTCTTATTTCGGTCATCTTTTATATGTCTTTTGATTCATCATGCATCTTCCTAAATTGTATCTCCATGCTTATCATTTTAACAACCTCTAATTTATAATGTCAATTTGCTTAGTATTCACATCATTAATTATCCCTTCCTTGATTCCAATCTCAAGTGTTCATATTTATCTCATATTTATCCCATAACTCATGTACTCTATAAATTCTTTGCTGTAAATCGTTCCAGATTTAAATTAATATTCCTTATGTTTAATATTACCTCCAATTATCACGAGTACTGTCATATACCTAAGGCTTCATCCAAAGGACATACCAAAATTCTAAAACTTAACATCAATATATGACAAGTCCTATCTTAGTAATCTTTCATATCTTCTCCCTAAAGTTGACTTCCTTCAAATTTCTTGATTCCTGAAATCCTACTATTTTATCCATGATGAGGTTCTGTTTGTCAGAATTATTTCTTGGTCACCCACTATACTTATTTATGACCCCTCTTGTCATAGTCTTCTCACATCTACCTAGAGTTCTACTATGAAATTCTTAATCACAGCTATATCCTAGGTTTCATCATGCAACTCTATATTACCATCTTCATAACTTCTGATATCATCGTATCAATTTTTTTTTTTTGTATCATCATCCTTAATCCTTAAATTTCAATTTAAATCTCAATATTTTTTTTATCGTCTTCATATGATAAACGCTCAAGTAATTAGTCATGTACCTATACATCTTACTATGCTAAAAAAAATTCTGGTTCCAGCAACTGATCCTCGAGCTTAGTTCGTGTCTTCCTGGCTATCATCTCCTTAGGATTTACTATGATATCCTATTTCTAGTAAACACACGTCCATGCAACTTACTTCTAAATATTACTCCTCTAGTCATACTCTGTTTATCTTCTTCATATCTAAAGACTAAATACTAGATCATTAATACTAACTGAGAAGACAGGTTTCTAATGTAAAGATAAGCACTATAACTATCGGCCTAATGATGTGAAAAGTGGTGGTAGAAATAAGGTACTGGTCTTCTGAACTACAGGATGGGGAGGGTAGTCGTTAGAGGATGGAACATCTGAGGCTCCAACTAATCCAAGTCGAGTACACCCTTCCTTTGCCATTCTCTGGAATGGGAGGAAGTAAACATAAGCAACGAAATCAACTAAGTTACACACATAAAAAAAATATTTTGAATAAAAATCCGGTCCTATGTTGTGACGGGTCGAAATTCACTAAGTGTTCTAATTGTTTTTAGAGTCTGTTTTCCTAAAATCATACTTAGACCTAAGTCAAGGTGCAGGACTGCATATTTGTCACTAAGTTGACTAGACCAAATTTTGCAGAACATACAGACCTGCATGGACTACCACTGAAATTATGTCACGATCCGATCCCAAGATTCTGGGTCCAGTCAGATCATGCCCAGCCTGCACCATTGTGAGATGGCGACAGTAAGCTGTATCAATCAGTAGTAACACAATACAGAACATTCTAAAATACGGAAATCTAAAACTTTTATTTTAAAACATTTAAGTTCAGAACTAAATGTCTATCTGAGAAATTCAAACATACAAACACGGTAATAGTCAAATTTTTACAACCAGTCTTTTATTAAAACTATTAATCAAAGGAACTAAACTGCAAGTGCTACTAAAGATCATGGGCTCCCTGATTGGGTTCAGCTATCCCCTCAGAACTCAAATCGGGTCCGTAGTATGTACTAAAAGGCACATCCTCGTCATCGTAGTCACCTAAAAATGTTGGTCTCCCGTCAGGAGAGGGGCAAGAAACATATATCCAATTTCAGCATTTTAATAAACAACTAAAAGATGCAAGAAGCAGTTTTAAAATATTATTTATATTTTCTAAGTAACAATAAAGAATCAATGAAGCAGAAAAATCTCAAGAAAACAATAATGATGCAATCGACAATCAGCAATAGTGTTTTGAGTGTGTAGCATCCCGTTGCCGGCTGAGATTGGAGGCAATATGTGTTCTATGAACACGGTCTGGCTTCAGCCCGAGTGGGATGGGGCTTCAGCTATCCATAATGAGGCAATAAGGGAGCTTTGACCACAGGTACTAACACTACTCCCCAATCCCAAGTCAATGAGTCAATCAAGCAATCAATTTAGATCCGAGAGGGATCTCGTGAATCAAGTGTCAATACAATATTCCTAATGATGCAGTACATTTAATCATCAATTAAAAATACGAGTTTCGAATATGATGAAACTTGCCTTGGTTTCCGATGCTGCAGGTGGAGACAAAAAATACAACCTCGGACTTAGGCCTTGAAACCTACATTAATTAATAGTCCGGTTTAGAAACCATTCTAAGGGTCTTAATTGATTTATTATTAATGCTAACGATTAACTCTAATGCTCGATTTTATTAATAAAAATTGTATTTTAATAGAAAATATAAAACTATATCTCTTTTTAATACTTTTAACATAATACACATAATTAGCAACTAGTGGATAAAACGATCTTCTTAATAAAATTTATTTATTATAATAAAGTGAGAAATTACTATATTTTTATTTAAAATAAATAATAAACAAGTTTTTATTTTAATAAAGAGAACTAATACTTTAATTAGATTTATTTATATTCAAAATGCCCTTTTTGGTAATGGAAATATTTTTGAAACTAAATAGTGTTTTATTTACGTAAAATAACCGTAACATATTTAATAAATACTTTTAAATCTAAAACACCATGATTATTACGATAATCATTTATTTAGTAATCATTTTATTTTAAAGAATATTTACTAAGGACAGTAATTAAATATTATTTTAAAATTATATTCTAGTAAGACAACAATAATATTAATTACTAATTAATTATTTTATGTACAATATTTATTTTAATAAAATTATATATATAATCCAACAATTTTTACGATGGCCCAAATAATTACTAGCAGTTTTCTAATAATTAATTAACCGTTAATTTTCATATAATTAATTAATTACATTAAAATAACTAGCAATTAAAATAATGGGAAACTAATTATCCCAAAGTTGACAGAGCTTTATTCTGTCAATTTTTGGTCGGACAAGATTATGGGTTTCTGTCTAATTCCTATTCTGGAAATGAACAGAGTGTTCTGACAGAAGAACCTACCGAAAAGCTGAAGAAGGAGAACCGAAGTGTAGCTTCGACCTCGGATCGGGGCACGGGCATGGGGTGCTCGGAACGCCGGAAAGTCGCAAAGTGCCGACGGGGCCGGACAACGGCGCGGAGGACGCTGAAACGGGGGCACGCGAGGGCGCGGACGCAGGGAGCACCGGGGACGCCAGATTCGGGTGCACGGGGATGGCCTTGAGAGGTGTCCGTGGGAGCGGGATGGAACAAGGAGCGCAGTGGCGACGATGGTTTGGGAAACGGATAACCGTGAAGGGAGGTGGAGTTGAGTTTGTGAAGGTTTGAGAATGAAAGCTTCCGTGAGAAAGCTTCTATGGGGGGTTTCTCTTTTGTACAAGAGATGAGAAAGAAGAGTGGTCGTGGGTGCATGAGTGGTTGAGAGGGGTTGAGGGAGTCGGGTGACTAGGGAGTGGGTGAGTTGGGCTATATTGGTTTGGGCTTGGGTAGTGGGCTAAGGAAAAAGGTTTAAAAAGAAATGTCTAATACACTAGGAATGGACTTTCTATTTAATAAGCTAATGAGGCCAACAATTAATCAATCAATCATTTTAATTGATCAACCAACTAATTAATTAAAGTTCGTTATTTAATTAACCAAATAATAATAATAATTCTACACTATTAACTAATTCTAATGGGTACTAACTAATATTAACTCTAAAATCACACTAAAATTCAAATAATCTTGTAAATACCCATTAATAAATAAATTTATTAAATCAGGGTTTTACAAAATATATTAAAGTCGGTGGTCATCATAATCTCTTGTTATAAATAGAGTTAAATCTCTTGTAAGTATAAGTCTCTCGAAATAATAAAATAACTTGTGCGCAACATTCGACGTAGGAGAAGATCTCCGAAGCACGTTAAATCTTGTGTCTTTGTGATTGTTCTTATTCATAGTTGGTATCACGTTTATAACAATGATTCTTCTTTGTACTATAAGATAATTCTCGTGTTTTAAGCACTAAATGTAATTACCTGTTGGAAAGTCAAGTTTTAAGTTTGCATGAAACATCGGGTGGCAATTATCCTTGTGGAGGTCCTATTACAGTTTATGGTCTTTTGGGTTGTTAGAGCGAGACAATGAAGTAACCAATAACATCCACGGTGCATTTTGGGTGGTTAGAGTTGAACCCTGAACTAATCAAGTAACCAATGACATACAGCCGTAGTGTGCTCACCCCTGTATGTGACCCTCAACTCTTACCATGTTTGGTATGTCTAGGATTAGAAATTATGGTGGAATATGAGGGGCTTCTTACATTGATGTGGGAAAGCTATTCCCAAGCCCCCCTGTGAATAACTTTGTTTTTTAGGGATATTGTTTGGATATTTTGTTTGAACCGTAATATCCTTCATTTATTTTCAAAATTCTAACTTCTAATCACAAACATGTGAATTTAGGTAATAGGGCATCATAAAATTAATGAAAGAATATTTATGAAAAATTAAACAAATTAAGATTCCTATCCCTGTATGAACCAAACATGGGAAAGAAAAATTAAATACATATTCCCAACCTAAACAAACATGGGTTCAGGAATGTTGAATTCATTTTCCATGAAAAATGAATAGAAAATGCATTCCTATGAATACAAAAATTTCATCCAAACGAGTCTTAGTGTTTCATGCAGGGACAAGACAAAATGGGCTTAGGGCCAACTGCGAAACTGGCCTGGAGAAGGCCCGACCCTGACCCAATTGTGAAATGGGTCGAGTTTAATTTTTTGGCCATGAATTTTTTTAGGCCGGGTGCGCGTACTTATCATATTCATATAGAACAATGGTCTTTATATTTTGCAAAATCGTGATTGATCGAGAACAATCAGCATGTATTCATCATACATTCATAGAACAATGGTCCGGTCTTTATAGTAAGCAAATCCTGATCGCCTAAGGGGAAAAAAAAGTGTCAAACTTTCGTTATGCAATCACGATTTGATTAAGAGAGGCTAGAATATGCCGGAACCACAAGTGACACAGACATTATCATCTTATCATATACCTTGTTAATTACAAAAAAAAAAAAAATTGTTTGGATTTTGGGTCTCAGAACTCCTCCCCCGTATCTTAATCTTGTATTGTCAAGTAAAAAAAAAGGCCTATTACATTTAATGAACTTGATTCATAATAAAGCGGACGCTACAACTCTAAGCAGTGCAGCAAGAATTACCAACAGTTTAGGATTTGCTCTTCCTATTTATTGCTTACGATGGAACAGTCTTCCATGAAAACTGTCAAAATCCGAAATATCCCATCAGAACAATTATTTAAAAGGGGAAAAAAATATTCTTGGTCTGGATTCAGCAGGCAACCTATGATATAAATAGTAGAATACTGTAAGCTTGGTATGAAGTACGAATCTGGGGCAAAAAATCCACCAAGAAAAGAATAAACACCAAGTAATCAGGATCAGTCGAGCTTTGCTATTACAGCATCTACCACTTCCTGGGTGGTACTGTTGCCTCCCAGGTCCTTGGTCCTGTATTTGCCTTTGGCAATCACAGACTTGACAGCAGTTTCCAGTCGATCCGCAAATGATGGGAACTGTAGATGTCTCAGCATCATGGCAGATGATAGCAGCAAGGCTACAGGGTTTGCCTTCTTCTGCGCCACCAGCTTCTCCTGACCCACGTTTCCTTCTGAAGCACCTTGCTCGAAAATTGCATGATCTTGGCCCACATTGCCTAAATAAAAAACCATGCAAGTATAAGAAACGTTATTTACAAACAAAACTGATCTTTGGTGTCCAACAAGCAGTAAGTGTCCACGTTTTCTTTCTATTTAAGAGGATCCCACTCAAGTGTGAATATTTTGATGCAGTGTAAGCCACCCTCCCTCAGTTCGAGTCAACTGTCCACTCCACTCAAAAGAAGAGTGGGTCTATGTGCCCTCCGCTCAAGAAAGAGGTAGAACCAAAGATCAATCCCTAAGAACTCATATAAACTTTCTGGTTTCAAGTTTTATTCCAACGGATTAATGCAAAAAGCCAGGAAGCTTCCTGTAACACCTGTACTCGGATGCTGCAAGCCCACAAAGGGAGCCAGGATACGGTTACAAAGATGTTTGTGAACACGTGGATGTGTGTTTGGACGCTGCAAGCTTCCAGACGCATTTCCGCCACCAAGCCACCAATTTTGGCATTGCTTTGCTTCCTAGTATAATAATTCTTTACTGGCAAGCCAAAAAAACCTTTAGAAGGGTTTGTAGTTAGAGCACACTGCTGTAGCTTCATATAAAGCTATTCATAAAACATAAATTAGCAATGTTTTTACAACCTAAATTATGATATATAGAGCTCTGTTATTCAGAAAATACAAATTCGGGTTTCTATGGTATGTTTCATCATACCCAGACACAACTTCAGCAGGACTTTTTGCATGCAACAAGTTCTCTAAAATAGAATTTCTAAAAGGGGCCTTTATTCACAAAATGTCCACTTCAGGTTTTATCAATAAGTTCCTCAATCCTCATCAATGACGGCAACCAAAGTGTTTCCACAAGTTAGATGAGCCGTATTGATAAAACTTTCATTGATTGTCATTAGTTTTCTGACTAGGAACTCATGAAACTCAATTATGGTGGTATGGAAAGAGGCGGTTAGAGCATTTTCATAAGATGGTCGCAAGTCCAAACAGTAATAAGCAAGATAGTAGGAGGCTGATGGGCTACTGTCAACAGATCCATGAATCAGAACAAATTTGAGCACAGTTAATATTCCAGTGATCAGTTTCAGGCAATTCGCATAAAGTGCAGATATGCCTGTCCCAAGCCCCAACAGATCAATCAAAATCAGCCTCTACACCATGCCCCGAACCAAGTCTCTTGGTTCCAACAAATGAAGAGATAAATTACATACCCAATACAGAGAAAAACATGGTACTTGATTCCCATATAGGTTTGGTGTAACCCGAAAAGGGAAGTGAGTGCATGAACAAAGAGGAAAGCCAACTTCACAGATACAACAAGGTGAATATACAAAATCTTGGAATCAAAAGAAAAGAAGATAATGAAGCTAATTTCTGTTAGTGTGTGCTCGAATTGAAGGCAAGCTCTGACATAAAAGCTCTTCCGCAAAAGAAAACTACAAATCAACAGCCTCTTTAGTCTAAAACTCTCGTGTAAATACTCGTAGCATAAAGAAATTGTTGAGAATCAATAAGGGACTTTTAGTCCCACATCGGAATATGTTATATGTAGAGGAGCTAGACTCCCTATATGTAGTGAAGTAGTCCATCAATAAAATCATCCAACCATTATTTTCTACATGGTATCAGAGCCATAACTCTCTCTCTCTCCACAAAAAAAAAAAAAAAAATTTTTAGCCGACCCCCCCCCCCGGAGTAGCAGCCCCCCGCCCCCCGCCCCCGCCCCCCCCGGAGCCGCAGCGCCCCCCCCCCTTCCCCCCCCCCCTCCCCGACCAGCACCCTTCCCCCCTCCCGCCCCTCTCCAGCACCTTCCCCCCCCCCCCCCCTCTTGCACCCTCCCACCCCCCCTCCTCCCTCTCCCTCTCCTAATGGAAACCCTAGCCCTAGCAGCCCCATCCAAACCCTAACCCTAACCATAGCCGTCTTTATACAAAAAAAAAATGGCGTATTTCGAAGACAGTCGAGATGTCAAATACTTTATTTGCACCGACTTCCTAGATTGCGCCGTTTGGAACTAACAAATATTTATTTTGTTATTCCTCCTTCACATCAGGATCTATACAGAGACAGATCATGTCTTCTCTGGTGTCCTGACGTGTTCACTTTACATGCGCGCGCCGGTGCTGGCCAAGTTAGTAGCGCATTCGTAAAGTCTCTGTCGTCGAAGAAGACGACGTAGCCGACGAAGACGGAGAAGACGACGACGTTGGGGAAGTTGCCGACTCCGACGTCGAAGAAGCCGAAGAAGACGACGAATAGGGTTCACAGTTGAAGAAGGCATGGATTCGATCAGTGGCAAACTGACGACCGAAGAGATGAAGGCCTTGGTTGATGATATATTATCAAAGAGATTAACCGAGGCAACCCCACGTGCGATCCATACTGATGTGGATCCGTCACCTTACAAAATGAGGAAATTGGAGAAGCTGGAGACGAAGTTGGAAGGAACGTCCAACTACTTGAAGTGGTCGTGGCAGGCGATGCGGACGCTGAAGGGACGTGGCTTGGTTGGCTATGTCACTGGCCAAGCCAAGGCACCAGCCGATCACTCCGCAATGGAGTTTGCTGTTTGGGAGATTGTCAACAACGTAGTGGCTGGGTGGTTGACTGCCTCATTAACCGACCAGGTGTCGGGCAATGTCGAGGCAATGGAGGCTGCTGCTGATATATGGCGGACTCTAAAAGATATGTACTTCGGCTCCGGCAACCCTATGCGAGTCTTTCAACTACAAGATGAACTCGATAGGGTGGCCCAAGACGAACGTACCATCTCTGAGTACGCAGCCTTGTTGAAGAAGTACTGGTCTGATCTAGATCATTATGATCCTCTTGGGATGGAAGATGCACAAGTCGAACCGGCATTCACGAAGTACTTTCAGACGTTCCTGGCTTATATTTTGCGGCAGCGTATGATGAAATTCCTGAAGGGACTACACCCTGTATTTGAGCAGAGACGGAATATCCTCCTATCCCAATCCACGCTTTCGACCTTGGAAGAAGCTATAGCCGTCATGACACAGGAAGAAGCTCGACTGAAGTTGATGCCCAACAAAGGATCCTACCAGGGGGAGCGAGCCGAGGTTGAAAAGTCTGTCCTTGCTGCCTTCAATCGACCTCCATCTGTTGGTGGTGTTTGCCACAATTGTGGTGACTCCGGACATTACATCCGATTTTGTCCCAAACCCTTGCGAAATCAGTCTACTGATCGAGGACGGGGTCGTGGCGGCCGACGGGGTAATAGAGGAGGATATGCTGATAGACGGGGAGGACACAAAGCGAATCTGGTGGAGGAAGGGGGAGAGAATCTACTGGCTGAAATAATTCCGCTTGAGAGGGAGTTCCTTGAGAAGTTGCGAGGCACAAAGCTGGTTTCGGCCGACAGTCCTGGGGCGTCTTCGACCTCGGGAGATCACATCACTTACTTTGCCCAAACCGGCACCGGTGATTCTGCACGTGCTCTTGTATCTGTCCATCAGCCAGGATGGATAATGGACTCTGGGGCATCTCGCCATGTCACGGGATCCCGTGGTGCGTTTCAGGACTATACTCAGCTACCATTGCCGGAGAGTATTCAGACCGCTGATGGTACATCCAGACCTGTAGTGGGTACAGGCACTGTCGCATGCACCCCTTCCATCACTCTAACCAATGTCTTACATGCTCCATCTTTTTCTGTCAATCTTTTATCCATTAGTGCCATTATACTTGATCTTAACTGTACTGTTTCCTTTGACATTCCTAAGGTGACTTTTCAGGAGAAGGGGACAGGACGACGACTTGGGACTGGCACATGGCATAAGGGGCTGTGGTATTTAGACAGGACTGGACTGGACAACGTATTGGCATCCTTGGTAGCAGACGCACCACCAGAAGCTTCATGTCGCAGTGTTGAAGCCGACTTGCTACTCCACCACCAGCGTGTCGGTCATTCCTCTTTTCAAGTTATTAGTCGAATGTATCCGTCCTTATATCAAAGGGCTGATAAAGAGAAGTTATTTTGTGATGCTTGTGAGTTGGGAAAACATACCAGAAGCTCGTATGTAAGCTCGGGGAATAGGAGTTCAGCTACTTTTGACATGATACATTCGGACGTATGGGGCCCTTGTCCTACAACCGGAATTAACGGTTTTCGATGGTTCGTCACCATCATTGACTGTTATACCCGCGTGACATGGGTCTACCTTATGAAGAATAAAAGTGACGTCCTTGAGGCTTTTCGGGACTTTCATCGCCGGGTGGAAACACAATATGGCGCTAAAATTAAGTGTTTCCGGTCTGACAATGGGACGGAGTATACTAATAAGCAGGTTGCTGAGTGTTTTTCCACCCATGGAATACTACATCAAACTTTATGTGCTTATACTCCGGCACAAAATGGTGTGGCTGAACGAAAGTACAGACACCTGCTGGAAGTCGCACGGACGATGATGCTGGCTATGAATGTCCCGAAGCACTTATGGGGGCAGGCTATTTTGACGGCCTCGTATCTCATCAACAGAATGCCGTCTCAAGTATTGGACTGGAAGACACCATTGGAGATGCTTACTGGGACAACTACATACACTGTTCCACCAAAAGTTTTTGGATGTGTGTGCTTTGTCCAAGATAATAGGCCTGGCGTTGGCAAACTGGATCCTAGAGCAGTTAAATGTGTCTTTGTCGGTTACACAGCGACTCAGAAGGGATATGCCTGTTGGAGTCCAGTCGAGTGAAAGATGTTTGTCAGCATGGACGTTACATTCAGAGAACTCGAACCATACTATGGTTCGGATGAAGGTTCAGTATTTTGTGACACATCTAACACAGGTGGTGTTCGATGTGAGGGGGAGATAATAAGTCCAAATGTGGTCGTCGGATCGGTTCCGTATCCGGTTGTAGAAAACTGGACGAAAGGGGGAGAGCACAGTGACTCAGATACAGATGAAGAAGAAGAAGATACATATGTTACGCAGGGGGAGCAACAGACAAGGGAAAAGGAGCTCCAAGTCTACAGAAGGAGACAACAGAAGTCCAGTACTGTGCCTATGCCGTGCCCTGTGCCTACTGTACCAAGTCCCTCGTCTACTCCTGCTCCAACTCCTGAAGATGTTGCCCCCGCACTGAATTACTCGGATTCTGATGCGGATCTCTCCGACTCGGATGGTATGATCTCTCCACCACCTATTGCTCCCTTAAGGAGATCTTCTCGCATCAATGCGGGTAAGACTCCTGCTCGTTTTGATGATTACGAACATGACATTGCCAACTTCTTATCTTATTCTAACATTTCTTCGAATTATCGAGCCTTCATTGCATCGTTAGACTCTACTTTGTTGCCCAAGTGTTGGCAGGAAGCAAAGAAAGATCCAAGGTGGAAAGCTGCAAGGATGGAAGAACTTGGGGCACTGGAGAAAAATAAGACATGGGAGCTGGTTCCATTACCCAAAGGGAAGAAAGCTGTGGGATGCAAATGGGTGTACACAGTGAAAGAGATGCCAGAAGGAAAGGTCGAGCGATAAAAGGCGAGGTTGGTTACAAAAGGATTCACACAGTCATATGGCATAGACTATGATGAGACGTTTGCCCCAGTAGCAAAAATGAGCACCGTGAGAACTCTGGTCTCCATTGCAGCGAACTATGGGTGGAAGCTGTACCAGCTGGATGTGAAGAATACCTTTCTTCATGGGGACCTGCAAGAAGAAGTATACATGGAGCTCCCGCCAGGATGCTACGCGACGGAATCAAACGGAGGGACGTCGCAAGGAAAGGTGTGTAAACTGAAGAAGTCGCTATACGGGCTCAAGCAATCTCCTCGAGCCTGGTTTGACAGATTCAGAAAGGCTGTTACAGGCATGGGATACCGTCAAACAAATGCAGATCATACGGTCTTCCTCCAGCATGTAAGAGGCCACATCACTATACTTGCTGTATATGTGGATGATATAGTGATCACAGGTGATGATGAAGTCGAGATCACTAAGCTGAAGTCAAAACTCGTGAAGGAGTTTGAGGTGAAGGATTTAGGAGCGATGAGGTACTTTCTAGGTATCGAGGTGTGTGAAGGCGAACAAGGAATTGTTCTCTCACAGAGAAAATACGTACTAGATCTGCTGAAGGAGACAGGGATGCTGGGATGCAAAGCAGCAGTCACTCCAATTGACCAGAAGTGCAAGTTGGGAGCAGAAGCAGGAGAGCCAGTTGATTGTGAAAGATATCAACGACTTGTAGGAAGATTGATTTATCTGGGGCACACTCGCCCTGATATCTCATTTACGGTGAGTGTAGTGAGTCGCTACATACATGATCCAAGAAAGGGTCATATGGAAGCAGTATTTCAGATCTTGAGATATCTGAAAGGAACGCCGGGAAAGGGGCTATGGTTCAAGAAGAATGGACGCATAGAAGTTGAGGGATACTGTGATGCAGACTGGGCGAGCTGCATAGACGACAGAAGGTCTACCACGGGATACTGTATTTTTGTAGAAGAAAATCTGGTCTCATGGAGAAGCAAGAAACAGTCAGTGGTAGCACGGTCGACAGCTGAAGCAGAATACAGAGCAATGGCTCTGGGAGTGTCAGAGTTGCTGTGGGTGAAAGCATTGCTGACAGAGTTGCAGCTGGATAAGGGAGCACCATTGCGTCTTCTGAGCGATAGTCAAGCTGCAATAAGTATAGCTAACAATCCAGTTCAGCATGACAGAACGAAGCACATCGAGATTGATCGATTCTTCATCAAGGAGAAGCTGGAACAAGGGATACTGAAGATTGACCATGTCCGCTCAGAAGAACAAGTTGCAGACTGTTTGACTAAGGGTCTTAGTTCATTAAGTCTGTCAAAGCTATGTAACAAGATGGGGATGATCAATATCTATCGCCCATCTTGAGGGGGAGTGTTGAGAATCAATAAGGGACTTTTAGTCCCACATCGGAATATGTTATATGTAGAGGAGCTAGACTCCCTATATGTAGTGAAGTAGTCCATCAATAAAATCATCCAACCATTATTTTCTACAGAAATATTGATCGTGATCTATATAGATGATGGCTTTAGTGCGGGGAGAAATATCTGAGCAGTTTCTTTTAACGTCCCAACAAGGATTTGAAATTGTTTAGCAAGTCAACATGACCAAATATCTGTGGCCCATAAGAAACATGAATATCAAAACTTTGGGGGACATTAATAGTTAAATCTTCTAAATTAACAACTATGCATCAAGACAAAAAATCAACAAAAGTTTGGGGCAGTATGAACAAAGAGATGTAAAAGGTGCTTCAATGCCCCGCAAAACAATTTGGATAACATATCCGAATAGGACACAGGACCTGAAACCATATGAAGAGTTAGTAAGAAAAAGGGTGTTGCAGTGCCACAAGGCTCCTGTTTAGCAGGGTCTAGGGAGGGCCAGGACGCAAAGGAAGCAAGCATTACCATTGCGCCAAACAACACCCTCATATGATGAAGTTAGAGCCATATGATAAATGTGCCCTAGTTCAAGGGCCCCTCTTTAAAGTTAGCAACCCCCACGGATCAAGAGGACCCAAAAAATAATTTAAAACATAAATATGTTAATAATTTTATATCCAAATTAGAACTAGTATGTACCAAGGGCCCCCTCTTTACATAAAATTAGGCTAATTATAAGGGCACATCCAAAGTTGATCAGGACTAGCCCAAATTTGATTTTGGTTTATTTACAAGTTTGTCACTTTAAAAATTACTTAGGACTAGTCCAAATGAAAGTATATAAGTCAAACTTCTTCTTCTTTTTGCTCTTGTCTCCTTCCTCACATCTATTTCTCCAAACCCTAGTTTATTTTCTTTCTTCTTGTTTGGACATCATGGAAAAGAACAAGAAGAAAGAAGAACAGGGAGAGAAAATAAACCAACTTGTGGGTCTCAACTTGTCAAAATTATGAA
Organism: Iris pallida; assembly: GCA_029216955.1. NCBI lineage: Eukaryota > Viridiplantae > Streptophyta > Magnoliopsida > Asparagales > Iridaceae > Iris > Iris pallida. The sequence continues at coordinate 2,572,266 of JANAVB010021796.1, forward strand.
TGAAATCATAGTTGTAAAAGAAACTGGGTTATCAAATCTATTAATCTATTAATCAATTTTCTTCATTAATAGAACAAATATTGGACGAAACCCCAGTTGGAGAAGAAATTATGGATGGAATCCTAGTTGAAGTAAGTTCATATCAGGACTGGCATAATTTCTGGCAGTCCTAGAAGTATTGAGGACTGTCAAAAATTGTGACAGTCCTGATATGGACTTGTTGTACAGCAGGACTGCCACAATTACTGGCAGTCCTAGAAGAATTGAGTACTGGCAGAAATTGTAGTAGTCCTGAAATGGACTTGTTGTACATCATGACTGCCACAATTTCTAGCATTTCTAAAAGTATTGAGGATTGCCAGGAATTATGGCAGTCCTGAAATGGACTTGCTGTACAGCGAGTCCATTTCAGGACTGCCACAAATCCTGGCAATCCTAAAGTCGATATTGTCGAATGAAAAAACATATGTTAGGGTTTATTTTCATCTTAATAATGGAGTAAATTTTGGGTTTTATTTTCATGCATTCTTTGTGAGGAAACATTTTAGGGTTTATTTTCATGCATTCTTTGTAAGGAAGAAAGTACTAGGGTTTGTACATGGTTTGTGAGGAGCCTTTGGATGCCATCGAAATTGGGAATGAGAAGGAAACTAGAAATTTGATGGAGATAATGAGGGTGGAAATGGTGAAGAAGAAGAAGAAAAGAAGAAAACTAGGGTTTTGATGGAAATGATGAGGATGGAAATGGTGGAGAATCAGAAGAAGAATATGAGAGGAAAATTAGGATTTTTGAAGAGAGTAAAAAGTTGAAATGAAGCTGAAAATTTGGGTTTGGGGGGTATTGGGTTGGGCAGCCGAAAGAGTAAAAAATTGGGTTGTCCTGAGTAATTTTTCCTTAAACATGGGCTAGCCCCAATCCGAACTAGCCCTAGTAAACTTTGGATGTGCCCTTGTAAATAGCCTAAAATTATTGTGGTGTAGTGGTTGGCATGTTAGACTTGTATACTAAAAGTCCTTAGTTCTAATGGTAACTTTTTTTTAAATTTTTTTGGTTTTTAACATTTTTTACATTATGTATGGGACCCTACTTTAAAAAATTTGATCCGGGCCCATATGATTTCAAGGTCGGCCCTGTTCCAGATCATCGTTGATCCCTGAACAGTGAGCAGAATACAGAAAATTAATTTCTCGACTGTGCTGAGGAAGAACATCAGCAACCAGAAAATGGGATGAATTACGTACGTATTAGAGGGACAACTCTTAAACGTTAACTATCACTATGTTTCATATGTATTAGACAGGGACAACCCTTATTTTGAAATTAATTATACATTTTCTATAGAAAATTATAACCCTAACCAACCTTATTTTAAAAATAAGTGAGGGACAATCTCTTCCAGTTCAACTGATTTTGGCCCACCCTTAAAAATATGTATGAGGTATATGCGTACACCAGAAGTTTACAGTAGCCACAACCATTTTACATTTGTAAGATTGCTACAAGCCTACAATACAATTTCTGTAAGATTGCTACAAGCCTACAATACAATTTCTTTCCAACTCAACTTTGTTGCATCAGTGTAATATAATCAAAGATGCTGCTAGGTTGTTCGCGGTTTATGATCGCGAACATGATCTTAGGTCACGTGGCGGCATTCCATTTACTTTCTGGTCCGAATTTAAGGAAGCGAGGTCCGCTAATAGTAGGAAGACTATTGGTTAGTTGCCATATGGATCACAATTATGTTCACGGTCACAAATAGCGAACAGTATATCATTTTCGTATAATCAACGACGGAAAAATAAAAACCATTATAATAAGGAGTGAAGAACCCCAAAAAAAATCTGAAATAAAAAATTCTCAAATAATTAATTTGAGGACTTGATTGGAAATAAGCCTTATTTATCCTCTCAAAGGAACTTACAAGGCTCACCATGGTATAACACAAGTCAGTGTTTCGACCGAAACTCCTTCATTCTATAGATTTTAGTAAAAAAGATAGTTGTTCCACCGGATTTTGTGAAGAAAAAACCTTTTAAAGTTATATATTTATAAAAATATGTTGTTGTTACTAATGTTAATATAATAATTTAGTAGTGTCAATACATCCTAAAATATGACAAAATAATTTGTCCGACCATTTAAATGTAACCAGTAAATTAAAACTAACTACATTTTTTTTTGAGAAAGACCATATGTTATATAAATTCAAGAGGAAATATTATCCATGTCCTGTAAGACATGAATTGAAATACAAGGTGGAATCTCATTGTAAAAACAAATGAGATTGGAAACATTGTAAAGTAAAGCATGTGTAGCAAGATTATGAGCACATATGTTGGCAGCTCTGTTGATATAAACAAACAAAAGATTAGAGCTCGATTTCTTTGCCATTCTTGCATCTTCAATAAAATGACGAGCACGCCATAGAGGAAAAGTGTCAAAGTCATTGATGGAATCAATGAGAGGCTTACAATCTCCTTCAATGATAACATCTTGTAATTGTTGTCTTCTACAAATTTCCAGGGAAAGATGGATTCCCAGTGCTTCAGATTCAATTGGAGAGCCACCATCAACAGATTTCGAAAGAGCAAATAGGAATTTCCCATGACCATCTCGGAGTATAGCACAACCCGACATCTTTCCTTCCAAGTATGCGCCGTCAAAATTGATTTTCAGTGTATTTCCAGTAGGGGGATCCAGCAACCGCTGCTATGGAGACTAGCTGTTGGTTGTGAAATTGTTGGAAAGCCTCTGTTTACAGCATCTGTTTTTTCCTTCATGTTGTGATAGCTCCTTCATCAAAGATGTTGAATTGTTGGAAAACTAACTACATTGAAAATTAGTGAGACATTAATGACAAATTTTGATTTTGATTTGGTTGGGGTGCGCCAGGCCCTTGCAATAGTGCAACGCATGGACGACGCTCAAAAGCCCACAGTAGCAAGCTACTGCATATGGACTCTCCCCCTGAAAAAAATTAATTTAATATCATTGTGAGCACATGGCCCACATATCAGATATTAAACTGATAAGAACAGATACTACACTTGATCTTAGCCAAAAGGCCGAGAAAGGTATGCTTTGAAACTGTGCCTTGAGGTTCCTTTTATAACCTCTTTCTCAGCCAGGGTCTTCCGTGCCAGTCGATGTGGGACTAAAGTAACATCCATTCTGCTGACACTCAACTTTCTACTCGTCTGTCAACTCATTGTGGCATCACCTACAACTCTTAACAGCACAACCCTTACCAACGAGTTTACTATCAACAATCGGCCATCATCGACCGCCAAAGCTTCGAGCTTCTTACAAGCTGCACCACATAAAGATTAAGCCTCAATGGAGAACATTTTGAGGAACCTGCACCTCTTTCTAAATGCCCGCCTGTAGCATCTGCAGGACCAGGCCCATTACTTATGTTCCCAGTGTTTGGCAGGTCATCGCAAGTTCCATATGCGGCATTCCCCTGCTTGAAACAGAGTAGCATCGTTAAGTTTATTGGATGCAGTACCATTGGTAGCTAGGCAAATTAATCAAGCATGTACCGATCGAAAATTAGCTAGTTACCGAACCTTGCAGTAAGCAATGTCGTTGCAGCCGCAAACCAAGTGTCCATTAGCAATGTCTGTAGCCTGGGGAGCTCCTCCTCCGTCACTTCTCTGCATGAAAGTTGATCAACTTCAACTTCCGGAAATGTACGTTATGAGCCAACAAGTTAATGCTAAGCAGAGTTTATAAGCTAGGCAGCTAGTACCCTATAAAAATCTACAGCTATGAAATTGGGCCATCGGCTCCCCGACGCACTGTGACAAGTGTGCATCGTATTCACAAGAGGCTCCGAATTGTGCTTGCAGGCAGTAACCAAATTCGTGTTTATTAACCAAATTGGGATTCTTCTTCCTACATTGGTTTTTCGACTACGTATCTCCATTCGTACGCGATGCCCTCCGAAGCTTCCTTGGCTGGTTCGGGAAGTAAAAACCAGCAGACTCTGGTTGTTGCCGATCATGTCGCCAAGCGAAGGCCAGTCCTTGCCGTTTTTGGGCATTCGAGAAACCGAAAACTGGTATCTAGTGAGGTGCGAATGGCATTACTCCAAGAGTGATAAATAGTTATTTGGAAAGGAAAAGAAAACTAAAAAAGAAATTTAAGCCGATCGAAAGCTTACAAACTTTGTGAGTTATAGCAGATGCCGCCATGGTAGTGGCACAACCAGACGTCTTTCTCGAAATCATACATATCAAGCATGAAGCCCCATATGCCATTCTGCAACCGGTGGTGTAGCCAAAATTTGGATACAACAGGATCAAATCGACTAATAAATTTTTAATTCAAATAAATTATAATTTTTTTTTTTTTTTGCATAATTTAGTCACAAAATCCTATTTTATATAACTAATCTTGGTTGTTTATTCTAGTTTTTCTATTGTTAGCTGCTCTCTTTTTTCATTCAGTTCAAAATATCATTGGCGTTAAAGTAAACATTTCTAACCCAATATAATCAAAACCTTAAACTTCAATGTTATTCTCGTCGAGTCATACAAGGTCTTTTTAATCAATTTTGACCATGTGATCGAGAAGATTCAGTATATCTTAAAATCCATACTTGAATCCTACAATTTCGGTCATGAACCTAGCCATCCTAGGGTTTTATGATGATTAAATATTATTTTTTTCTTAAGTAAAAACAAGATTAAAAATATTTCATTTCCATCTACTAATTTACTTTGACTTCATATTTTCTTAATCCAAAAATATTATACTAGCAAACAATTGCATTCCATCTAAGATCAAATTAAATATTGTCATCTAAGAGCAAATAAGGACACAATCAATTAGGACATGGATCAATTGTGGGATAAATTATTTAAAAAATTAGAAAAAAATATTAAATATGTTTAGAGGTTGAAAACACAAGTGTAGGCAACTCTAGAGGGGGGTGAATAGAGTTTGTGTCAATAATCACCAAATAAAAATTAACTCTATATCACCTCCACAAAAGCAACTATCAAGATAGTAAATAAATCAGAAGGAAATGCGAAAGTAAATAAAGATCAGAAGAGCATACGCAAACACAGCAGTTTTAACCTGGTTTTCCTCGTGGAGGACTAGTCCAGGCCTGAGAACTCTAGCTCAGGATTCAAATCCACTATTTGTGAAATAGTAGTTTACAACCCGTGCCTTTTCTTTAGAAGAGCACGTCAACTTCTTACAGAGGATCGCAGTGGCGATTTGCTTGGATTTTTCCAAGCGACTTAGAATTGTCCAAGTGACTTTTCTTTTCAACTCTTGCACAAAAACTTCTAGCTGAATCGCACTTGAGCACCTTGGGGCTTAGGAAGTTTTGTGGCTAGTAGATTGGAAGAGTAAGGCTCTTGACTATATAGGCTATATAAGAGAAGAAGAATAGAAGAGTGGATGGTTTCAAATGAGAGAAACCAAGGCCTATTTATAGGGTTCGGGACAAGCAGAATTCGGCCAGAATTCGGTATGGATAATTCAAATTTTTGGCCGTTGGACAGCTTGTAGCAAGCAGGCCCTAAAAATCAGGGTGCTGGAAATCAGGGGGACAGAGTTCGGCCCGAACTCTGTGTGGAGGCAGAGTTCGGCCCGAACTCTGTCTCCAGCAGACAGAATTGGTCCATTGGACTTTTGGACTTTGTGGAGCTTGGACTTGGTTCAGAAATTGGTCTGTTGTATGGTAGAGCTTTGGAGAGATATGCTAGGGGTTGAGATGACTCAGTGCGACTCAACGTACACATTCTCCTAGACTCAATAAATTGAAGATTACAGACTTAGAACAAGTAGGAAAACCAAGAGCCCTTTGATGATGTCTTTCTTCTGATATTTGAGCATCCCTGAAGACGTCTTTCCCTTGACAGCAGTCGCCCGACGGGGGGCACTGCTCCCTCGACCCCTGTCCGCTGACCGGGCAGCGGAACCCCCGATGCGAGGCTCCGGATAGGTCGCTAGGCGGTTCAGAGAAATCTTTTTGTATGACGCCGTCTTCGCTCCATCATTAATTCTTCATTGCCTATGTCCTGTTTGATCATGTTTGATCATGCCTACTGCATGTCTACAAATACATGTTAGGCCAGCAAAATATGTTGCAGTACGATAGAAGCATAGCAATATAATACAGGACAATTAGGACATTGCTAAGTTTAAGTAACAACATGATAGCATGTTAGGCCAACAAAATATGTTGCAGTACGATACAAGCATAGCAATATAATATAGGACAATTAGGACAATGCTAAGTTTAAGTAGCAACATGATAGTGAGTATATGAGTATTAGTGACATCATTATGTTAAACTTAACTGATTAGCCATATTCAAAAGCACAATATAATTATTGGGCCAACAGAGGTGTTACATGATAAATGATGGAGAGAGAGAGACGCGACAAGAGAGATGCGACACGACGAGAGAGAGGAAGAGAGAGATAGACGTACGGTTGATAGAGAGTCAGAAAGAAAAATGACATAAAAGTATATATATATATATATATATATATATATATATATATATATATATATATATATATATATATATATATATATATATATATATGTTAACAAATAATTGAGTGTAGTCATATGACCCCCACTTGTCCTATTCTAGCCCCACCCATGCCTACAACAATACAATAGTCAAACTTGTTAGCCAGTCGAGCGAGCTCAAAATGGAAGAAGTAGTACTAGTAGTAGTTCTTGATTTCTTACTTACGTACGTTGAGCTGGTCGGTGACGAAATCCTGCTGGTTGGTGGGGGCCACCGTGGGGGTCAGGGGCGGCCCGGAGGAGGGGCAGGCAGGGCTTGCGCCCTGGGCCCCAAATCCCAAGGGGCCCCAATTTTTTTTTAAAGTTAGTAATAGTAGTAAATAATAAAATATTGTTACTCTGATTTCTTCTTCAAAGTCAAAGGTCCGAAGAAAATCATTATAATAATTCAACAAATAGGACATAGGGCATGAAAATTAGATAGCCGTTCGACTCCTTAATTTCAAAGAAAAAACTAGTCTTCCCATCGCGCTTCAGATTTCCTTTTGCATTTCAGAGGAAAAAAAGTTCTTCACGTCGCTTCGATTCCATACGACCAGCAATAAGTTTTTTTTAATTGTTCATTTTAATTCTCTCTTTTGCATACAACACAAATTTGCTAATTTTCTTCAATTTCTTTTCCTAGAATCCTTCACAAGGATTCCGCGATGTAAGACTACGACAGACAAGCTTGCGGAACTCTCTCTCTCTCTCTCTCTCTCTCTCTCTCTCTCTCTCTCTCTCTGTTTCTCTCTTCCTGGCCTTTGCTTGAGGCTTGAACCGAAGAGGAGAAGAAAAGGTAAGATAGAGGTATCAATGTGAACCTGATATTTTAGCAAGACTTTCATTTTGAGAACTGAAATATTTTGTAACTTTAGTTTCTCATGATGTTGGCTTTATTATGTTTTTTGAGTTCCCTCTGCTGTTATGATTGAGGACAATATCTCTTTGCCCCCGTCTTTTAAATGAGCAGTTCTATTGATGTAGTTTATTTTTCAAAAGTTCCAAGTTATATTTACATATAATCTACTTTGCACAGACACAGGCATAGGCTTGAAATTTTGCATCTTTTAAAAATTAGAATACATATTGTTTGTATTAGATCTTCGGTCTTCCTTCGTAATATGTCTATTTATGCACATTTTCATAGTAACTAAGTCTCAATCAGCTTCTGTAGCATATTTAGCTCACTACGTGTTGTGAGTTATAATTGATCCCACGTTGGTGTTGATAGCGATGAGCCGATGGCGATGAGTCTTTTCGTTTATCTTTGCACTTAAGATTTTACACTTAAAATTATACGTTGTTCCACTACTAAAATACCCCACTTTACCGACGGAAGTTTAGCGACGGACGGATTCCGTCGCTAATAGCGACCAGTTTCCGACATCTTAGCGACGGATTAGCGACAGACAACATAACATAATTTTTTCCAATTTTAAATGTAAAAATTTGTCGGGTTTCCGTCGCTAAGTCGACGAACGTTAGCGACGGATTATTTTTCGTCGCTTATTCGTCGCAAATGTTGGCGGCAAAATCTTTAAAACATTGGCGGAAACTTTAGCGACTAACTGGCGACGGATATATCCGTCGAAAAACAGCTTTTAATTGGCGACGGTTTAGCGACTAATTTATTCCGTCGCTATTCCGTCGCTAGGTTCTGTGCCCTAACTTAAATTGAACTGACGGGGGGGAATTTTTCATTCCCCCCAAAACTCTCTCTCTCTCTCGCGCGCGGCTCTCTCTCTCTCTCGCGGCTCTCTCTCTCTCTCTCTACCAGGTATCTCTCTCTCTCTCTCTCTCTCTCCTCTCTCTCTCTCTCTTTCTCTAATTTTGGGTTTTGGGGCCGGGGGGGGAGTGGGGGGGGGGGTCGGCTTCGCGGGGGGTGGAGAGGGCGGGGGGGTGGTGAATGGGGTCAGGGGGTCGAAAGGGTTGCTTCGGGTTGCCAACAGCATGCCCCTCTTCTCTCCCGGTCTACATATACCTCAGATTCGCCAAGGCTTCCTTCAATCTCCACTGCGACGCCAACAATCCCGACTCCGGTCAAAACACCCATTCCTTTTTTTAGTAACCCATTCATTTTTCTATTCTAAATTCTTTATTATTATTGTTGTTTCTTAATCTTCTTTTGGGGGAGGGGGTGGGGATTATGACTTTTTCCATTCATATTTTTTTAATCAGTGTTGCATTCTAGGGTTTACATAATGTGAGAAGAACTTGTTAATAATCATCAGCAACGAAGACGAATCCACGGAAGTATATTAACAAATAGTATTTGCTATACTACTACTACTACTACTCAGTACTACTTAATTGCTCCTTTAGTTAGTGACCCGATAGTATTTTCATTCACTGGCGAGCGGTGGCATGGTCTCGCCGTGAGGTGCAGACGCAACCAGGGTGTTTGTTGAATTGCCCCATATATGCAGTGACTGTCTGGCAATTGCTTTTATCCATTGCACTTGTTCGAAGGAAGGAAGAAATAAAGAAAAGAAAAGAAAACTAGCTCATCCATCTTCGACAGTTTCTTAAACTACCCAACACTCAGATAGATCCATAAACCATTACGGGGGACGAACAATTCCCAAACATTTTCTCTTTCGACTTCAATACCAGTATCGGTATCGGCCGATATCGGAAACTATGATTTAGAAGCTACCGAATACTGATTTTCCTGGGTTGACTGTATTATTCATTTATTTGATACTTACTCGCTCGAGCTTTCATGCCTATGCAAATTTTCTCTTTGAATTATTATCTCATGCGTGCTCTCTCGTTGACACTTAACCTGAAGCTTTATCTTAACTCTCCTGTATGGTCGAGGCTGGTTTTACATTTCTGATACTTCATATATCAATGTAACCACTGTTTCCTATTTTTCTTAACGATTAATAATATGTGTTATCTAGAATTTTATTTCTGAATAGCTAGTTATTATGTTAGAGTTTATGTGTTGGGATGTTGGGTTCATGTGGAGAATTAATTGGGATTTTGAATGAGGATTTGACATTGAGTTTGGATTGGAATGTGGACTGATACAGTCCTGGATACATTCCTGTTTGAAACCGATTTTAATTCCAGTTCTATACTGATTTTTGCAAGTTCTTTTCCATGTTTAAACAACATGTTAGATTAGATTCCTGTTAGTTAGTTCACTGATTAGTTAGAATTCAATTTGGCGATTACAATTCGAACTTGGTTAATGTTAAACTGTCATTACACCATTTAGATTCCTGTTAGTTAGTTCACTGATTAGTTAGTTCACTGATTAGTTAGAATTCAACATGTTAGATTCATTTCCTTAATACTTGATATTGATTCATCCCTTTTAAACTGATTTGAAGATTGATCCATATTGATTAAATGTGTTGGGTTAATTAGTTATTTGATTTTCGATGTTAGTCCACTGGCATTGAGTTCCTGTAATTTTTTCGTTCAAATTGATTTTGATTTAATATTCTTGTCAATATTTTCCAATGTCTGAGCCCACATGAACACATGCCCACTGTAAGTTGGTTCCTGAAATCTGAGTTTCCTATTTAATGTTTACTGTTTGTTAAATCCTGAGAAATTCTTAATCACTGTCTTGGGTCGAACTGAGAATGTAATTCTTGAAACACTCATAAGCTCATAGCTCACACATACACCTGTTTTATGGTTCACTGTCACCTGGAATACACACACAGAGTTTGGTTCACACGAGTATTGATATCACCGATGCCAATACTCGTAGGAATATATAGTCCGATACCGATTCCGATACCGATACTTTGAACCTTGATTTAAATACATGTTAGTATAGTGTCTTCACATATATGTTAAGAGTATATACATGATTAGCAAGGTAACTAGATACAAGTTATGATACAATGTAAATGCAAGCATACATGTTAGCTAGATAGCTTAGACTTATATTGCAATCTCCTATTCACACGAGTATTGATATCGCCGATACCAATACTCGTAGGAATAGTCCGATACCGATATACATTGTGGAGCTCTGTTTTGCTATTCTGGACATGTTGTGACCTGTGCTGTTCTAAATAGGAGCCAGACACACTCCTGAGACGGGGGAGTATGTATAGTGATGTGGATTCTTACTAACTTATCATGTGAACCCATTTATGGGCCCTTCATTGAACCTTCTCATGTGCAACTTTCAGTCCATTCACAGTTCCCTATATTGTACTCTACATCACCTAGTTCACTTATATCTAACATCCTAACCCTAATCCAAATTTATGAGTATCGGTATCGGGCTATTCTTATGTTTAGTTTGTCTTACGATACAGATTTTCACATCCAAATTGAGGATGAGTCGTTATTTTGTTGATCGTACATGGATGTACAAACGGCAACACGAGAGTAGAATTGGTGTGAGTAACGATTTTCAGGCAGGCGTGGAAGTATTTCTTAATTATGCAATGAGCAAAGCTCAGTACATGGACGGTAACAAAATTAAGTGTCCATGTGTTAAATGTCACAATAGACGTTACGAAGAAGTGGTGACTGTGAGAGATCATTTGACCCGTAAGAATTTCGTACGTAATTACGGCCTGTGGTCATCGCAAGGTGAACTATATTCGGAAAGACAGGCTGCGGAAGCTGCTACTTATGCTTTTGATGATAATGCTGCAACGGATGTCATCGAAGACCACGGATGCTCTGTTGATTATGGAGATCTGCAGAACCTTGCACGAGATATGGTGTATGATGCGGCAGGGCCTAATTTTGATCCGGAGGATCCTAATCCCGAGGCGAAGGAGTTCTATGACATGTTTCAGGACGCAGATACTTCTCTATATCCTGGTTGTGAGACTCATTCCGCACTGTCAGTGACGATGCGGTTGTTGAACATAAAGTCTGATTTTAACTTGCCACAAGCTTGCTATAATCGGATCACAGAAGTAATCAAGGAGGTGTTACCGAAGGAATCAAAAGAGCTACCAAAAAACTTCTACAAGTCAAAGATGATGGTCCGACAACTGGGACTGGGGTACGAGAAGATAGATTGTTGTCGCAACGGGTGCATGTTGTACTACAAAGAGAATTGCGTATCAGAAAGTTGCAGCTTCTGTAATGCGGATCGTTACAAGCCAGTACAGGGAAAAGGAAAGTCGACTAGAAAACGACGTCCTTACAAGTATATGCATTACTTGTCGATCACGAAGCGCTTGCAGAGGATGTATATGTCTCTAAATACAGCAGAACACATGACGTGGCACAGCGAAGAACGCATAAAGGACGAAGGAGAATTGTCACATCCTTCGGATGGAGAGGCGTGGAAACATTTTGATTTGTGTCATCCAGATTTTGCTGCAGTGCCTAGAAATGTACGCCTGGCGCTATGTGCTGATGGCTTCGCCCCTTTCGGACAGTCGGGATCTCAGTACTCATGCTGGCCGGTCATTCTTACCCCTTACAATCTGCCACCATGGATGTATATGAAGACTCCTTATATGTTTCTGACAGCTATCATACCCGGTCCTAAAAATCCGACGAAGAACATCGATATATATTTACAGCCGTTGGTGGATGAGCTGAAACAGCTGTGGGAGATCGGCGTCACGACTTATGATATTTCCAGGAAACAGAACTTTCAGATGAGAGCTTCACTCATGTGGACAATCAATGATTTTCCAGCATACGGTATGCTGTCGGGATGGAGTACGCACGGCAACATGTCTTGTCCGATATGCATGGAAAATAGTAAGGCGTTCCGCCTTAGGCATGGAGGAAAAACTTCTTTCTTTGACTGTCACCGTCAATTTCTGCCCGCGACCCATCCTTGGAGAAAGAATAAGGACGCGTTCAGATATGGAAAACAAGAATTTTCTCAACCTCCTGCCAGATTTTCGGGATACGATATTTGGGAAACTGTAAAGGAATTGCCCACCGCAATGGAAGATCCATCGAACCATCGTGTCGAGGGGTTCGGACAAAGCCATAACTGGACCAAACGGAGTATCTTCTGGGACTTGCCTCAAAGGAATGAAGAAGACGTTGAGGATGGAGGTATATTCAATTTAAGGGGCAAGCCTATTGGGGCTAGTAAGAAACGGTGGTTGACCGACGATGAGTATGATACCGCTCACCGATATGTCTTGTTAAATTGTGACATACAAGAAGTGAGAGATTTGGAGAAGTAAGTGACTACGCCTCGTTATAATCTCTAATTTGGTGAATTAAGTGACTACACTTATTTTTATTCTCTCTAACAGTGTATTTAGAGGTGAAGTCAAAATGAGGATACCATATATTACAGATGAGGGACTTCAAAGAGAGGTTGATTGTACCTTTCCATCCTGGTTTCGTAAATACGTAAGTAACTGAGATAATATGTTATGCGGCTACCATTAAAATATATGCAGCTAAAATATTTAAATTATCAATACATGTTTACAGGTTTTATTGCCTGAAACAACACTCATAAATGAGAGCATTCGTTATTTGGCATTGGGACCGAAGAAGCGTGCAAAGACTTTGTCAGGCTATGTCGTTAATGGCTTCAAGTTTAAGTCAACTCAGCATGCTATAAATGCCGAATTTCTCAATGACGGCTTCGATACCAAGAATTCTGGTGTTTGCATAAGAGGCACCATCTATGACGACGAGCCGGACTTTGACTATTATGGAGTGCTTCGGGAGATTGTAGATTTACAATATAGTGGCCCATATGATATGCATATTGTGATGTTCAAATGTGAGTGGTTCGATACGAGACCAAATATCGGTTGGAGAATCGATAAACAATTTGGATTCGTCGATATAAATCATCGCAGGAGGTATAGAGGGTCCGACACGTTTGCGATAGCAAGTCAGGCTGTTCAAGTCTACTATACAAGCTACCCAAGGCGTCGTAGAGATCGATTTGACTGGTGGGCAGTATGCAAGATTAAATCTAGAAATACATTTAACGTTGGAGACCCAGCATACCAAGAGGACCAGATCGAGAAGCCCCAATACATGGGACAACAGTCGGATACCATGGACGTGGAAGATGTCGATATACCTCATGCTGAGGAAAATAGAGGGGAGGAAGAGGTTGATATACAAGACTTAGCTGTCAACCAGGGGAGAAAGAGGCGTCTTGTCCCAAGTATTGAGCCTGAAGAAGAAGAAGAAGAAGAAGAAGAAGAAGAAGAAGAAGAAGAAGAAGAAGAAGAAGAAGAAGAAGAAGAAGAAGAAGAAGAAGAAGAAGAAGAGGATGAGGATGAGGATGAGGATGATGATACAGATGAAGTCGACGATGAGGATGATGATATAGATGAAGTCGACGATGAGAATGAGGATGAGAACGATGACGATGACGATGAGGACGAGGACGATAACGATGATTAGATTAAATATCGGTATATATTAGAAGCACTTACAACTAACTTAGTGAATTCAGTTTAGACGGACACATTCTTATTTCAGTTTATGTTTTTGTCGTTCGATCATCTACTTATTGTATGATTTTCTTTTTACAGATGGCACTCTTAGTTCTCATTGTCTTGACGGCACTCGCCGCCCTGCTGCTGGTATATATATTTTAGTTCAGTTTTATATTCATTTATACTTCTATATTGTTAATTATATTTATGTGTTCTATTTACAGGTCATGGTCACTACCACTCGTGCTGCTGGTAGCCGTGGTGGTGCTGGTGGTGGCGGTACTGGCCGTGGTGGGCGTGGTGGTAGCGGTGGCCGTAGACGTGATGGTAGCGGCCGTGGACGTGATGGTAGCGGTCGTGGTGGTAGCGGTCGTGGTCGCCTTCCACATACCCCGGATATAGAGTCCTCCGATCCCGACCTGGAGAGCCCGGCCACAGACTCTTTCCGCCGTCGATCTATCTCTGCGACCCATCCTTCATCTTCATCGAGGCCTGAGACTCCATCCGCTAGCGGATCCGTTCCGCCCCTGGATGCACCAGCGGGTACACCATCAGTTACTGCAGGGTGGGCTCCGGAGTACCCCCGGATTCAGCTTCATCCTGCTACCGGTGAGTACATCCGCGGACCCGCGGATCCTCCGACGCCTCCAGAGAGGCCGATAGGCGAGAACCGACGAGAGCTATGGCCCGCGGGTGATACGTAAGTAAATTTAAGTTAATTTATTAAATTTGTTTCATTTATTCAAGTTAATAATCCAGTCTTTGCTTCTTTGTAGGTTTTTCCCGTATGATGCTGCCCGGATACTCGGGCAAATTATCCGAGAAAACTACCATGGCCCCTACCTCAATTTTTCTGAGGTGCCTCAGAACATGCAGTACGTCTGGCTCGAGGAGATGAAGGTATATATATATCTTTTGGTTAATTATTAATTATTCTTTAATCCACTAATTTTTTAATTACGTGATAATTTAATTTGTATGTCAGACGACGTTCTGGTGGCCCCCCCATCGCGATGAGTTGATTCGCAAGGCCTACAAAGCCGCCGCCGGAAAGAAGATACGGGATGCGGTGTACGACGTTCGTACGGCGCATTCGAGGAAGAAGTGGCTCCGGGAGGAGTACTACGAGCAGATGTTGGATAAGATGAATACTGCTCAGTACAGGGAGAAATCAGAGAAAGCGAAGGCGAGCAGACAGGCCGCTGGTCTGCATACGGGAGGTTCAAAGCCCCACGCAGCGACGCGTGCAGATTTGGTGAGATACCGCAAATTCATTTCACTATTAAATTCGGTACTATTAATATACGTAGTTAATTAAATTTGACGTATATTTCGTATGCAGGCAAAACGGGCGGTAAAGGAGGGGAGAGAGCCGGAGTCGGTCACCGCCTACGATGTATTCCTGCATACACACAAGAGGCGGGCAGACGGGAGCTTCGTCGACGCGAGGGCCCAGGCGACTGATGTAAGTAATTACGTTTATGAGATTTATATTAGAAATATAATTATTGTTAACTTAATTAGGTGAACGTAGGATTCAAATTATAACTTAGGGAAACATAGGATTTAGATTATAACTTAGGAAAACTTATAGTATAAACACATTCATTGGATAGGCTGCATATCGTGAGGCCCTTAGTCAGATTGAGCCCCCTGCCGAGGTTGTCGGCGAAACGACGCCCACCCAGACGCCCTCTTCTATGGCCGCTCGCTACGACGACGTGTTCGTAGAGTCTGTCGGCGGCTTTAATAAAGGGCGCGTCTACGGCGTAGGTTCCCTGGCGGCATCGTTGCAGGGCGCGACTCCGAGATATCCACCGCCCCCGCCTCCTCCCGCGCCCCCGTCGGACGATATGAGGACGCAGCTTGCGACTCTCACCTCCGATATGTCGGAAATGCGGAGTCTAATGTCGGATGTGCTGGAGCGCCTTCCGCGTCCTTCTTCTGCTCCCGGTCCAGATCCGTCTGCTCCCGGTCCGTCTAGTGCGGTTGCCGGTCCTTCCGACCCTGGACGTTATTCATTTGACCGTTCTGCCGAGGTCCGCCTGGTACCGGATACTGCGCTCATTGGGCTCATGGACATGATGTCGCCAGAGCAGCTCCGCAACCTTCCAGAGCATGTGTTGTCCCAGGTGCCGGCGTACATGGTGGAAGAGTACATCCGCAGGGCCGAACGACGACGCGATCCATCTCAATGATATTTGTACTGTTTTTGGATATTTGTACTGTTTTTGGATTTTGAATTTTGGATATTTTGGAAGCGTACATGAATGTTTGGATATTATGAATTTGTGTATTTGTGTTTGGATATTTCTGTTTGATATTGGATATTATGAATTTGGATATTTGTTGATCGTACATGGATGTTTGGATATTGGATATTGGATATTATGAATATGTGTAATATTTACGAAAAGGAAATAGAATGTTTCTGTAATTTTTTTTTATTAATGTTGCATTTAGCGACGGACTAGCGACTAACTAGCGACAGATATTTGCAGTTATCGACGGACGAGCGACTAACTAGCGACGGACTAGCGACTAACTAGCTAGGTCATATAAATATTTGCAGTTACCGACGGACTAGCGACGAGATATCCGTCGCTAACTGGGTGATATAAATATTTTGCAGTTAGCGACACCCTAGCGACTACCTAGCGACGGCGACTCCGTCGCTAACTGTTTGAAATAAATTTGCAGGTAGCGACGAACTAGCGACTAACTAGCGACGGAACTTCCGTCGCTAACTGGGTACAATTAATATTAGCGACGGAATGTCGACTACCTAGCGACGGCAAATCCGTCGACATGGTTCTGGAAATATGGTAGGTTTCGAGAGACTTAGCGACGGATAGTGTGTCGCTACTCCGTCGCTAATCTGTCGAGGATGACGACGGACTAGCGACGGCTTAGCGACCCATTATCCGTCGACATGGTTCTGGAAATATGGAAGCTTTCCAGAACCAGGCCGACGCCCTACCCGACGCTAATCCGTCGCTATAACGTCGAGGTTAACGACGGAATGGCGACGGAATAGCGACTGATTTTGCGTATCAGGAACCTCTCTTATACGCTTTTACCGACCTATTTACGACGGCTTAGCGACGGATATTTTAATATTATATGGCATGTAAACCGACGGGAACAAGTCGCTAATCCGTCGCTAATCCGTTGAAAGGCAACCGTCGGTAATCAGTCGCTAGTCCGTCGGTTAATCATTTGTCCGACGGCTTAGCGACGGACAAATTGTAGCGACGACGTATTTCCCGACGGCCATTTTCATCAAATATCCGTCGCTATGCCGTCGGTAATTCATGTTACCGACGGACGAGCGACGGATGTGGCCGTCGCTAAAGTTGGTTATTTTGGTAGTGTTCCTAGTG